>JAJHZJ010000110.1:0-116969 GCA_023548195.1 Bettongia penicillata ogilbyi
ATAACATTGTCAGCACTGACACCCTAAACTCTATACAAGTGTCCTCTAATCGTGACTCTATGATCTTTATCCTGTTTGTAATATCAGTATTTAGCCTTTTCCGTGTTGAGACCTATAAGTATCCAAGTAAATGCATTTTGAAAGTTCCCCTAACCACACAACTCTGAAGTAATATATGTAAAGGCTTTGAACACGCATATCATATCGGTAGCAATGAAGACAATACAAGTTATGCGAGTGTACCTGGAAGATACTTGCAAGTACACCATTATCTATTGCTCCATTGGCCAAAATGTAGGATGTATTTGAATGTAACTCAAGAGATACAATGTACACTAAGAAGATATTACGTTGTCAGCACTGACACCCTAAACTCTCCACAAGTATCCTTTCAATCTCACACTTTCATTTTTATCCTGCTTGTGATATCAATATTTAGCCATATCCCTCTACAGGCCTATGGAAACCTAAATAAAGGCATTTTGACAGTTCCTATTTAAGGGTCAAGATTGAAGTAATGTATGTAAAGGTTAAAAATCCACATATTTTTTCGACAGCAGGGAAGTCAATACAAGCTATGCTAGTGTACCTGGAAGGCACTTGCAAGTACACTTTTGTCACTTGCTCCATTCTCCTACTTGGAGGTGTATTTGAAGACAATTGAAGAGAAACAATGTATAATAGGAAGATATTACATTGTCAGCACTGAAACCCTAACCTCTCTACAAGTATCCTATCAATCTCACTCTTTGATTGTTATCCTGCTTCTGATATCATTATTTAGCCATATCCCTGTACAGGTATATAGGAATCTAAATATAGGCATTTTGACAGATCCTATTTAAGGGACAATTTAGAAGTAATGTAGGTAAAGGGTAAAAATCCACATATGTTTCGACAGCAGTGAAGTCAATACAGGCATGCTAGAGTACCTGGAAGATACTTGCAAGTGCACTATTGTCCATTGCTCCATTGCCCAACATGGACGGAATGTTTGAAGATAACAGAAGAAATACAATATATAATAAGAAGATATTACTCTGTCAGCACTGACACCCTAAACTCTATACAAGTGTCCTCTAATCTTGACTCTTCGATCTTTATCCTGTTTGTAATATCACTATTTATCCTTTTCCCTGTTGAGCCCTATAAGAATCCAAGTAAATGCATTTTAGAAGTTCCCCTAACCAGACAACTCTGAAGTAATATATGTAAAGGCTTTGAACACGCATATCTTATCGGTAGCAATGAAGACAATACAAGTTATGCGAGTGTACCTGGAAGATACTTGGAAGTACACCATTATCTTTTGCTCCATTGGCCAAAATGTAGGGTGTATATGAAGATAAATCAAGAGATACAATGTATACTAAGAAGATATTATGTTGTCAGCACTGACACCCTAACCTCTCTACAAGTATCCTTTCAAACCGACACTTTGATTTTTATCCTGCTTCTGATATCAATATTTAGCCATATCCCTCTACAGGCCTATGGGAACCTAAATAAAGGCATTTTGACAGTTCCTATTTAAGGGTCAAGATTGAAGTAATGTACGTAAGGGGTAAAAATCCACATATCTTGTCGACAGCAGGGAAGTCAATACAAGCTATACTACTGTACCTGGAAGACAATTGCAAGTACACCTTTGTCACTTGCTCCATTGGCCTACTTGGAGGTGTATTTGACCACAACTCAAGAGATACAATGTATACTAAGAAGATATTACATTGTCTGCACTGACACCCTATCCTCTCTACAAGTATCCTATCAAATTGACTCTTCGGTATTTATTCTGCTTTTGATATGAGTATTTAGGCATATCCCTATACAGGCCTAGGGGAACCTAAATAAAGGCATTTTGACAGTTCCTATTTAAGGATCATGATTAAAGTAATGTATGTAAAGGGTAAAAATCCACATATTTTTTCGACAGCAGCGAAGTCAATACAAGCTATGCTAGTGTACCTGGAAGGCACTTCAAAGTACACTTTTGTCACTTGCACCATTTGCCTACTTGGAGGTGCATTTGAGGACAATCTAGAGAAACAATGTATACTAAGAAGATATTACATTGTCAGCACTGAAATCCTAACCTCTCTACAAGTATCCTATCAATGTCACTCGTTGATTGTTATCCTGCTTGTGATATCACTATTTAGCCATATCCCTCTACAGGCCTATGGGAACCTAAATAAAGTCATTTTCACAGTTCCTATTTAAGGGACAACATTGAAGCAATGTTTGTAGAGGGTAAAATTCCACATATCTTTTCCACAGCAGTGAAGTAAATAGAAGCTATGCTAGTGTACCTGGAAGACACTTGCAAGTAAGCCTTTGTCACATCCTTCACTGGCCCCTTTGGATGGTGCATTTGAAGACAACTCAAGAGACAAAATGCATACTAAGAATATATTACATTGTCAGGACTGACACGCTAACCTCTCTAGAAATATCCTATAAAATTGACTCTTAGATTTTTATCCTGCTTGTGATTTCTGCATTTAGTCATATCCCTGTTCAGGCCTAGAGAAATCTAAATAAAGGCATTTTAAGATTTCCTATTTAAGGGTCAAGATTGAAGTAATGTATGTAAAGGGTAAAAATCCACATATGTTTCGACAGCATTGAAGTCAATGCAAGCCATGCTAGAGTACCTGGAAGATACTTGCAAGTGCACTATTGTCCATTGCTCCATTGCCCAACATGGACGGAATGTTTGAAGATAACAGAAGAAATATAATATACAATAAGAAGATATTACTCTGTCAGCACTGACACGCTAAACTCTATATAAGTGTCCTCAAATCTTGACTCTTCGATCTTTATCCTGTTTGTAATATCACTAATTATCCTTTTCCCTGTTGAGCCCTATAAGAATCCAAGTATATGCATTTTAGAAGTTCCCCTAACCAGACAACTCTGAAGTAATATATGTAAAGGCTTTGAACACGCATATCTTATCGGTAGCCATGAATACAATACAAGTTATGCGAGTGTACCTGGAAGATACTTGCAATTACACCATTATCTATTGCTCCATTGGCCAAAATGTAGGGTGTATTTGAAGATTACTCAAGAGATACAATGTATACTAAGAAGATATTATGTTGTCAGCACTGACACCCTAACCTCTCTGCAAGTATCCTTTCAAACCGACACTTTGATTTTTATCCTGTTTCTGATATCAATATTTATCCATATCCCACTACAGGTCTATGGGAACCTAAATAAAGGTATTTTGACAGTTCCTATTTAAGGGACAACATTGAAGTAATGTATGTAGAGGGTAAAAATCCACATGTCTTTTCGACAGCAGTGAAGTCAATACAAGTTATGCTAGTGTACCTGGAAGACACTTGCAAGTATGTCTTTTTCACATCCTTCACTGGCCCATTTGGATGGTGCATTTGAAGACAACTCAAGAGACAAAATGCATACTAAGAATATATTACACTGTCAGGACTGACACGCTAACCTCTCTAGAAGTATCCTATAAAATTGACTCTTAGATTTTTATCCTGCTTGTGATATCAGTATTTAGTCATATCCCTGTTCAGGCCTATAGAAATCTAAATAAAGGCATTTTGACAGTTCCTATTTAAGGGTCAAGATTGAAGTAATGTATGAAAAGGGTAAAATCCACATATTTTTTCGACAGCGGGGAAGTCAATACAAGCTTTGCTAGTGTACCTGGAAGGCCCTTGCAAGTACACTTTTATCACTTGCTCCATTGGCCTACTTGGAGGTGTATTTGAAGACAATTCAAGAGAAACAATGTATACTAAGAAGATATTACATTGTCAGCACTGAAACCCTAACCTCTCTACAAGTATCCTATCAGTCTCACTCTTTGATTGTTGTCCTGCTTGTGATATCATTATTTAGCCATATCCCTGTACAGGTCTATGGGAATCTAAATATAGGCATTTGACAATTCCTATTTAAGGGACAAGTTTGAAGTAATGTATGTAAAGGGTAAAAATCCACATATCTTTTCGACAGAAGTGAAGTCAATACAAGTCATGCTAGAGTACCTCGCAGATACTTGCAAGTGCACTATTGTCCATTGCTCCATTGCCCAACATGGAAGGAGTATTTGAAGAAAACACAAGAAATACAATATATAATAAGAAGATATTACATTGTCAGCACTGACACCCTAAACTCTATACATGTGTCCTCTAATCGTGACTCTATGATCTTTATCCTGTTTGTAGTATCAGTATTTAACCTTTTCCGTGTTGAGACCTATAAGTATCCAAGTAAATGCATTTTGAAAGTTCCCCTAACCACACAACTCTGAAGTAATATATGTAAAGTCTTTGAACACGCATATCTTATCGGTAGCAATGAAGACAATACAAGTTATGCGAGTGTACCTGGAAGATACTTGCAAGTACACCATTATCTATTGCTCCATTGGCCAAAATGTAGGATGTATTTGAATGTAACTCAAGAGATACAATGTACACTAAGAAGATATTACGTTGTCAGCACTGACACCCTAAACTCTCTACAAGTATCCTTTCAATCTCACACTTTCATTTTTATCCTGCTTGTGATATCAATATTTAGCCATATCCCTATACAGGCCTATGGGAACCTAAATAAAGGCATTTTGACAGTTCCTATTTAAGGGTCAAGATTGAAGTAATGTATGTAAAGCGTAAAAATCCACATATTTTTTCGACAGCAGGGAAGTCAATACAAGCCATGCTCGTGTACCTGGAAAGCACTTGCAAGTACACTTTTGTCACTTGCTCCATTCGCCTACTTGGAGGTGTATTTGAAGACAACTCAAGAGAAACAATGTATACTAAGAAGATATTACATTGTCAGCACTGAAACCCTAACCTCTCTACAAGTATCCTATCAATCTCACTCTTTGATTGTTATCCTGCTTCTGATATCATTATTTAGCCATATCCTTGTACAGGTATATAGGAATCTAAATATAGGCATTTTGACAGATCCTATTTAAGGGACAATTTAGAAGTAATGTAGGTAAAGGGTAAAAATCCACATATGTTTCGACAGCAGTGAAGTCAATACAGGCATGCTAGAGTACCTGGAAGATACTTGCAAGTGCACTATTGTCCATTGCCCAACATGGACGGAATGTTTGAAGATAACAGAAGAAATACAATATATAATAAGAAGATATTACTCTGTCAGCACTGACACCCTAAACTCTATACAAGTGTCCTCTAATCTTGACTCTTCGATCTTCATCCTGTTTGTAATATCACTATTTATCCTTTTCCCTGTTGAGCCCTATAAGAATCCAAGTATATGCATTTTAGAAGTTCCCCTAACCAGACAACTCTGAAGTAATATATGTAAAGGCTTTGAACACGCATATCTTATCGGTAGCAATGAAGACAATACAAGTTATGCGAGTGTACCTGGAAGATACTTGGAAGTGCACCATTATCTTTTGCTCCATTGGCCAAAATGTGGGGTGTATATGAAGATAACTCAAGAGATACAATGTATACTAAGAAGATATTATGTTGTCAGCACTGACACCCTAACCTCTCTACAAGTATCCTTTCAAACCGACACTTTGATATTTATCCTGCTTGTGATATCAATATTTAGCCATATCCCTCTACAGGCCTATGGGAACCTAAATAAAGGCATTTTGACAGTTCCTATTTAAGGATCATGATTAAAGTAATGTATGTAAAGGGTAAAAATCCACATATTTTTTCGACAGCAGGGAAGTCAATACAAGCTATGCTAGTGTACCTGGAAGGCACTTGCAAGTACACTTTTGTCACTTGCACCATTTGCCTACTTGGAGGTGCATTTGAGGACAATCTAGAGAAACAATGTATACTAAGAAGATATTACATTGTCAGCACTGAAATCCTAACCTCTCTACAAGTATCCTATCAATGTCACTCGTTGATTGTTATCCTGCTTGTGATATCACTATTTAGCCATATCCCTCTACAGGCCTATGGGAACCTAAATAAAGTCATTTTCACAGTTCCTATTTAAGGGACAACATTGAAGCAATGTTTGTAGAGGGTAAAAATCCACATATCTTTTCCACAGCAGTGAAGTAAATAGAAGCTATGCTAGTGTACCTGGAAGACACTTGCAAGTAAGCCTTTGTCACATCCTTCACTGGCCCATTTGGATGGTGCATTTGAAGACAACTGAAGAGACAAAATGCATACTAAGAATATATTACATTATCAGGACTGACACGCTAACCTCTCTAGAAATATCCTATAAAATTGACTCTTAGATTTTTATCCTGCTTGTGATATCTGCATTTTGTCATATCCCTGTTCAGGCCTAGAGAAATCTAAATAAAGGCATTTTTACAGTTCCTATTTAAGGGTCAAGATTGAAGTAATGTATGTAAAGGGTAAAAATCCACATCTGTTTCGACAGCATTGAAGTCAATACAAGCCATGGTAGAGTATTGGAAGATACTTGCAAGTGCACTATTGTCCATTGCTCCATTGCCCAACATGGACGGAATGTTTGAATATAAGAGAAGGAATACAATATATAATAAGAAGATATTACTCTGTCAGCACTGACACCCTAAACTCTATATAAGTGTCCTCAAATCTTGACTCGTCGATCTTTATCCTGTTTGTAATATCACTAATTATCCTTTTCCCTGTTGAGCCCTATAAGAATCCAAGTATATGCATTTTAGAAGTTCCCCTAACCAGACAACTCTGAAGTAATATATGTAAAGGCTTTGAACACGCATATCTTATCGGTAGCAATGAAGACAATACAAGTTATGCGAGTGTACCTGGAAGATACTTGCAATTACACCATTATCTATTGCTCCATTGGCCAAAATGTAGGGTGTATTTGAAGATAACTCAAGAGATACAATGTATACTAAGAAGATATTATGTTGTCAGCACTGACACCCTAACCTCTCTGCAAGTATCCTTTTAAACCGACACTTTGATTTTTATCCTGTTTCTGATATCAATATTTAGCCATATCCCTCTACAGGTCTATGGGAACCTAAATAAAGGCATTTTGACAGTTCCTATTTAAGGGACAACATTGAAGTAATGTATGTAGAGGGTAAAAATCCACATGTCTTTTCGACAGCAGTGAAGTCAATACAAGTTATGCTAGTGTACCTGGAAGACACTTGCAAGTATGTCTTTGTCACATCCTTCATTGGCCCATTTGGATGGTGCATTTGAAGACAACTCAAGAGACAAAATGCATACTAAGAATATATTATATTGGCAGGACTGACACGCTAACCTCTCTAGAAGTATCCTATAAAATTGACTCTTCGATTTTTATCCTGCTTGTGATATCAGTATTTAGCCACATCCCTGTTCAGGCCTATAGAAACCTAAATAAAGGCATTTTGAGAGTTCCTATTTAAGGGTCAAGACTGAAGTAATGTATGTAAAGGGTAAAAATCCACATATCTTTTCAACAGCAGGGAAATCAATACAAGCTATGCTAGTGTACCTGGAAGACACTTGCAAGTACACCTTTGTCACTTGCTCCATTGGCCTACTTGGAGGTGTATTTGAAGACAACTCAAGAGATACAATGTATACTAAGAAGATATTACATTGTCTGCACTGACACACTAACATCTCTACAAGTATCCTATCAAATTGACTCTTCGGTATTTATTCTGCTTGTGATAAGAGTATTTAGGCATATCCCTATACAGGCCTAGGGGAACCTAAATAAAGGCATTTTGACAGGTCCTATTTAAGGATCATGATTAAAGTAATGTATGTAAAGGTTAACAATCCACATATTTTTTCGACAGCAGGGAAGTCAATACAAGCTATGCTAGTGTACCTGGAAGGCACTTGCAAGTACACTTTTGTCACTTGCACCATTTGCCTACTTGGAGGTGCATTTGAGGACAACTCTAGAGAAACAATGTATACTAAGAAGATATTACATTGTCAGCTCTGAAACCCTAACCTCTCTACAAGTATCCTATCAATCTCACTCTTTGATTGTTATCCTGCTTGTGATATCATTATTTAGCCATATGCCTATACAGGCCTATGGGAACCTAAATAAAGGCATTTTGACAGTTCCTATTTAAGGGACAACATTGAAGCAATGTATGTAGAGGGTAAAAATCCACATATCTTTTACACAGCAGTGAAGTCAATAGAAGCTATGCTAGTGGACCTGGAAGACACTTGCAAGTATGCCTTTGTCACATCCTTCACTGGCCCATTTGGATGGTGCATTTGAAGACAACTCAAGAGATAAAATGCATACTAAGAATATATTACATTGTGAGGACTGACACGCTAACCTCTCTTGAAATATCCTATAACATTCACTCTTCGAATTTTATCCTGCTTGTGGTATCAATATTTAGTCATATCCCTGTACAGGCCTATAGAAATCTAAATAAAGGCATTTTGACAGTTCCTATTTAAGAGTCAAGATTGAAGTAATGTATGTAAAGGGTAAACATCCACATATCTTTTCAACAGCAGGGAAATCAATACAAGTTATGCTGGTGTACCTGGAAGACACTTGCAAGTACCCTTTTGTCAGTTGCTCCATTTGCCTACTTGGAGGTGTATTTGAAGACAATTCAAGAGAAAAAATGTATACTCAGAAGATATTACATTGTCAGCACTGAATCCCTAACCTCTCTACAAGTATCCTATGAATCTCACTCTTTGATTGTTGTCCTGCTTGTGATATCATTATTTAGCCATATCCCTGTACAGGTCTATGGGAATCTAAATATAGGCATTTGACAGTTCCTATTTAAGGGACAAGTTTGAAGTAATGTATGTAAAGGGTAAAAATCCACATATCTTTTCGATAGAAGTGAAGTCAAAACAAGTCATGGTAGAGTACCTGGAAGATACTTGCAAGTGCACTATTGTCCATTGCTCCATTGCCCAACATGGACGGAATGTTTGAAGATAACACAAGTAATGCAATATATAATAAGAAGATATTACTCTGTCAGCACTGAAACCCTAAACTCTATACAAGTGTCCTCTAATCTTGATTCTTCGATCTTTATCCTGTTTCTAATATCACTAATTATCCTTTTCACTGTTGAGCCCTATAAGAATCCAAGTATATGCATTTTAGAAGTTCCCCTACCCAGACAACTATGAAGTAATATATGTAAAGGCTTTGAACACGCATATCTTATCTGTAGCAATGAAGAGAATACAAGTCAAGCGTGTGTACCTGGAAGTTACTTGCAAGTACACCATTATCTATTGCTCCATTGGCCAAAATGTAGGGTGTATTTGAAGACAACTCAAGAGATACAATGTATACTAAGAAGATATTACATTGTCTGCACTGACACCCTAACCTCTCTACAAGTATCCTATCAAATTGACTCTTTAGTAGTTTTCCTGTTTCTGATATCAGTATTTAGCCATATGCCTATACAGGACTGTGGGAAACTAAATAAAGGCATATTGACAGTTCCTATTTAAGGGACAACATTGAAGTAATGTATGTAAAGGGTAAAAATCCACATGTCTTTTCGACAGTAGGGAAGTCAATACAAGCTATGCTAGTGTACCTGGAAGACACTTGCAAATACACTTTTGTCACTTGCTCCATTGACCTACTTGGAGGTGTATTTGAAGACAATTCAAGAGATAAAGTGTATACTAAGAAAATATTACCTTGTCAGCACTGACACCCCAACCTCTCTACAACTATCCTATCAAAATGGCTCTTCGCTATTTATCCTGCTTGTGATATGACTATTTAGCCATATCCCTGTACAGGCCTATGGAAACCTAAATAATGTCCTTTTCAAAGTTCCTATTTAAGGGTCAAGATTGAATTAATGTATGTAAAGGGTAAAAAACCATATATCTTTTCGAAAGCAGTGAAGTCAATAGAAGCTATGCTACTGTACCTGGAAGACACTTGCAAGTATGCCTTTGTCACATCCTTCATTTGCCCACTTGGACGGTGCATTTGAAGACAACTCAAGAGATACAATGTATACTAAGAAGATATTACATTGTCTGCACTGACACCCCAACCTCTCTACAAGTATCCTATCAAATTGACTCCGGTATTTATCCTGCTTGTGATATGAGTATTTAGCCATATCCCTATACAGGCCTATGGGAACCTAAATAAAGGCATTTTGACAGTTCTTATTTAAGGGTCAAGATTGAAGTAATGTATGTAAAGGTAAAAAATCCACATAATTTTTCGACAGCTGGGAAGTCAACACAAAATATGCTAGTGTGCCTGGAAGGGACTTGCAAGTACACTTTGGTCACTTGCTCCATTCGCCTCCTTGGAGGTGTATTTGAAGACAACTCAAGAGAAACAATGTATACTAAGAAGCTATTACATTGTCAGCACTGAAACCCTAACCTCTCTACAAGTATCCTATCAAATTGACTCTTCGATCTTTATCCTGCTTGTGCTATCAGTATTTAGCCATATCCCTGTAGAGGATTATGGGAATCTAAATAAATGCATTTTGACATTTCCTGTTTAAGGGACAAGTTTGGAGCAATGTATGTAAAGGGTAAAATCCAAATATCTTTTCGACAGCGGTGAAGTCAATACAAAGTATGTTAGTGTACCTGGAAGACACTTGCGAGTACACCTTTCTCACTTACTCCATTGGCTTACTTGGAAGGTGTATTTGAAGATAACTAAAGAAATACAATGTATACTAAGAAGATATTACATTCTCAGCACTGACACCCTAACCTCTCTACAAGTATCCTATCAAATAGACTATTTGGTTTTTATCCTGCTTGTGATATCAGTATTTAGCCATATGCCTTTTCACGCCTATAGAAATCTAAATAAGGGCATTTTGACAGTTCCTATTTAAGGGTCAAGGTTGAAGCAATGTATGTAAAGGGTAAAAATCCACATATCTTTTCGACAGCAGGCATGTCAATGCAAGCTATGGTAGTGTACCTGGAAGACACTTGCAAGTACACTTTTGTCACTTGCTCCCTTGGTCTACTTGGAAGTGTATTTGAAGACAACTCAAGAGATACAATGTATACTAAGAACATATTACATTGTCAGCCCTGAAACCCTAATCTCTCTACAAGTATCCTATCAAACTGACTCTATGATTTTTATCCAGCTTCTGTTACAAATATTTAGCCATATCCCTGTACAGGTCTAGGGGAATTTAAATATAGGCATTTTGACAGTTCCTATTTAAGGGACAAGTTAGAAGTAATGTATGTAAAGGGTAAAAATCCACATATTTTTTGAACAGCAGGGAAGTCAACACAAGCTATGCTTGTGTACCCGGAAGACACTTGCAAGTACACCTTTGTCATTTGCTCCATTGGCCTACTTGGAGGGGTACTTGAAGACAACTCAAGAGATACAGTGTATACTAAGAAGAGAATACATTGTCAGCACTGAAACCCTAACCTCTCTACAAGTATCCTATCAAACTGACTCTTTGATTTTTATTCTGCTTCTGATATCAGTATTTAGCCATATCCCAGTACAGGTCTATGGGAAACTAAATATAGGCATTTTGACCGTTCCTATTTAAGGGAAAAGCTTGAAGTAATGGAAGTAAAGGGTAAAAATCCACATATCTTTTCGACAGAAGTGAAGTCAATGCAAGCTATGCTAATGTACCTGGAAGACACTTGCAAGTATACCTTTTTCACTTGCTCCATTGGCCTACTTAGAGGTGTATTTGAAGACAACTGAACAGATACAATGTATGCTAAGAAGATATTACATTGTTAGCACTGCCTCCGTAACCTCCCTACAATTATCCTATCAAATTGACTCTTCGGTATTTATCCTCCTTGTGATATCAGTATTTATCCATAATCCTGTACAGGTCTATGGACACATAAATAAAGGCCTTTTAAAAGTTTCTATTTAAGGAACAAGATAGAAGTTATGTATGATAAGCGTAAAAATCCACATATCTTTTCGACAGCAGTGAAGCCAATACAAGCTATGCGATTATACCTGGAAGACCCTTGCAAGTACACCTTTGTCACTTGCTCCATTGGCAGACTTGGAAGCTGTATTTGAAGACAACTCAAGAGATACAGTGTATGCTAAGAAGATATTACATTGTCCGCACTGTCACCCCAACCTCTCTAAAAGTATCCTAGCAACGTGACTCTTCGATTTTTATCCTGCTTGTTATGTAGGTATTTTGCAATATGCCTGTTCAGGCCTATGGGAATCAGTATAAAGTCATTTTGACAGTTCCTATTTTAGGAACAAAATTGAAGTAATGTATGTAAAGCGTAAAAATTCACATATCTTTTCGATAGCAGTGAAGTCAATATAAGCTATGCTAGTGTACCTGGAAGACACTTGTCACTTCCTCCATTGGCCTACTTGGAAGGTGTATTTGAAGACTACTCAAGAGACACAATGCATACTAAGAAGATATTACATTGTCAGCACTGGCACCCTAACCTCTCTAGAAGTATCCTATCAAACTGATTCTTTGATTTTTATCCTCCTTGTCATATCACTATTGAACCATATCCGTGTACAGGTCTAAGGGAATCTAAATATAGGCATTTTGACAGTTCCTATTTAAGGGACAAGTTTGAAGTAATCTATGGAAAGTGTAAAAATCCACATATCTGTTCGGCAGCAGTGATGTCCATACAAGCCCTGCTAGTGTACCTGGCAGACACTAGGAAGTACACCTTTCTCACTTTCTCCATTGGCCAACTTGGAAGGTGTATTTGAAGACAACTCAAGAGATACAATGCATACTATGAAGATATTACATTGTCAGCACTGACACCCTAATCTCTCCAGAAGTATCCTATCAAATTGACTCTTCGATTTTTATCCTGCTTTTGATATCAGTATTGAGCCATATCCGTGTACAGGTCTAAGGGAAACTAAATATAGGCATTTTGACAGTTCCTATTTAAGGGAGAAGTTTGAAGTAATGTATGTAAAGGTTAAAAATCCACATATCTTTTCGACAGCAGTGATGTCAATACAAGCCCTGCTAGTGTACCCGGAAGACACTTGCAAGTACACCTTTGTCACTTGCTCCATTGGCCTACTTGAAAGCTGTATTTGAAGACAACTCAAGAGATACAATGTATACTATGAAGATATTACATTGTCAGCACTGACACCCTAACCTCTCCAGAAGTATCCTATCAAATTGAGTCTTCGATTTTTATCCTGCTTGTGATATCAGTATTGATCCATATCCGTGTACAGGTCTAAGGGAATCTAAATATAGGCATTTTGACATTTCCTATTTAAAGGACAAGTTTGAAGTAATGTATGTAAAGGGTAAAAATCCACACATCTTTTCGACTGCAGTGAAGTCAACGCAAGCCATGCTAGTGTACCTGGAAGACACTTGCAAGTACACCTTTGTAACTTGCTCCACTGGCCTAGTTGGAAGGTGTGTTTCAAGACAACTCAAGAGATACAATGTATACTGACAAGATATTACGTTGTCAGCACTGACACCCTAACCTCTGTCGAAGTATCCTTTCAAATTGACTCTTCGATTTTTATCCTGCTTGTGATATTAGTGTTTAGCCATATCCCTGTTCAGGCCTACGGGAATCAAAATAAAGGCATTTTGACAGTTCCTATTTAAGGGACAAGATTGTCGTAATGTATGAAAAGGGTCAAAATCTACATATATTTTCTGCAGCAGTGAAGTCAGTACAAGATATGCTAGTGTACCTGGAATACACTTGGAAGAACACCTTTGTTCATTGATTCATTGGCAAAGATGGAAAGTGTATTTGAAGATAACTCAAGACATAAAATGTATACTAAGAAGATATGTCATTGTCAATATGGAGTCCCTAAACTGTCCCCACGTATCATATCAACTTGACTCTTATGTTTTCTTCCTGCTTGTGATATCAGTGTTTAGCCCTTACCCCGTCGAGACCTCTAGGAATCCAAATATATGCATTTTGGCAGTTCTCCTTACAAGACCACTCTGAAGTAATATATGAAATGGGTGACAACCTACATATCTTATCGATAGCAGTGAAGACAGTAAAAGCTATGCGAGTGTACCGGGAAGATACTTACAAGGACAACATTGTCCATTGCTCAATTGGCCAACTTGGGAGGTGTATTTGAAGATAACTCAAGAGATACAATGTATACTCGGAAGATATTACATTGGAAACACTGCCTCCCTAAGCTGCCTGCAAGTCTCATTTCAACTTGACTCTTCTATCTTTTTCCTGCTTGTGATAACAGTATTTAGGCTTTTCCCCGTTAAGGCCTATAGAAATCCAAAGAAATGAATTTGGTCGCTTCCCCTAAAGAGACAACTGTGAAATAATATATCTAAAGAGTGAAAATCCACATATATTATCTACAGTAGTGAAGTCAGTACAAGCTGTGCTAGAGGACCTGGAAGATAATTGCAAGTACTCAACTGTCCCTTGCTACCTTGGCCAACATGGAAGGTGTATATGAAGATGACTTAAGAAATACATTGAATACTAAGAAGATATTACATTGTCAGTACTGAATCTCTAGATTCTCTACAAGTGTCCTAACAACGTGACTCTTCTATATTTATCCGGCTTCTGATATCAGTATTTAGCTTTTGCCCTGTTCAAGGCATATAGGAATCTAAATAAATGCCTTTTGGCAGTTCCTCCTTAAGAGGCAACATTGAAGTAATGTATGTAAAGGATAAAAATCCACATATCTTTTCGACAGCAGTGAATTCAATACAAGCTATGCTAAAGTCCGTGGAAGATACCGGCGACTGCGCTATTTTCCATTGCTCCAATGCCCAACATGGAAGGTGTATTTGAAAATAACTCAAGAAATACAATGTATAATAAGAAGATATTACATTGTCAGCACTGTCACCCTAAACTCTATACAAATGTCCTGTAATCTTGACTATTCAATCTTTATCCTGCTTGTAATATCAGTATTTAGCCTTTTCCCTGTTGAGATCTATAAGAATCCAAATAAATGCATTTTGGAAGTTCCCCCAACCAGACTACTCTGAAGTAATATATGTAAAGGCTTTGAACACACATATCTTATCGGTAGCAATGAAGACAATACAAGCTATGCGAGTGTACCTGGAAGATACTTGCAAGTACACCATTGTCTATTCCTCCATTGGCCTACGTGGAGTTATATTTGAAGACAACTCAAGAGATACAATGTATACTAAGAAGATATTACATTAACAGCACTGACACCCTAACCTCTCTACAATTATCGTACCAAACTGACTCTTTGATTTTTGTCCTGCTTGTGATATCAGTATTTAGCCATATCCCTCTACAGTTCTATGGGAACCTAAATAAAGGCATTTTGACAGTTCCTATTTAAGGGAAAAGATTGAAGTAATGTATTTAAAGGGTAAAAATCCACATATGTTTTCGACAGCAGTGAAGTCAATACAACCTATGCTAGTGTACCTGGAAGACACTTGCAAATACACCACTGTCACTTCCTCCATTGGCCTACCTGGAGGTGTATTTGAAGACAACTCAAGAGAAACAATGTATACCAAGAACATATTACATATTCAGCCCTGACACCCTAACGTCTTTACAAGTATCCTATCAAATTGAGTCTTCGATATTTATCCTGCTGTGATATCAGTATTTAGCCATATCCCTATACAGGGCAAGGGAACCTAAATAAAGGCATTTTGACAGTTCCTATTTAAGGGTCAAGATTGAAGTAATGTATGTAAAGGGTAAAAATCCACATATCTTTTCGACAGAAGTGAAGTCAATAGAATCTATGCTAGTGTACATGGAAGACACTTGCAAGTACACCTTTGTCACTTGCTCCATTGACCTACTTGGAGGTGTATTTGAAGACAACTCAAGAGATACAATGTATACTAAGAAGATATTACATTGTCAGCACTGAAACCCTAACCTCTCTCCAAGTATCCTATCAAACTGACTCTTTGATTTTTTTCCTGCTTCTGATATCAGTATTAACCATATCCCTGTACCGGTCTAAGAGAATCTAAATATAGGCATTTTGACAGTTCTTATTTAAGGGATAAGTTTGGAGTATTGTATGTAAAGGGTAAAAATCCACATATCTTTTCGTCAGCTTTGAAGTCAATACAAGCTATGCTAGTGTACCCGGACGACACTTGCAAGTACATCATTGTCACTTGTTGCTTTGGCCTACTTGGAAGATATGTTTGAAGACAACTCAAGAGACACAATGTATACTAAGAAGATATTACATTGTCAGGACTGAAACCCTAACCTCTCTAGAAGTATCCTATCAAACTGATTCTTTGATTTTTATCCTCCTTGTGATATCAGTACTTAGCCATATCCGGGTACAGGCCTATGGGAACCTAAATAAAGGCATTTTGACAGTTCCTATTTAAGGGACAAGATTGAAGTAATTTATGTAAAGCGTAAAAATCCACATATCTTTTCGACAGCAGTGAAGTCAATACAAGCTATGCTAGTGTACCTGGAAGACACTTGCAAGTACACTTTTGTCCCTTGCTCCGTTGGCCTACTTGGAGGTGTATTTGAAGACAACTTAAGAGATACAACGTATACTAAGAAAATATTACATTTTCAGCACTGAAACCCTAACTTCTCTTCAAGTATCCTATCACATTGACTCTTCGGTATTTATCCTGTTTGTGATGTAAGAATTTATCCATATCCCTATACAGGCCTATGGGAATCTAAATATAGGCATTTTGACAGTTCCTATTGAAGGGACAAGTTTGAAGTAACGTATGTAAAGGGTAAAAATCCACATATCTTTTCGACAACAGTGATGTCAATACAAGTCCTGCTAGTGTAACCGGAAGACACTTGCAAGTACACCTTTGTCACTTGCTCCATTGGCCTACTTGGAAGGTGTATTTGAAGACAACTAAAGAGATACAATGTACACTAAGAAAATATTACATTTTCAGCACTGAAACCCTAACTTCTCTACAAGTACCCTATCAAATTGACTCTTCGCTATTTATCCTGCTTGTGATACAAGAATTTAACCATATGCCTATACAGGCTTATGGGAACCTAAATAAAGGTATTTTGGCAGTTCCTATTTAAGGGTCAAGATTGAAGTAATGTATGTAAAGGGTAAAAATCCACATATATTTTCGACAGCAGTGAAGTCAATACAATCTATGCTAGTGTACCTGGACACACGCAAGTACACATTTCTCACTTGCTCCATTGGCCTACTTGGAGGCGTATTTGAAGACAACTCAAGAGATACAATGTATACTAAGAAAATATTACATTGTCAGCACTGAAACCCTATTCTCTCTACAAGTATCCTATCAAACTTACTCTATGATTTTTATCCAGCTTCAGGTACAAGTATTTAGCCATATCCCTATACAGGTCTATGGGAATCTAAACATAGGCATTTTGACAGTTCCTATTTAAGGGACAAGTTTGAAGTAATGTATGTAAAGGCTAAAAATCCACATATCTTTTCGACAGCAGTGAAGTCAATACAAGCTCTGCTAGTGTACCCGGAAGACACTTGCAAGTACACCTTTGTCACTTGCTCCATTGTCCTACTTGGAAGGTGTATTTGAAGACAACTCAAGAGATACAATGTATACTATGAAGATATTACATTGTCAGCACTGACTCCCTTACCGGTCCAGAAGTATCCTATCAAATTGACTCTTCGATTTTTATCCTGCTTGTGATATCAGTATTGAGCCATATCCGTGTACATGTCTAAGGAAATCTAAATATAGGCATTTTGACAGTTCCTATTTAAGGGACAAGTTTGAAGTAATGTATGTAAAGGGTAAAAATCCACATATCTTTTCGACAGCAGTGAATTCAACGCAAGCTATGCCAGTGTACCCGGAAGACACTTGCAAGTACACCTTTGTCACTTGCTCCATTGGCCTACTTGGAAGGTGTATTTGAAAACAACTCAAGAGATACAATGTATACTAACAAGATATTACCTTGTCAGCACTGACACCCTAACCTCTGTAGAAGTATCCTATCAAATTGACTCTTTGATTTTTATCCTGCTTGAGATATTAGTGTTTAGCTATATCCCTGTTCAGGCCTATGGGAATCAAAATAAAGGGATTTTGACAGTTCCTATTTAAGGGACAAGATTGTCGTAATGTATGAAAAGGGTCAAAATCCACATATATTTTTTGCAGCAGTGAAGTCAGTACAAGATATGCTAGTGTACCTGGAATACACTTGGAAGTACACCTCTGTTCATTGATTCATTGGCCAACATGGAAAGTGTATTTGAAGATAACTCAAGACATAAAATGTATACTAGGAAGATATGTCATTGTCAATATGGAGTCCCTAAACTCTCCCCAAGTATCATATCAACTTCACTCTTATGTGTTTTTCCTGCTTCTGATATCAGTGTTTAGCCCTTACCCCTTCGAGACCTCTAGGAATCCAAATACATGCATTTTGGCAGTTCTCCTTACCAGACAATTCTGAAGTAATATTCGAAATGGGTAACAACCCACATATCTTATCAATAGCAGAGTAGACAATAAAAGCTTTTCGAGTGTACCGGGAAGATACTTGCAAGTACAGCATTGTCCATTGCTCAATTGGCCAACATGGGAGGTGTATTTGAAGATAACTCAAGAGATACATTGTATACTCAGAATATATTACATTGGAAACACTGTCTCCCTAAGCTGTCTGCAAGTCTCATTTCAACTTGACTCTTCTATCTTTTTCCTGCTTGTGATATCAGTATTTAAGCTTTTCCCCGTTGAGGCCTATAGAAATCCAAAGAAATGAATTTGGTCGCTTCCCCTAAAGAGACAACTGTGAAATAAAATATCTAAAGAGGGAAAATCCACATATATTATCTACAGAAGTGAAGTCATTACAAGCTGTGCTAGAGGACCTGGAAGATACTTGAAAGTACTCAACTGTCCCTTGCTCCCTTGGCCAACATGGAAGGTGTATATGAAGATGACTTAAGAAATACATTGAATACTAAGAAGATATTACATTGTCAGTACTGAATCTCTAGATTCTCTACAAGTGTCCTATCAACGTGACTCTTCTATATTTATCCTGCTTCTGATATCAATATTTAGCGTTTGCCCTGTTCAAGGCATATAGGAATCTAAATAAATGCCTTTTGGCAGTTCCTCCTTAAGAGGCAACATTGAAGTAATGTATGTAAAGCATAAAAATCCACATATCTTTTCGACGGCAGTGAAGTCAATACAAGCTATGCTAGAGTACCTGGAAGATACCTGCGACTGCACTATTTTCCATTGCTCCAATGCCCAACATGGAAGGTGTATTTGAAGATAACTCAAGAAATACAATGTATAATAAGAAGATATTACGTTGTCAGGACTGGCACCCTAAACTCTCTACAAGTGTCCTGTAATCTTGACTATTCAATCTTTATCCTGCTTGTAATATCAGTATTTAGCCTTTTCCCTGTTGAGATCTATAAGAATCCACATAAATGCATTTTGGACATTCCCCCAACCAGACTACTCTGAAGTAATATATGTAAAGGCTTTGAACACACATATCTTATCGGTAGCAATGAAGACAATACAAGCTATGCGAGTGTACCTGGAAGATACTTGCAAGTACACCATTGTCTATTGCTCCATTGGCCTACTTGGAGTTATATTTGAAGACAACTCAAGAGATACAATGTATACTAAGAAGATATTACATTGACAGCACTGACACCCTAACCTCTCTACAAGTATCCTATGAAACTGACTCTTTGATTTTTGTCCTGCTTCTGATATCAGTATTTAGCCATATCCCTCTACAGTTCTATGGGAACCTAAATAAAGGCATTTTCACAGTTCCTATTTAAGGGAAAAGATTGAAGTAATGTATTTAAAGGGTAAAAATCCACATATGTTTTCAACAGCAGGGAAGTTAATACAAGCTATGCTAGTGTACCTGGAAGACACTTGCAAGTACACATTTGTCACTTTCTCCATTGGCCTACATGGAGGTGTATTTGAAGACAACTCAAGAGAAACAATGTATACCAAGAACATATTACATATTCAGCACTGACACCCTAACGTCTCTACAAGTATCCTATCAAATTGAGTCTTCGATATTTATCCTGCTGTGATATCAGTATTTAGCCATATCCCTATACAGGGCAAGGGAACCTAAATAAAGGCATTTTGACAGTTTCTATTTAAGGGTGAAGATTGAAGTAATGTATGTAAAGGGTAAAAATCCACATATCTTTTCGACAGCAGTGAAGTCAATACAAGCTATGCTAGTGTACCTGGAAGACACTTGAAACAATACTTTTGTCACTTGCTCCATTGGCCTACTTGGAGGTGGATTTGAAGGCAACTCAAGAGATACAATATATACTTTGAAGATATTACATTTTCAGCACTGACACCCAAACCTATCTACAAGTATGCTATCAAATTGACTCTATGGTATTTATACAGCTTGTGATATCTCTATTTAGCCATAATCTTATACAGGCCTGTGGAAACCTAAATAAAGGCCTTTTGAAAATTCCTATTTAAGGAACAAGATTGAAGTAGTGTATGTAAAGCATAAAAATCCACATATCTTTTCGCCAGCAGTGAAGTCAATACAAGCTATGCTAGTGAACCTGGAAGACACTTGCAAGTACACATTTGTCACTTGCTCTGTTGCCGTGCTTGGAAGCTGTATTAGAAGACAACTCAAGACACAATGCATACTAAGAAGATATTACATTGTCAGCACTGACACCCCAACCTCTCTACAAGTATCCTGTCAAATTGACTCGTCGATTTTTATCCTCCTTGTGATATCAGTATTTTGCCATATGCCTCTTCTGGCCTATTGGAATCAAAATAAAGTCATTTTGCCAGTTCCTCTTGAAGGGAAATGATTGAAGTTATATATGTAAAGGATAAAAATCCACATACATTTTCGACAGCAGTGAAGTAAATAGAAGCTATGCGAGTGTAACCGGAAGACACTTGGAAGTATGCCTTTGTCACTTCCTTCATTGGCATACATGGAAGGTATATTTGAAAACAACTCAAGAGACACAATGCATACTAAGAAGATATTACATTGTCAGCACTGACACGCTAACCTCTGTAGAAGTAACCTGTCAAATTCACTCTTTGATTTTTATCCTGCTTGGGACATCAGTATTTAGCCATATCCCTGTTCAGGTCTATAGAATTCTAAATATAGGCATTTTGACAGTCCTTAATTAAGGGACAAGTTTGAAGTAATGTATGTAAAGGCTAGAAATCCACACATCGTTTCCACAGCAGTGAAGTTAATACATGCCATGCTAGAGTACCTGAAAGATACTTGCAAGTGCACTATTTTCCTTTGCTCCATTGCCCAACATGGAAGGAGTATTTGAAGATAACACAAGAAATACAATGTATAATAAGAAGATATTACCTTGTCAGCACTAACACCCTAAACTCTATACAAGTGTCCTCTAATCTTGACTCTTCGATCTTTATCCTGCTTGTAATATCAGTATTTAGCCTTTTCCCTGTTGAGACCTATAAGAAACCAAATAAAGGCATTTTGGAAGTTCCCCTAATCAGACAACTCTGAAGTAATATTTGTAAAGGCTTTGAACACACATATCTTATCGGTAGCAATGAAGCCAATACAAGCTATGCGAGAGTACCTGGCAGATAATTTCAAGTACACCATTTTCTAGTTCTCCATTGGCCAACATTTAGCGTGTATTTGAAGACAACTCAACAGATACAATGTATACTAAGAAGATATTACATTGCCAGCACTGACACCCCAACCTCTTTACATATATCCTATCAAATTGACTCTTTGGAATTTATCCTGCTTGTAATATCACTATTTAGCCATATCCCTGTACAGGCCTATGGGAATCTAAATAAAAGCATTTTCACAGTTCCTATTTAAGGGACAACATTAAAGTAATGTATGTAAAGGGTAAAAATCCACATACATTTTCGACAGCAGTTAAGTCAATACAAGCTATGCAAGTGTACCTGGAAAACACTTGCAAGTATCCCTTTGTCACTTCCTTCATTGGCCCACTTGGAAAGTGTATTTTAAGACAACTCAAGAGACACAATGCATACTAAGAAGATATTACATTGTCAGCACTGACACGCTAACCTCTCTAGAAGTATCCTATGAAACTGACTCTTCGATTTTTATCCTGCATGTGATATCAGTATTTAGCCATATCCCGGTTCAGGCCTATAGAAATCTTAAAAAAGGCACTTTGGGAGTTCCAATTTAAGGGAGAAGTTTGAAGTAATGTATGTAAAGGGTAAAAATCCACATATCATTTCGCCAGCAGTGAAGTCAATGCAAGCCATGCTAGAGTCCCTGGAAGATACTTGCAAGTGCACTATTGTCCATTGCTCCGTTGCCCAACATGCAAGGAGTAATTGAAGATAACACAAGAAATACAGTGTATAATAAGAAGATATTACATTGTCAGCACTGACACCCTAACCTCTCTACAATTATCCTATCAAACTCACACTTTGATTTTTATCCTCCTTGTGATTTCAATATTTAGCCATATCCCTGTACAACCCTATGGGAACCTAAATAAAGGCATTTTGACAGTTCCTCTTTAAGGGACAACATTGAAGTAATGTATGTAAAGGGTAAAAATCCACATGTCTTTCCGACAGCAGTGAAATCAATACAAGCTATACTAGTGTACCTGGAAGACACTTGCACATACACCTTTGCCACTTGCTCCATTGGCCTACTCGGAGGTGTATTTGAAGACAACTCAAAAGATACAATGTATACCAAGAAGATATTACGTTATCTGCACTGACACCCTAACCGCTCTACAAGTGTCCTATCAAATTGACTCTTCAGTATTAATCCTGCTTGTGATATCAGTATTTAGCCATATCCCTGTACAGGCCTATGGAAACCTAAATAAAGGCGTTTTGAAAGTTCCTATTTAAGGAACAAGATTGAAGTAATGTATATAAAGCGTAAAAATCCACATATCTTTTCAACAGCAGTGAAGCCAATACAAGCTATGCTAGTGTACCTGTAAAACACTTGCAAATACACCCTTGTCACTTCCTCCTTGGCCTACTTGGAAGCTGCATTTGAAGACAACTCAAGAGATACAGTGTATACTAAGAAGATATTACCTTGTCAGCACTGACACCCCAACCTCTCTACAATTATCCTATCAAATTGACTCTTCATTTTTATCCTGCTTGAGATATCAGTATTTTGCCATATGCCTGTTCAGGCCTATGGGAATCAAAATAAAGTCATTTTGCCAGTTGCTATTTTAGGGACAAGGTTGAAGTAATGTATGTAAAGGGTAAAAATCCACATATCTTGTCGACAGCAGTGAAGTCAATAGAAGCTATGTTAGTGTACCTGGAAGACACTTGCAAGTATGCCCTTGTCACATCCTTCATTGGCCTACTTGGAAGGTGTATTTGAAGACAACTCAAGATACACAATGCATACTAAGAAGATATTACATTGTCAGCACTGACAACCTAACCTTTCTACAAATATCCTATCAAATTGACTCTTCGGTATTTATCCTGCATGTAATATTAGTATTTAGCCATATCCCTATACAGGCCTATGGGAACCTAAATAAAGGCATTTTAACAGTTACTATTTAAGGGACATCATTGATGTAAAGTATGTAAAGGGTAAAAATCCACATATCTTTCAGACAGCAGTGAAGTCAATACAAGCTATGCTCGTGTACCTGGAAGTCCCTTGCAAGAATACTTTTGTCCCTTGCTCCATTAGCCTATTTGGACGTGTATTTTGAAGACAACTCAAGAGATACAATCTATACTAAGAAGATATTACATTTTCAGCACTGACACCCTAACCTATCTACAAGTATCCTATCAAATTGACTCTTCGGTATTTATCCAGCTTGTGATATCACTATTTGGCCATATCCCTGTACAGGCCTATGGAAACCTAAATAAAGGCCTTTTGAAAGTTTCTATTTAAGGAACAAGTTTGAAGTAATGTATGAAAAGTGCAAAAATCCACATATATATTCGACAGCAGGGAAGTCAATACAAGCTATGCTATTTAACCAGGAAATACTTGCAAGTACACCTTTGTCACTTGCTCCGTTCGCCTACTTGGAAGCTGTATTTGAAGACAACTGAAGAGATACAGTGTATACTAAGAAGATATTACATTGTCAGCACTGACACTCCAACCTCTCTACAAGTATCCTATCAAATTGACTCTTCGATTTTTATCCTGCTTGTGATATCAGTATTTAGCCATATCCCTGACAGACCTATGGAAACATAAATAAAGGCCTTTTGAAAGTTCGTATTTAAGGAACAAGATTGAAGTACTGTATGTAAAGCGTAAAAATCCACATATCTTTTCGACAGCCGTGAAGCCAATACAAGCTATGCTACTGTACGTGGAAGACACTTGCAAGTATGGCTTTGTCACAACCTTCATTGGCCGACTTGGATGGTGAATTTGAAGACAACTCAAGAGACACAATGCATACTAAGAAGATATTACATTGTCAGCACTGACACGCTAACCTGTCTACAAGTATCCTATCAAATTGAGTTTTCGATTTTTTTCCTGCTTGTGATATCAGTATTAAGCTATATCCCTGTTCAGGCCGATAGAAATCTAAATAAAGGCATTTTGACAGATCCTATTTAAGGGTCAAGATTGAAGTAATGTATGTAAAGGGTAAAAATCCACATATCTTTTCGACAGCAGGGAAGTCAATACAAGCTATGCTAGTGTACCTGGAAGACACTTGCAAGTATGCCTTTGTCACATCCTTCACTGGCCTACTTGGAAGGTGTATTTGAAGACAACTCAAGAGACACAATGCATACTAAGAAGGTATTACATTGTCTGCACTGTAACCCTAATCTCTCTACAAGTATCCTACCAAATTGACTCTTCGCTATTTGTCCTGCTTGTGATGTCAGTATTTAGCCATAACCCTGTCCAGGCCTATAGAAATCTAAATAAAGGCATTTTGACAGTTCCTATTTAAGGGAGAATTTTGAGGTAATGTATGTAACGGGTAAAAATCCACATATCTTTTCGACAGAAGTGAAGTCAATACAAGCCATGCTAGAGTACCTCGCAGATACTTGAAAGTGCACTATTGTCCATTGCTCCATTGCCCAACATGGAAGGAGTATTTGAAGATAACACAAGAAATACAATATATAATAAGAAGATATTACATTGTCAGCACTGACACCCTAAACTCTATACAAGTGTCCTCTAATCTTGACTCTTCGATCTTTATCCTGCTTGAAATATCAGTATTTAGCCTTTTCCCTGTTGAGACCTATTAGAATCCAAGGAAATGCATTTTGGAAATTCCCCTAACCAGACAACTCTGAAGTAATATACGTAAATGCTTTGAACACGCATATCTTAATGGTAGCAATGAAGACAATACAAGTTATGCGAGTGTACCTGGAAGATACTTGCAAGTACACCTTTGTCACTTGCTCCATTGACCAAAATGTAGGGTGTATTTTAAGATAACTCAAGAGATACAATGTATACTAAGAAGATATTACATTGTCTGCCCTGACACCCTAACCTCGCTACAAGTATCCTTTCGAACTGACACTTTGGTTTTTTATCCTGCTTGTGATATCAATATTTAGCCATATCCCTCTACAGGCCTATGGGAACCTAAATAAAGGCATTTTAACAGTTGCTATTTAAGGAACAACATTGAAGAGACGTATGTAAAAAGTAAAAATCGACATGTCTTTTTGACAGCAGTGAAGTCAATACAAGATATGCGAGTGTACCTGGAAGACACTTGCTAGTACTCCTTTGTCACTTGCTCCATTGGCCTACTTGGAGGTGTATTTGAAGACAACTCAAGAGATACAATGTATACTAAGAAGATATTACATTGTCTTCACTGACACACTAACCTCTCTTCAAGTATCCTATCAAATTGACACTTCGGTATTTATCCTACTTGTTATATCAGTATTTAGTCATATCCCTGTACAGGCCTATGGAAACCTAAATAACAGCCTTTTGAAAGTTCCTATTTAAGGGACAAGATTGAAGTAATGCATATAAAGGGTAAAAATCCACATATCTTTTCGACAGCAGTGAAGTCAATAGAAGCTATGCTAGTGTACCTGGAAGGCACTTGCAAGGACACGTTTGTCACGTACTCCATTCGCCTACATCGAGGTGTATTTGAAGAAAACTCAAGAGAAACAATGTATACTAAGAAGATATTACATTGTAAGCCCTGAAACCCTAACCTCTCTACAAGTATCCTATCAATCTCACTCTTTGATTGTTATCCTGCTTGTGATATCATTATGTAGCCATATCCCTCTACAGGTACATGGGAATCTAAATATAGGCATTTTGACAGTTCCTAAATAAGGGACAAGTTTGAAGTAATGTATGTAAAGGGTAAAAATCCACATATCTTTTCGACAGCAGTGAAGTCAATAGAAGCCATGCTAGAGTACCAGGAACATACTTGCAAGTGCACTATTGTCCATTGCTCCATTGCCCAACATGGAAGGAGTATTTGAAGATAACCCAAGAAATCCAATATATAGTAAGAAGATATTACTTTGTCAGCACTGACACCCTAAACTCTATTGAAATGTCCTCTAATCTTGACTCTTCGATTTTTATCCTGCTTGAAATATCAATATTTAGCCTTTTCCCTGTTGAGACCTATAAGAATCCAATTAAATGCATTTTGGAAATTCCCCTAACCAGGCAACTCTGAAGTAATTGCAAGTATGCCTTTGTCACATCCTTCATTGGCCTACTTGGAAGGTGTATTTGAAGACAACTCAAGAGACACAATGCATACTAAGAAGATATTACATTGTCAGCACTGACACGCTAACCTCTCTAGAAGTATCCTATCAAATTGACTCTTCGATTTTTATCCTGCTTGTGATATCAGTATTTACCCATATCCCTGTTCAGGCCTATAGAAACCTAAATAAAAGCATTTTGACAGTTCCTATTTAAGCGTCAAGATTACAGTAAGGTATGTAAAGGGTAAAAATCCACATATCTTTTAAACAGCAGAGAAGTCAATACAAGCTATGCAAGTCTACCTGGAAGACACTTGCCAGTACACCTTTGTCACTTGCTCCATTGGCCTACTAGGAGGTGTGTTTGAAGACAACTCAAGAGATACAGTGTATACTAAGAAGATATTACCTTGTCAGCACTGACACCCCAATGTCTCTACAAGTATCCTATCAAATTGACTCTTCGAATTTTATCCTGATTGAGATATCAGTATTTTGCCATATGCCTGTTCAGGCCTATGGGAATCAAAATAAAGTCATTTTGCCAGTTTCTATTTAAGGGACAAGATTGAAGTAATGTATGTAAAGGGTAAAAATCCGCATATCTTTTCGACAGCAGTGAAGTCAATAGAAGCTACGCTAGTGTACCTGGAAGGCACTTGCAAGTATGCCTTTGTCACATCCTTCAATGGCCCACTTGAATGGTGTATTTGAAGACAACTCAAGAGACACAATGCATACTAAGCATATATTACATTTTCAGCACTGACACCCTAACCTCTCTAGAAATATGCTATCAAATTTACTCTTCGATTTTTATCCTGCTTGTGATAACAGTATTAACCATATCCCTGATCAGGCCTGTAGAAATCTAAATAAAGGCATTTTGACAGTTCCTATTTAGGGGTCATGATTGAAGTAATGTATGTAAAGGGTAAAAATCCACATATCTTCTCGACAGCAGGGAAGTCAATACAAGCTATGCTCGTGTACCTGGAAGACACTTGCAAGTACACCTTTGTCACTTGCTCCAATGGCCTAGTTAGATGTGTATTTGAAGAGAACTCAAGAGATACAATGTATACTGAGAAGATATTACATTGTCTGCACTGACACCCTAACCTCTCCACAAGTATCCTATCAAATTGACTCTTCGGTATTTATCCTGCTTGTGATATCAGTATTTAGCCATATCCATGTTCAGGGCGATAGAAATCTAAATAAAGGCATTTTGACACTTCCTATTTAAGGGTCAAGATTGAAGTAATGTATGTAAAGGGTAAAATGCACATATCTTTTCGAAAGCAGGGAAGTCAATACAAGCTATGCTAGCGTACCTGGAAGACGCTTGCGTGTACACCTTTGTCACTTGCTCCATTGGACTTCTTGGAGGTGTATTTGAAGACAACTCAAGAGAAACAGAGTATACTAAGGATATATTACATTGTCAGCACTGACACCCTAACATCTCTAGAAATATGCTATCAAATTGACTCTTCGATTTTTATCCTGCTTGTGATATCAGTATTAACCATGTCCCTGTTCAGGCCTATAGAAAACTAAATAAAGGCATTTTGACAGTTCCTATTTAAGGGTCAAGATTGAAATAATGTATGAAAGAGTAAAAATTCACATATCTTCTCGACAGCAGGGAAGTCAATACAAGCTATGCTAGTGTACCTGGAGGACACTTGCAAGTACACCTTTGTCACTTGCTCCATTGGCCTAGTTGGATGTGTATTTGAAGAGAACTCAAGAGATACCATGTATACTAAAAATGTATTACATTGTCTGCACAGACACCCTAACCTCTCCAGAAGTATCCTATCAAATTGACACTTCGGTATTTATCCTGCTTGTGATATTAGTATTTAGCCATATCCCTACACAGGTCTATGGATACCTAAATAAAGGCATTTTTATAGTTTCTATTTAAGGGTCAAGTTTGAAGTAATATATGTAAAGGGTAAAAATCCACATGTCTTTTCGACAGTAGGGAAGTCAATAGAAGATATGCTAGTGTACCTGGAAGACACTTCCAAATACACCTTTGTCACTTGCTCCATTGGTCTACTTGGAGGTGTATTTGAAGACAACTCAAGAGAAACAGAGTATACTAAGAAGATATTACCTTGTCAGCACTGACACCCCAACCTCTCTACAAGTATCCTATCAAATTGACTATTTGATTTTTTTCCTACTTGTGATAACAGTATTTAGTCATATCCGTTTACAGGCCTATGGGAACCTAAATAAAGGCCTTTTGAAAGTTCCTATTTAAGGAACAAGATTGAAGTAATGTATGTAATGCGTAAAAATCCACATATCTTTTCGACAGCAGTGAAGCCAATACAAGCTATGCTAGTGTACCTGGAAGACACTTGCAAGTACACATTTGTCACTTGCTCCGTTGGCCTACTTGGAAGCTGTATTTGAAGACAACTCAAGAGATACAGTGTATACTAAGAAGATATTACCTTGTCAGCACTGACACCCCAATCTCTCTACAGGTATCCTATCAAATTGACTCTTGGATTTTTATCCTGATTGAGATATCAGTATTTTGCCATATCCCTGTACAGGCCTATGGGAACCTAAATAAAAGCCTTTTGACAGTTCCTATTTAAGGGACAACATTGAAGTAATGCATGTAAAGGGTAAAAATCCACATATCTTTTCGACAGCAGTGAAGTCAATAGAAGCTATGCTAGTGTACCTGGAAGGCACTTGCAAGTACACTTTTGTCACGTACTCCATTCGCCTACATGGAGGTGTATTTGAAGAAAACTCAAGAGAAACAATGTATACTAAGAAGATATTACATTGTCATCACTGAAAGCCTAACCTCTCTACAAGTATCCTATCAATCTCACTCTTTGATTGTTATCCTGCTTGTGATATCATTATGTAGCCATATTCCTCTACAGGTATATGGGAATCTAAACATAGGCATTTTGACAGTTCCTAATTAAGGGACAAGTTTGAAGTAATGTATGTAAAGGGTAAAAATCCACATATATTTTCGATAGCAGTGAAGTCAATAGAAGCCATGCTAGAGTACCAGGAACATACTTGCAAGTGCACTATTGTCCATTGCTCCATTGCCCAACATGGAAGGAGTATTTGAAGATAACACAAGAAATCCAATATGTAATAAGAAGATATTACTTTGTCAGCACTGACACCATAAACTCTATAGAAATGTCCTCTAATCTTGACTCTTCGATTTTTATCCTGCTTGAAATATCAATATTTAGCCTTTTCCCTGTTGAGACCTATAAGAATCCAATTAAACGCATTTTGGAAGTTCCCCTAACCAGGCAACTCTGAAGTAATTGCGAGTATGCCTTTGTCTCATCCTTCATTGGCCTACTTGGAAGGTGTATTTGAAGACAACTGAAGAGACACAATGCATACTAAGAAGATATTACATTGTCAGCACTGACACGCTAACCTCTCTAGAAGTATCCTATGAAATTGACTCTTCGATTTTTATCCTGCTTGTGATATCAGTATTTAGCCATATCCCTGTTCAGGCCTATAGAAACCTAAATAATGGCATTTGGCAGTTCCTATTTAAGGGCCAAGATTGCAGTAATGTATGTAAAGGATAAAAATCCACATATCTTTTCAACAGCAGGGAAGTCAATACAAGCTATGCAAGTCTACCTGGAAGACAGTTGCAAGTACACCTTTGTCACTTGCTCCATTGGCCTGCTTGGAGGTGTATTTGAAGACAACTGAAGAGATACAGTGTATACTAAGAAGATATTACCTTGTCAGCACTGACACCCCAATGTCTCTGCAAGTATCCTATCAAATTGACTCTTGGATTTTTATCCTCCTTGAGATATCAGTATTTTGCCATATGCCTGTTCAGGCCTATGGGAATGAAAATAAAGTCATTTTGCCGGTTTCTATTTAAGGGACAAGATTGAAGTAATGTATGTAAAGGGTAAAAATCCGCATATCTTTTCGACAGCAGTGAAGTCAATAGAAGCTATGCTAGTGTACTTGGAAGGCACTAGCAAGTATGCCTTTGTCACATCCATCAATGGCCCACTTGGATGGTGCATTTGAAGACAACTCAAGAGAAACAATGCATACTAAGAATATATTACATTGTCAGCACTGACACCCTAACATCTCTAGAAATATGCTATCAAATTGACTCTTCGATTTTTATCCTGCTTGTGATATCAGTATTAACCATGTCCCTGTTCAGGCCTATAGAAAACTAAATAAAGGCATTTTGACAGTTCCTATTTAAGGGTCAAGATTGAAATAATGTATGAAAAGAGTAAAAATTCACATATCTTCTCGACAGCAGGGAAGTCAATACAAGCTATGCTAGTGTACCTGGAGGACACTTGCAAGTACACCTTTGTCACTTGCTCCATTGGCCTAGTTGGATGTGTATTTGAAGACAACTCAAGAGAAACAGAGTATACTAAGAAGATATTACCTTGTCAGCACTGACACCCCAACCTCTCTACAAGTATCCTATCAAATTGACTGTTTGATTTTTATCCTGCTTGTGATAACAGTATTTAGTCATATCCCTATACAGGCCTATGGGAACCTAAGTAAAGGCCTTTTGAAAGTTCCTATTTAAGGAACAAGATTGAAGTAATGTATGTAAAGCGTAAAAATCCACATATCTTTTCGACAGTAGGGAAGTCAATACAAGCTATGCTAGTGTACCTGGAAGACACTTGCAAGTACACATTTGTCACTTGCTCCGTTGGCCTACTTGGAAGCTGTATTTGAAGACAAATCAAGAGATACAGTGTATACTAAGAAGATATTACCTTGTCAGCACTGACACCCCAATCTCTCTACAAGTATCTTATCAAATTGACTCTTGGATTTTTATCCTGACTGAGATATCAGTATTTTGCCATATGCCTGTTCAGGCCTATGGGAACCAAAATAAAGTCATTTTGCCAGTTTCTATTTAAGGGACAAGATTGAAGTAATGTATGTAAAGGGTAAAAATCCGCATATCTTTTCGACAGCAGTGAAGTCAATAGAAGCTATGCTAGTGTACCTGGAAGGCACTTGCAAGTATGCCTTTGTCACATCCTTCAATGGCCCACTTGAATGGTGTGTTTGAAGCAACTCAAGAGACACAATGCATACTAAGCATATATTATATTGTCAGCACTGACACCCTAACCTCTCTAGAAGTATCCTATCAAATTGATTCTTCGATTTTTATCCTGCTTGTGATATCAGTATTTAGCCATATTCCTATACAGGCCAATGGGAACCTAAGGGTCAAAATTGAAGTAATATATGTAAAGGGTAAAAATCCACATATCTTTTCGACAGCAGAGAAGTCCATACAATCTATGCTAGTGTACCTGGAAACACTTGCAAGTACACCTTAGTCACTTGCTCCATTGGCCTGCTTGGAGGTGTATTTGAAGACAACTAAAGAGATACAATGTATACTAAGAAGATATTACATTGTCTGCACTGACACCCTAACATCTCTCCAAGTATCCTATCAAATTGACTCTTCGCTATTTATCCTGCTTGTGATATCGGTAATTAGCCATATCCCTGTACAGGCCTATGGAAACCTAAATAACGGCCTTTTGAAAGTTCCTATTTAAGGGACAAGATTGAAGTAATGTATGTAAAGGGTAAAAATCCACATATCTTTTCGACAGCAGTGAAGTCAATAGAAGCTATGCTAGTGTACCTGGAAGGCACTTGCAAGGACACGTTTGTCACGTACTCCATTCGCCTACATTGAGGTGTATTTGAAGACAACTCAAGAGAAACAATGTATACTAAGAAGATATTACATTGTCAGCACTGAAACCCTAACCTCTCTACAAGTATCCTATCAATCTCACTCTTTGATTTTTATCCTGCTTGTGATATCATTATTTAGCCATATTCCTGTACAGGTATATGGGAATCTAAATATAGGCATTTTGACAGTTCCTAATTAAGGGACAAGTTTGAAGTAATGTATGTAAAGGGTAAAAATCCACATATATTTTTGATAGCAGTGAAGTCAATAGAAGCCATGCTAGAGTACCAGGAACATACTTGCAAGTGCACTATTGTCCATTGCTCCATTCCCCAACATGGAAGGAGTATTTGAAGATAACACAAGAAATCCAATATATAGTAAGAAGATATTACTTTGTCAGCACTGACACCCTAAACTCTATAGAAATGTCCTCTAATCTTGACTCTTCGATTTTTATCCTGCTTGAAATATCAATATTTAGCCTTTTTCCTGTTGAGACCTATAAGAATCCAGTTAAACGCATTTTGGAAGTTCCCCTAACCAGGCAACTCTGAAGTAATTGCGAGTATGCCTTTGTCACATCCTTCATTGGCCTACTTGGAAGGTGTATTTGAAGACAACTCAAGAGACACAATGCATACTAAGAAGATATTACACTGTCAGCACTGACACGCTAACCTCTCTAGAAGTATCCTATCAAATTGACTCTTCGATTTTTATCCTGCTTGTGATATCAGTATTTAGCCATATCCCTGTTCAGGCCTATAGAAACCTAAATAAAGGCATTTGGCAGTTCCTATTTAAGGGTCAAGATTGCAGTAATGTATGTAAAGGGTAAAAACCCACATATCTTTTCAACAGCAGGGAAGTCAATACAAGCTATGCAAGTCTACCTGGAAGACAGTTGCAAGTACACCTTTGTCACTTGCTCCATTGGCCTACTTGGAGGTGTATTTGAAGACAACTGAAGAGATACAGTGTATACTAAGAAGATATTACCTTGTCAGCACTGACACCCCAATGTCTCTACAAGTATCCTATCAAATTGACTCTTGGATTTTTATCCTGATTGAGATATCAGTATTTTGCCATATGCCTGTTCAGGCCTATGGGAATGAAAATAAAGTCATTTTGCCGGTTTCTATTTAAGGGACAAGATTGAAGTAAAAATCCGCTTATCTTTTCGACAGCAGTGAAGTCAATAGAAGCTATGCTAGTGTACCTGGAAGGCACTAGCAAGTATGCCTTTGTCATATCCATCAATGGCCCACTTGAATGGTGTATTTGAAGACATCTCAAGAGAAACAATGCATACTAAGAATATATTACATTGTCAGCACTGACACCCTAACATCTCTAGAAATATGCTATCAAATTGACTCTTCGATTTTTATCCTGCTTGTGATATCAGTATTTAGCCATATCCCTGTTCAGGCCTATAGAAAACTAAATAAAGGCATTTTGACAGTTCCTATTTAAGGGTCAAGATTGAAATAATGTATGTAAAGGGTAAAAATCCACATATCTTTTCGACAGCAGGGAAGTCAATACAAGCTATGCTAGTGTACCTGGAAGACACTTGCAAGTACACCTTTGTCACTTGCTCCATTGGCCTAGTTGGATGTGTATTTGAAGAGAACTCAAGAGATACCATGTATACTAAGAATATATTACATTGTCTGCACTGACACCCTAACCTCTCCACAAGTATCCTATCAAATTGACACTTCGGTATTTATCCTGCTTGTGATATTAGTATTTAGCCATATCCCTACACAGGCCTATGGATACCTAAATAAAGGCATTTTTATAGTTACTATTTAAGGGTCAAGTTTGAAGTAATGTATGTAAAGGGCAAAAATCCACATGTCTTTTCGACAGTAGGGAAGTCAATAGAAGCTATGCTAGTGTACCTGGAAGACACTTCCAAATACACCTTTGTCACTTGCTCCATTGGCCTACTTGGAGGTGTATTTGAAGACAACTCAAGAGAAACAGAGTATACTAAGAAGATATTACCTTGTCAGCACTGACACCCCAACCTCGACAGCGGAGAAGTCAATAAAATCTATGCTAGTGGACCTTGAAGACACTTGCAAGTATACCTTTGTCATTTGCTCTATTGGCATCCTTGGAGGTGTATTTGAGAAGATATTACATTGTCTGCACTGACACCCTAACTTCTCTACAAGTATCCTATAAAATTGACTCTTTAGTAGATTTCCTGCTTGTGATATCAGTATTTAGCCATATGCCTAAACAGGACCTGTGGGAACCTAAATAAAGGCATATTGATAGTTCCTATTTAAGGGTCAAGATTGAAGTAATGTATGTAAAGGGTAAAAATCCACACATCTTTTCGACAGCAGGGAAGTCAATAGAAGCTATGCTAGTGTATCTGGAAGACACTTGCAAATACACCTTTGTCACTTGCTCCATTGGCCTACGTGGAGGTGTATTTGAAGACAACTCAAATGATGCAATATATACTAAGAAGATATTACATTGTCTGCACTGACACCCCAACCTCTCTACAAGTATCCTATCAAATTGACTGTTTGATTTTTTTCCTGCTTGTGATAACAGTATTTAGTCATATCCCTATACAGGCCTATGGGAACCTAAGTAAAGGCCTTTTCAAAGTTCCTATTTAAGGAACAAGATTGAAGTAATGTATGTAAAGCGTAAAAATCCACATATCTTTACGACAGTAGGGAAGTCAATACAAGCTATGCTAGTGTACCTGGAAGACACTTGCAAGTACACATTTGTCACGTGCTCCGTTGGCCTACTTGGCAGCTGTATTTGAAGACAACTCAAGAGATACAGTGTATACTAAGAAGATATTACCTTGTCAGCACTGACACCCCAATCTCTCTACAAGTATCCTATCAAATTGACTCTTCGATTTTTATCCTGATTGAGATATCAGTATTTTGCCATATGCCTGTTCAGGCCTATGGGAATCAAAATAAAGTCATTTTGCCAGTTTCTATTTAAGGGACAAGATTGAAGTAATGTATGTAAAGGGTAAAAATCCGCATATCTTTTCGACAGCAGTGAAGTCAATAGAAGCTATGCTAGTGTACCTGGAAGGCACTTGCAAGTATGCCATTGTCACATCCTTCAATGGCCCACTTGAATGGTGTATTTGAAGACAACTCAAGAAACACAATGCATACTAAGCATATATTACATTGTCAGCACTGACACCTTAACCTCTCTGGAAATATGCTATCAAATTGACTCTTCGATTTTTATCCTGCTTGTGATATCAGTATTTAGCCATATACCTGTTTAGGCCTATAGAAATCTAAATAAAGGCATTTTGACAGTTCCTATTTAAGGGTCAAGTTTGAAGTAATGTATGTAAAGGGTAAAAATCCACATATCTTTTCCACAGCAGGGAAGTCAATACAAGCTATGCTAGTGTACCTAGAAGACACTTGCAAGTACACCTTTGTCACTTGCTCCATTGGCCTAGTTGAATGTGTATTTGAAGAGAACTCAAGAGATACCATGTATACTAAGAAGATATTACATTGTCTGCACTGACACTCTAACCTCTCCACAAGTATCCTATCAAATTGAGTCTTCGGAATTTATCCTGCTTGTGATATCAGTATTTAGCCATATCCATGTTCAGGGCGATAGAAATCTAAATAAAGGCATTTTGACATTCCTATTTAAGGGTCAAGATTGAAGTACTGTATGTAAAGGGTAAAAATGCACATATCTTTTCCATAGCAGGGAAGTCAATACAAGCTATGCTAGAGTACGTGGAAGACGCTTGCGTGTACACCTTTGTCACTTGCTCAATTGGCCTACTTGGAGGTGTATTTGAAGACAACTAAAGAGATACAATGTATACTAAGAAGATATTACATTGTCAGCACTGAAACCCTAACCTCTCTAGAAGTATCCTATTTAGCCATATCCCTATACAGACCTATGGGAACCTAAATAAAGGTATTTTGACAGTTCCTATTTAAGGGTCAAGGTTGAAGTAATATATGTAAAGGGTAAAAATCCACATATCGTTTCGACAGCAGGGAAGTCCATACAAGCTATGCTAGTGTACCTGGGAACACTTGCAAGTACACCTTTGTCAATTGCTCCATTGGCCTACTTGGAGGTGTACTTGAAGACGACTAAAGAGATACAATGTATACTAAGAAGATATTACATTGTCTGCACTGACACCCTAACATCTCTACAAGTATCCTATCAAATTGACTCTTCGCTATTTATCCTGCTTGTGATATCAGTATTTAGCCATATCCCTGTACAGGCCTATGGAAACCTAAATAACGGCCTTTTGAAAGTTCCTATTTAAGGGACAAGTTTGAAGTAATGTATGTAAAGGGTAAAAATCCACATATCTTTTCGACAGCAGTGAAGTCAATAGAAGCCATGCTAGGGTACCAGGAACATACTTGCAAGTGCACTATTGTCCATTGCTCCATTCCCCAACATGGAAGGAGTATTTGAAGATAACACAAGAAATCCAATATATAGTAAGAAGATATTACTTTGTCAGCACTGACACCCTAAACTCTATTGAAATGTCCTCTAATCTTGACTCTTCGATTTTTATCCTGCTTGAAATATCAATATTTAGCCTTTTCGCTGTTGAGACCTATAAGAATCCAATTAAATGCATTTTGGAAGTTCCCCTAACCAGGCAACTCTGAAGTAATTGCGAGTATGCCTTTGTCACATCCTTCATTGTCCTACTTGGAAGGTGTATTTGAAGACAACTCAAGAGACACAATGCATACTAAGAAGATATTACATTGTCAGCACTGACACGCTAACCTCTCTAGAAGTATCCTATCAAATTGACTCTTCGATTTTTATCCTGCTTGTGATATCAGTATTTAGCCATATCCCTGTTCAGGCCTATAGAAACCTAAATAAAGGCATTTTGACAGTTCCTATTTAAGGGTCAAGATTGAAGTAATGTATGTAAAGGGTAAAAATCCACACATCTTTTCAACAGGAGGGAAGTCAATACAAGCTATGCAAGTCTACCTGGAAGACCCTTGCAAGTACACCTTTGTCACATGCTCCATTGGCCTACTTGGAGGTGTATTTGAAGACAACTCTAGAGATACAGTGTATACTAAGAAGATATTACCTTGTCAGCACTGACACCCCAATGTCTCTACAAGTATCCTATCAAATTGACTCTTGGATTTTTATCCTGATTGAGATATATGTATTTTGCCATATGCCTGTTCAGGCCTGTGGGAATCAAAATAAAGTCATTTTGCCAGTTTCTATTTAAGGGACAAGATTGAAGTAATGTATGTAAAGGGTAAAAATCCACATATCTTTTCGATAGCAGTGAAGTCAATACAAGGCATGCTAGAGTACCTGGAAGATACTTGCAAGTGCACTATTGTCCATTGCTCCATTGCCCAACGTGGAAGGAGTATTTGAAGATAACACAAGAAATACAATATATAATAAAAAGATATTACATTGTCAGCACTGACACCCCAAACTCTATACAAGTGTCCTCTAATCTTGACTCTTCGATCTTTATCCTGTTTGTAATATCAGTATTTAGCCTTTCCGTGTGGAGAACTATAAGTATCCAAGTAAATGCATTTTGAAAGTTCCCCTAACCAGGCAACTCTGAAGTAATTGCAAGTACACCTTTGTCACTTGCTCCATTGGCCTACTTGGAAGTGTATTTGAAGACAACTCAAGAGATACAATGTATACTAAGAAGATATTACATTGTCTGCACTGACACACTAACCTCTCTACAAGTATCCTATCAAATTGACTCTTCGGTATTTATCCTGTTGTAATATCAGTATTTAGCCTTTCCCTGTTGAGAACTATAAGTATCCAAGTAAATGCATTTTGAAGGTTCCCCTAACCATACAACTCTGAAGTAATATATGTAAAGGCTTTGAACACGCATATCTTATCGTTAGCAATGAAGACAATACAAGTTATGCGAGTGTACCTGGAAGATACTTGCAAGTACACATTTATCTATTGCTCCATTGGTCAAAATGTAGGGTGTATTTGAAGATAGCTCAAGAGATACACTGTATACTAAGAAGATATTAGGTTGTCAGCACTGACACCCTAACCTCTCTACAAGTATCCTTTCAAACTGACACTTTGATTTTTATCCTGCTTGTGATATCAATATTTAACCATATCCCTCTACAGGCCTATGGGAACCTAAATAAAGGCATTTTGACAGTTCCTATTTAAGGGACAACATTGAAGTAATGTATGTAAAGGGTAAAAATCCACATGTCTTTTCGACAGGAGTGAAGTCAATATAAGCTATGCTAGTGTACCTGGAAGACACTTGCAAGTACACCTTTGTCACTTGCTCCATTGGCCTACTTGGAGGTGTATTTGAAGACAACTCAAGAGATACAATGTATACTAAGAAGATATTACATTGTCTGCACTGACACCCTAACCTCTCTACAAGTATCCTATCAAATTGACTCTTCGCTATTTATCCTGCTTGTGATATCAGTATTTAGCCATATCCCTGTACAGGCCTATGGAAACCTAAATAAAGGCCTTTTGACAGTTCCTATTTAAGGGACAAGTTTGAAGTAATGTATGTAAAGGGTAAAAATCCACATATCTTTTCGACAGCAGTGAAGTCAATAGAAGCCATGCTAGAGTACCAGGAACATACTTGCAAGTGCACTATTGTCCATTGCTCCATTCCCCAACATGGAAGGAGTATTTGAAGATAACACAAGAAATCCAATATATAGTAAGAAGATATTACTTTGTCAGCACTGACACCCTAAACTCTATTGAAATGTCCTCTAATCTTGACTCTTCGATTTTTATCCTGCTTGAAATATCAATATTTAGCCTTTTCGCTGTTGAGACCTATAAGAATCCAATTAAATGCATTTTGGAAGTTCCCCTAACCAGGCAACTCTGAAGTAATTGCGAGTATGCCTTTGTCACATCCTTCATTGTCCTACTTGGAAGGTGTATTTGAAGACAACTCAAGAGACACAATGCATACTAAGAAGATATTACATTGTCAGCACTGACACGCTAACCTCTCTAGAAGTATCCTATCAAATTGACTCTTCGATTTTTATCCTGCTTGTGATATCAGTATTTAGCCATATCCCTGTTCAGGCCTATAGAAACCTAAATAAAAGCATTTTGACAGTTCCTATTTAAGGGTCAAGATTGCAGTAATGTATGTAAAGGGTAAAAATCCACACATCTTTTCAACAGGAGGGAAGTCAATACAAGCTATGCAAGTCTACCTGGAAGACCCTTGCAAGTACACCTTTGTCACATGCTCCATTGGCCTACTTGGAGGTGTATTTGAAGACAACTCTAGAGATACAGTGTATACTAAGAAGATATTACCTTGTCAGCACTGACACCCCAATGTCTCTACAAGTATCCTATCAAATTGACTCTTGGATTTTTATCCTGATTGAGATATATGTATTTTGCCATATGCCTGTTCAGGCCTGTGGGAATCAAAATAAAGTCATTTTGCCAGTTTCTATTTAAGGGACAAGATTGAAGTAATGTATGTAAAGGGTAAAAATCCACATATCTTTTCGATAGCAGTGAAGTCAATACAAGGCATGCTAGAGTACCTGGAAGATACTTGCAAGTGCACTATTGTCCATTGCTCCATTGCCCAACGTGGAAGGAGTATTTGAAGATAACACAAGAAATACAATATATAATAAAAAGATATTACATTGTCAGCACTGACACCCCAAACTCTATACAAGTGTCCTCTAATCTTGACTCTTCGATCTTTATCCTGTTTGTAATATCAGTATTTAGCCTTTCCGTGTGGAGAACTATAAGTATCCAAGTAAATGCATTTTGAAAGTTCCCCTAACCAGGCAACTCTGAAGTAATTGCAAGTACACCTTTGTCACTTGCTCCATTGGCCTACTTGGAAGTGTATTTGAAGACAACTCAAGAGATACAATGTATACTAAGAAGATATTACATTGTCTGCACTGACACACTAACCTCTCTACAAGTATCCTATCAAATTGACTCTTCGGTATTTATCCTGTTGTAATATCAGTATTTAGCCTTTCCCTGTTGAGAACTATAAGTATCCAAGTAAATGCATTTTGAAGGTTCCCCTAACCATACAACTCTGAAGTAATATATGTAAAGGCTTTGAACACGCATATCTTATCGTTAGCAATGAAGACAATACAAGTTATGCGAGTGTACCTGGAAGATACTTGCAAGTACACATTTATCTATTGCTCCATTGGTCAAAATGTAGGGTGTATTTGAAGATAGCTCAAGAGATACACTGTATACTAAGAAGATATTACGTTGTCAGCACTGACACCCTAACCTCTCTACAAGTATCCTTTCAAACTGACACTTTGATTTTTATCCTGCTTGTGATATCAATATTTAACCATATCCCTCTACAGGCCTATGGGAACCTAAATAAAGGCATTTTGACAGTTCCTATTTAAGGGACAACATTGAAGTAATGTATGTAAAGGGTAAAAATCCACATGTCTTTTCGACAGGAGTGAAGTCAATATAAGCTATGCTAGTGTACCTGGAAGACACTTGCAAGTACACCTTTGTCACTTGCTCCATTGGCCTACTTGGAGGTGTATTTGAAGACAACTCAAGAGATACAATGTATACCAAGAAGATATTACCTTGTCTGCACTGACACCCTAACCTCTCTACAAGTATCCTATCAAACTGACTCTTTGGTATTTATCCTGCTTGTGATATCAGTATTCAGCCATATCCCTATACAGGCCTATGAGAACCTAAATAAATGCATTTTGACAGTTCCTATTTAAGAGTCAAGATTGAAGTAATGTATATAAAGGGTAAAAATCCACATGTCTTTTCGACAGTAGGGAAGTCAATCCAAGATTTGCTAGTGTACCTGGAAGACACTTGCAAATACACTTTTGTCACTTGCTCCATTGGCCTACTTGGAGGTGTATTTGAAGACAACTCAAGAGATACAGTGTATACTAAGAAAATATTACCTTGTCAGCACTGACACCGCAACCTCTCTACAAGTATCCTATCACACTGACTCTTCGATTTTTATCCTGCTTCAGATATCAGTATTTTGCCATATGACTGTTCAGGCCTATGGGAATCAATATAAAGTCATTTTGCCAGTTCCTATTTAAGGGACAAGATTGAAGTAATATATGTAAAGGGTAAAAATCCACATATATTTTCGACAGCAGGGAAGTCAATAAAATCTATGCTAGTGGACCTTGAAGACACTTGCAAGTGTACCTTTGTCATTTGCTTCATTTGCCTCCTTGGAGGTGTATTTGAAGACAACTCAAGAGATACAATGTATACTAAGAAGATATTACATTGTCTGCACTGACACCCTAACTTCTCTACAAGTATCCTATCAAATTGACTCTTCAGTAGTTTTCCTGCTTGTGATATCAGTATTTAGCCATATGCCTATACAGGACCTGTGGGAACCTAAATAAAGGCATATTGACAGTTCCTATTTAAGGGTCAAGGATGAAGTAATGTATGTAAAGGGTAAAAATCCACACATCTTTTCGACAGCAAGGAAGTCAATAGAAGCTATGCTAGTGTACCTGGAAGACACTTGCAAATACACCTTTGTCACTTGCTCCATTGGCCTACGTGGAGGTGTATTTGAAGACAACTCAAGAGATACAATGTATACTAAGAAGATATTACATTGTCTGCACTGACACCCTAACCTCTCTACAAGTATCCTATCAAATTGACTCTTCGATATTTATCCTGTTGTGATATCAGTATTTAGCCATATCCCTATACAGTCCTATGGGAACCTAAATAAAGGCATTTTGACAGTTCCTATTTAAGGGTCAAGATTGAAGTAATGTATGGAAAGGGTAAAAATCCACATGTCTTTTCGACAGTAGGGAAGTCAATACAAGCTATGCTAGTGTACCTGGAAGACACTTGCAAATACACCTTTGTCATTTGCTCCATTGGCCTACTTGGAGGTGTTTTTGTAGACACCTCAAGAGATACAGTATATACTAAGAAGATATTACCTTGTCAGCACTGACACCCCAACCTCTCTACAAGAATCCTATCAAACTGACTCTTCGACTTTTATCCTGCTTGAGATATCAGTATTTTGCCATATGCCTGTTCAGGCCTATGGGAATCAATATAAAGTCATTTTGCCTGTTCCTATTTAAGGGACAAGTTTGAAGTAATGTATGTAAAGGGTAAAAATCCTCGTATCTTTTCGACAGCAGGGAAGTCAATACAAGCTATGCTAGTGTACCAGGAAGACACTTGCAAGTATGCCTTTGTCACATCCTTCATTGGCCTACTTGGAAGGTGTATTTGAAGACAACTCAAGAGACACAATGCATACTAAGAAGATATTACATTGTCAGCACTGACACGCTAACCTCTCTAGAAGTATGCTATCAAATTGACTCGTCGATTTTTATCCTGCTTGTGATATCAGTATTTAGCCATATCCCTGTTCAGGCCTATAGAAACCTAAATAAAGGCATTTTGAAAGTTCCTATTTGAGGGACAAGTTTGAAGTAATGTATGTAAAGGGTAAAAATCCACATATCTTTTCGACAGCAGTGAAGTCAATACAAGGCATGCTAGAGTACCTGGAAGATACTTGCAAGTGCACTATTGTCCATTGCTCCATTGCCCAACATGGAAGGAGTATTTGAAGATAACACAAGAAATACAATATATAATAGGAAGATATTACATTGTCAGCACTGACATCCCAAACTCTATACAAGTGTCCTCTTGTCTTGAATCTTCGATCTTTATCCTGTTTGTAATATCAGTATTTAGCCTTTCCCTGTTGAGAACTATAAGTATCCAAGTAAATGCACTTTGAAAGTTCCCCTAACCACACAACTCTGAAGTAATATATGTATAGGCTTTGAACACGCATATCTTATCGTTAGCAATGAAGACAATACAAGTTATGCGAGTGTACCTCGAAGATACTTGCAAGTACACCATTATCTATTGCTCGATTGGCCAAAATGTAGGGTGTATTTGAAGATAACTCAAGAGATACATTGTATACTAAGAAGATATTACATTGTCAGCACTGACACCCTAACCTCTCTACAAGTATCCTTTCAAACTGAAAATTTGATTTTTATCCTGCTTGTGATATCAGTATTAACCATATCCCTGTTCAGGCCTATAGAAACCTAAATAAAGGCATTTTGACAGTTCCTATTTAAGGGACAACATTGAAGTAATGTTTGTAAAGGGTAAAAATCCACATGTCTTTTCGACCACAGTGAAGTCAATATAAGCTATGCTAGTGTACCTGGAAGACACTTGCAAGTACACCTTTGTCACTTGCTCCTTTGGCCTACTTGGAGGTGTATTTGAAGACAACTCAAGAGATACGATGTATACCACGAAGATATTACCTTGTCTGCACTGACACCCTAACCTCTCTTCAAGTATCCTATCAAATGAACTCTTTGAGTTTTATTCTGTTTGTGATATCAGTATTTAGCCATATCCCTGTTCAGGCCAATGGGAAACTCAATAAAAGCATTTTCACAGTTCCTATTTAAGGGAAAACATTGAAGTAATGTATTTAAAGGGTATAAATCCACATATCTTTTCGACAGCATTGAAGACAATACAAGCTATGCTAGTGCACCTGGAAGACACTTGCAAGAATACTTTTGTCCCTTGCTCCGTTGGCCCACGTGGAGGTGTATTTGAAGACAAATTAAGAGATACAATGTATACTAAGAAGATATTACATGGTCAGCACTGACACCCTATCCTCTCCACAAGTATCCTATCAAATAGACTCTTGGATTTTTATCCTGCTATTGATATCAGTATTTATCCATATACCTGTTCAGGCCTATAGAAATCTAAATAAAGGCATTTTGAGAGTTCCTATTTAACAGTCAAGTTTGAAGTAATGTAAGTAAAGGGTAAAAATCCACATATCTTTTCGACATCAGGGAAGTCAATACAAGCTATGCTAGTGTAAATAGAAGACACTTGCAAGTACACTTTTGTCACTTGCTCCATGGGCCTACTTGGAGGTGTATTTGAGGACAACTCAAGAGATACAATGTATACTAAGGAGATATTACATTGTCAGCACTGAAACCCGAACCTCTCTACAAGTATGCTATCAATCTGACTCTTCTATCTTTATCCTGCTTGTGATATCAGTATTTAGCCATATCCCTGTACAGGTCTATGGGAATCTAAATATAGGCATTTTGACAGTTCCTATTTAAGGGACAAGACTGAAGTAATGTATGTAAAGGATAACAATCCACATGTCTTTTCGAGAGCAGTGAAGTCAATACAAGCTATGCTCGAGCACTTGGAAGACACTTGAAAGTACACTATTGTCCATTTCTCCGTTGCCCAACATGGAAGTAGTATTTGAAGATAACACAAGAAATTCAATGTATAATAAGAAGATATTACATTCTCAGCACTGACACCCTAAACTCTATACAAGTGTCCTGTAACCTTGACTCTTCGATTTTTATCCTGCTTGTAATATCAGTATTTAGCCTTTTCCCTGTTGAGACCTATAAGAATCCAAATAAATGCATTTTGGAAGTTCCCCTAACCAGACAACTCTGAAGTAATATATGTAAAGGCTTTGAACACGCATATCTTATCGGTAGCAATGAAGACAATACAAGCTATGCGAGTGTACCTGGAAGATACCTGCAAGTACACCATTACCTATTGCTCCATTGGGCAACATGTAAGGTGTATTTGAAGATAACTGAAGAGATACAATGTATACTAAGAAGATATTACTTTGTCAGCACTGACACCCTAACCTCTCTACAAGTATCCTATCAAATACAATCTTTGATTTTTATCCGGCTTGTGACATCAGTATTTATCCATGTCCCTGTTCAGGACTATGGGAATCTAAATAAAAGCATTTTCACAGTTCCTATTTAAGGGACAACATTGAAGTAATGTATGTAAAGGGTAAAAATCCACATATCTTTTCGACAGCAGTGAAGTCAATACAAGCTATGCTAGAGTACCTGGAAGACACTTACAAGTGCACTATTGTCCATTGCTCCATTGCCCAACATGGAAGGAATATTTGAAGATAACACAAGAAATACAAAGCACAATAAGAAGATATTACATTGTCAGCACTGACACCCTAAACTCTATACAATTGTCCTGTAACCTTGACTCTTCGATTTTTATCCTGCTTGTAATATCAGTATTTAGCCTTTTCCTGTTGAGACCTATAAGAATCCAAATAAAGGCATTTTGGAAGTTCCCCCAACCAGACAACTCTGAAGCAATATATGAAAAGGCTTTGAACACACATATCTTATCGGTAGCAATGAAAACAATACAAGCTAGGCGAGTTTACCTGGAAGATACTTGCAAGTACACCATTGGCTCTTGCTCCATTGGCCAACACGTTGGGTGTATTTGAAGATAACGCAAGAGATACAATGTATACTAAGAAGATATTACATTGTCAGCACTGACACCCTAACCTCACTACAAATAACCTATAAACCTGACTCTTTGATTTTTATCCTGCTTGTGATATCAGTATGTAGCCATATCCCTGTACAGGCCTATGGGAACCTAAATAAAGGCATTTTCACAGTTCCTTTTTAAGGGACAAGATTGAAGCAATGTATGTAAAGGGTAAAAATCCACATATCTTTTCCACAGCAGTGAACTCAATACAAGCTATGCTAGTGTACCTGCATGACACTTCAAGTGCACCTTTGTCACTTGCTCCTTTGGCCTACTTGGAGGTTTAATTGAAGACAACTCAAGGGATACAATGTATACTAAGAAGATATTACGTTGTCAGGACTGACATTCTAACCTCTCTACAAGTATCCTATCAAATGATCTCTTTGAGTTTTATTCTGCTTGTGATATCAGTATTTAGCCATATCCCTGTTCAGGCCTATGGGAAACTCAATAAAAGCATTTTCACAGTTCCTATTTAAGGGAAAACATTGAAGTAATGTATTTAAAGGGTATAAATCCACATATCTTTTCGACAGCATTGAAGACAATACAAGTTATGCTAGTGCACCTGGAAGACACTTGCAAGAATACTTTTGTCACTTGCTCCATTGGCCTACGTGGAGGTGTATTTGAAGACAACTTAAGAGATACAATGTATACTAAGAAGACATTACATGGTCAGCACTGACACCCTATCCTCTCCACAAGTATCCTATCAAATTGCCTCTTGGATTTTTATCCTGCTATTGATATCAGTATTTAGCCATATACCTGTTTAGGCCTATAGAAATCTAAATAAAGGCATTTTGAGAGTTCCTATTTAACAGTCAAGGTTGAAGTAATGTATGTAAAGGGTAAAAATCCACATATCTTTTCGACATCATGGAAGTCAATACAAGCTATGCTAGTGTAAATGGAAGACACTTGCAAGTACACTTTTGTCACTTGCTCGATTGGCCTACTTGGAGGCGTATTTGAAGACAACTCAGTAGATACAGTGTATACTAAGAAGGTATTACGTTGTCAACACTGAAACTCTAACCCCTCTACAAGTATACTATCAATCTGACTCTTTCATTTTTATCCTGCGTCCGATATCAGTATTGAGTCATATCCCTGTACAGGTCTATGGGAATCTAAATATAGGCATTTTGACAATTCATATTAAGGGACAAGTTTGAAGTAATGTATTTAAAGGGTAAAAATCCACATATTTTTCGACAGCAGTGAAGTCAATACAAGCTATATATTGAAGGTGTATTTGAAGACAACTCAAGAGATACAATGTATACTAAGAAGATATTACATTGTCACCACTGACGCCCTAACCTCTCTACAGGTATCCTATCACATTGGCTCTTCGGTATTTAACCTGCTTGTGATATCAGGATTTATCCATATCCCAGTAAAAGCCTATGGAAATCTAAATAAAGGCCTTTTCAAAGTTCCTATTTAATGAACAAGATTGAAGTAATGCATATAAAGCGTAAAAATCCACATATGTTTTTGACAGCAGTGAAGCCAATACAAGCTATGCTAGTGTACCTAGAAGACAGTTGCAAGTACACCTTTGTCACTTGCTCCATTGGCGTACCTGGAAGTGTATTTGAAGACAACTCAGGAGATACAATGTATACTAAGGAGATATTACATTGTCAGCACTGAAACCCTAACCTGTCTACAAATATCCTATCAATCTGACTCTTCGATCTTTATCCTGCTTGTGATATCAGTATTTAGCCATATACCTGTACAGGCCAATGGGAATCAAAATAAAGTCATTTTGGCAGTTTCTATTTAAGGGACATGATTGAAGTAATGTATGTGAAGGGTAAAAATCCACATATCTTTTCGACAGCAGTGAAGTCAATACGAGCTATGCTAGTGTACCTGGAAGACACTTGCACGAATGCCTATGCCACTTCCTCTATTGGCCTACTTTTACGGTGTATTTGAAGACAACTCAAGAGACACAATGCGTACTAAGAAGATATTACATTGTCAGCTCTGACACCCTAACCTCTCCACAAGTATCCTATCAAATTTACTCTTGGATTTTTATCCTGCTTGTGATATCAGTATTTAGCCATATACCTGTTCAGGCCTAAAGAAATCTAAATAAAGGCATTTTGACAGTTCCTATTTAAGGGTCAAGGTTGAAGTAATGTATGTAAAGGGTAAAAATCCACATATCTTTTCGACCACAGGGAAGTCAATACAAGCTATGCTAGTGTAACTGGAAGACACTTGCAAGTACACTTTTGTCACTTGCTCGTTTGGCCTACTTGGAAGTAGTATTTGTGGATAACACAAGACATTCAGTGTATAATAAGAAGATATTACAATGTCAGCACTGACACCTTAATCTCTATACAAGTGTCCTGTAATATTGACTCGTCGATTTTAATCGTGCTAGTAATATCAGTATTTAACCTTTTCCCTGTTGAGACCTATAAGAATCCAAATAAATGCATTTTGGAAGTTCCCCCAACCAGACAACTCTGAGGTAATATATGTAAAGGCTTTGAACACACATATCTTATCGGTAGCAATGAAGACAATACAAGCTATGCGAGTGTACCTGGAAGATACTTGCAAGTACACCATTGTCTTTTGCTCCGTTGGACAACATGTAGGGTGTATTTGAAGATAACTCAAGAGATATAATGTATACTAAGAAGATATTACATTGTCAGCACTGACACACTAACCTCTCAACAAGTATCCTATCAAACTTACTCTTTGGTTTTTATCCAGCTTGTGATATCGGTATGTAGCCATATCCCTGTACAGGCCTATGGGAACCTAAATAAAGGCACTTTGACAGTTCCTATTTAAGGGTCAAGATTGAAGTAATGTATGTAAAGGGTAAAAATCCACATATCTTTTCGACAGCAGTGACGACAATACAATCTATGCTACTGTACCTGGAAGACACTTGCAAGTTCACCTTTGTCACTTGCTGCATTGGCCTACTTGGAGTTGTATTTGAAGGCAACTCAAGAGATACAATGCCTACTAAGAACATATGACATTGTCAGCACTGAAACCCTAACCTCTCTACAAGTAATCTATCAAACTGACTCCTTGAGTTTTATCCTGGTTCTGATATCAGTATTTAACCATATCCCTGTACAGGTGTAAGGGAATCTAAATAAAGGCCTTTTGAAAGATCCTATTTCAGGGAGAAGATTGAAGTAATATATGTAAAGGGTAAAAATTCACATAACTTTTCGACAGCAGTGAAGCCAATACAAGCTATGCTAGGGTACCTGGAAGACACTTGGAAGTACACCTTTGTCACTTGCTCCATTGGCCTACTTGCAAGATGTACTTGAAAACAACTCAAGAGCTACAGTGTATACTAAGAAAATATTGCATTGTCAGCACTGACATCCCAACCTCTCTACAAATTTCCTATGAAATTGACTCTTCGATTTTTATCCTGCTTGTGATATCAGTATTTTGCCATAAGCCTGTTCAGGCCGATGTCAATCAAAATAAAGTCATTTTGGCAGTTCCTATTTAAGGGACAAGATTGAAGTAATGTATGTAAAGGGTAAAAATCCACATATCTTTTCGACAGCAGTGAAGTCAATTCAAGCTATGCTAGTGTACCTGGAAGACACTTGCACGTATGCCTTTGTCACTTCCTCTATTGGCCTACTTTTAAGGTGTGTTTGAAGATAACTCAAGGGACACAATGCATACAAAGAAGATATTACATTGTCAGCACTTACAAGCTAACCTCTCCACAAGTATCCTATCAAATTTACTCTTGGATTTTTATGCTGCTTGTGATATCAGTATTTAGCCATATACCTGTTCAGGCCTATAGAAATCTAAATAAAGGCATTTTGACAGTTCCTATTTAAGGGTCAAGGTTGAAGTAATGTATGTAAAGGGTTAAAATTCACATATCTTTTCGACAGCAGGGTAGTCAATACAAGCTATGCTAGTGTACCTGGAAGACACTTGCAAGTACACCTTTGTCACTTGCTCCATTGGCCTACATGGAGGTGTATATGAAGACAACTCAAGAGATACAATGTATACTAGGAAGATATTACATTGTCTGCACTGACACCCTAACCTCTCTACAAGTATCCTATTAAATTGACACTTTGATTTTTATCCTGCTTGTAATATCAGTATTTAGCCATATCCCTGTTCAGGCCGATGGGAATCTAAATAAAAGCATTTTCACAGTTCCTATTCTAAGGTCAACATTGAAGTAATGTATGTAAAGGGTAAAAATCCACATATCTTTTCCACAGCAGGGAAGGCAATACAAGCTATGCTAGTGTAACTGGAAGATACTTGCAAGAATACTTTTGTCACTTCCTCCATTGGCCTAGTTGCAGGTTTATTTGAAGACAACTGAAGACATACAACGTACACTAAGAAGATATTACATTGTTGCCACTGACACACTAATTTCACTACAAGTATGCTATCAAATTGACTCTTCGGTATTTATTCTGCTTGTGATATCAGTGTTTATCCATATCCCTGTACAAGCCTCTGGAAACCTAAATAAAGGCCTTTAGAAAGTTCCTATTTAATGAATAAGATTGAAGTAATGTATGTAAAGCGTAAAAATCCACATATCTTTTTGACAACAGTGAAGCCAATACAAGCTATGCTAGTGTACCTGGAAGACACTTGCAAGTAAACCTTTGTCACTTGCTCCATTGGCCTACTTGGAGGTGTATTTGAAGACAACTCAAGAGATACAATGTATACTAAGGAGATATTACATTGTCAGCAATGAAACCCTAACCTCTTTGCAAGTATCCTATCAATCTGACTCTTCTATCTTTATCCTGCTTGTGAAATCAATATTTCGCCATATCAATGTACACGTCTATGGGAATCTAAATATAGGCATTTTGACAGTTCCTATTTAAGGGTCAAGTTTGAAGTAATGTATGTAAAGGGTAAAAATCCACATATGTTTTTGACAACAGTGAAGCCAATACAAGCTTTGCGAGTGTACCTGGAAGACACTTGCCAGTACACCATTGTCTACTGCTCCATTGGCCAACATGTAGGGTGTATTTGAAGATAACTCAAGAGATACAATGTATATTGAGAAGATATTACATTGTCAGCACTGACACCCTAACCTCTCTACAAGTATTATATCAAACAGACTCTTTGATTTTTATCCTGCTTGTGATATCAGTATTTAGCCATATCCCTGTACAGGCATATGGGAACGTAAATAAAGGCTCTTTGACAGTTCCTATTTAAGTTTCAAGACTGAAGTAATGTATGTAAAGGGTAAAAATCCACATAACTTTTCTACAGCAGTGACGACGATACAATCTATGCTACTGTACCTGAAAGACACTTGCAAGTACACCTTTGTCACTTGCTGCATTGGCCTAGTTGGAGTTGTATTTGAAGACAACTCAAGAGATACAATGCCTACTAAGAACATATGACATTGTCAGCACTGAAACCCTAACCTCTCTACAAGTAATCTATCAAACTGACTCTTTGAGTTTTATCCTGGTTCTGATATCAGTATTTAACCATATCCCTGTACAGGTCTAAGGGAATCTAAATAAAGGCCTTTTGAAAGATCCTATTTCAGGAAGAAGATTGAAGTAATATATGTAAAGGGTAAAATTCCACATATCTTTTCGACAGCAGTGAAGCCAATACAAGCTATGCTAGGGTACCTGGAAGACACTTGGAAGTACACCTTTGTCACTTGCTCCATTGGCCTACTTGCAAGATGTACTTGAAAACAACTCAAGAGCTACAGTGTATACTAAGAAAATATTACATTGTCAGCACTGACATCCCAACCTCTCTACAAATTTCCTATGAAATTGACTCTTCGATTTTTATCCTGCTTGTGATATAAGTATTTTGCCATATGCCTGTTCAGGCCTATGGAAATCAAAATAAAGTCATTTTGACAGTTCCAACTTAAGGGACAAGATTGAAGTAATGTATGTAAAGGGTAAAAATCCACATACCTTTTTGACAGCAGTGAAGTCAATACAAGCTATGCCAGTTTACCTGGAAGACACTTGCAGGTATGCCCGTGTCCCTTCCTCCATTGGCCTACTTGGAAGGTGTATTTGAAGACAACTCAAGAGAAACAATGCATACTCAGAAGATATTACATTGTCAGCACTGACACCCTAACCTCTCTAGAAGTATCCTATCAAATTAACTCTTCAATTTTAATCCTGATTGTGATATCAGTATATATCCATATCCCTGTTCAGGCCTGTAGAAAACTAAATAAAGGCATTTTGCCAGTTTCTATTTAAGGGTCAAGTTTGAAGTAATGTATGTAAGGGGTAAAAATCCACATATCTTTTCGACAGCAGGGAAGTGAATACAAGCTATGCTAGTGTAACTGGAAGACACTTGCAAGTACACATTTGTCACTTGCTCCATTGGGCTACTTGGAGGTGTATTTGAAGACAACTCAATAGATACAATGTATACTAAGAAGGTATTACGTTGTCAACACTGAAAACCTAACCCCTCTACAAGTATCCTATCAATCTGACTCTTTGATTTTTATCCTGCCTGTGATATCTGTATTTTGCCATTTCCCTGGTCAGGACGATGGGAATCTAAATAAAAGCATTTTCACAGTTCCTATTTAAGGGACAACATTGAAGTAATGTATGTAAAGGGTAAAAATCCACATATCTTTTCGACAGCAGTGAAGGCAATACAAGCTATGCGAGTGTACCTGGAAGATACTTGCAAGTACCCCATTGTCTATTGCTCCATTGGCGAACATGTGGGGTGTATTTGAAGATAACTCAAGAGATACAATGTGTGTTAAGAAGATATTATATTGTCAGCACTGACACACTAACCTCTCTACAAGTATTATATCAAACAGACTCTTTGATTTTTATCCTGCTTGTGATATCCGTATTTAGCCATATCCCTGTACAGGCCTATGGGAACGTAAATAAAGGCACTTTGACAGTTCCTATTTAAGGTTCAAGATGGAAGTAATGTATGTAAAGGGTAAAAATCCACATATCTTTTCGACAGCACTGACGACAATACAATCTATGCTACTGTACCTGGAAGACACTTGCAAGTTCACCTTTGTCACTTGCTGCATTGGCCTACTTGGAGTTGTATTTGAAGGCAACTCAAGAGATACAATGCCTACTAAGAACATATGACATTGTCAGCACTGAAACCCTAACCTCTCTACAAGTAATCTATCAAACTGACTCCTTGAGTTTTATCCTGGTTCTGATATCAGTATTTAACCATATCCCTGTACAGGTCTAAGGGAATCTAAATAAAGGCCTTTTGAAAGATCCTATTTCAGGGAGAAGATTGAAGTAATATATGTAAAGGGTAAAAATTCACATAACTTTTCGACAGCAGTGAAGCCAATACAAGCTATGCTAGGGTACCTGGAAGACACTTGGAAGTACACCTTTGTCACTTGCTCCATTGGCCTACTTGCAAGATGTACTTGAAAACAACTCAAGAGCTACAGTGTATACTAAGAAAATATTGCATTGTCAGCACTGACATCCCAACCTCTCTACAAATTTCCTATGAAATTGACTCTTCGATTTTTATCCTGCTTGTGATATCAGTATTTTGCCATAAGCCTGTTCAGGCCGATGTCAATCAAAATAAAGTCATTTTGGCAGTTCCTATTTAAGGGACAAGATTGAAGTAATGTATGTAAAGGGTAAAAATCCACATATCTTTTCGACAGCAGTGAAGTCAATTCAAGCTATGCTAGTGTACCTGGAAGACACTTGCACGTATGCCTTTGTCACTTCCTCTATTGGCCTACTTTTAAGGTGTGTTTGAAGATAACTCAAGGGACACAATGCATACAAAGAAGATATTACATTGTCAGCACTTACAAGCTAACCTCTCCACAAGTATCCTATCAAATTTACTCTTGGATTTTTATCCTGCTTGTGATATCAGTATTTAGCCATATACCTGTTCAGGCCTATAGAAATCTAAATAAAGGCATTTTGACAGTTCCTATTTAAGGGTCAAGGTTGAAGTAATGTATGTAAAGGGTTAAAATTCACATATCTTTTCGACAGCAGGGTAGTCAATACAAGCTATGCTAGTGTACCTGGAAGACACTTGCAAGTACACCTTTGTCACTTGCTCCATTGGCCTACATGGAGGTGTATATGAAGACAACTCAAGAGATACAATGTATACTAGGAAGATATTACATTGTCTGCACTGACACCCTAACCTCTCTACAAGTATCCTATTAAATTGACACTTTGATTTTTATCCTGCTTGTAATATCAGTATTTAGCCATATCCCTGTTCAGGCCGATGGGAATCTAAATAAAAGCATTTTCACAGTTCCTATTCTAAGGTCAACATTGAAGTAATGTATGTAAAGGGTAAAAATCCACATATCTTTTCCACAGCAGGGAAGGCAATACAAGCTATGCTAGTGTAACTGGAAGATACTTGCAAGAATACTTTTGTCACTTCCTCCATTGGCCTAGTTGCAGGTTTATTTGAAGACAACTGAAGACATACAACGTACACTAAGAAGATATTACATTGTTGCCACTGACACACTAATTTCACTACAAGTATGCTATCAAATTGACTCTTCGGTATTTATTCTGCTTGTGATATCAGTGTTTATCCATATCCCTGTACAAGCCTCTGGAAACCTAAATAAAGGCCTTTAGAAAGTTCCTATTTAATGAATAAGATTGAAGTAATGTATGTAAAGCGTAAAAATCCACATATCTTTTTGACAACAGTGAAGCCAATACAAGCTATGCTAGTGTACCTGGAAGACACTTGCAAGTAAACCTTTGTCACTTGCTCCATTGGCCTACTTGGAGGTGTATTTGAAGACAACTCAAGAGATACAATGTATACTAAGGAGATATTACATTGTCAGCAATGAAACCCTAACCTCTTTGCAAGTATCCTATCAATCTGACTCTTCTATCTTTATCCTGCTTGTGAAATCAATATTTCGCCATATCAATGTACACGTCTATGGGAATCTAAATATAGGCATTTTGACAGTTCCTATTTAAGGGTCAAGTTTGAAGTAATGTATGTAAAGGGTAAAAATCCACATATGTTTTTGACAACAGTGAAGCCAATACAAGCTTTGCGAGTGTACCTGGAAGACACTTGCCAGTACACCATTGTCTACTGCTCCATTGGCCAACATGTAGGGTGTATTTGAAGATAACTCAAGAGATACAATGTATATTGAGAAGATATTACATTGTCAGCACTGACACCCTAACCTCTCTACAAGTATTATATCAAACAGACTCTTTGATTTTTATCCTGCTTGTGATATCAGTATTTAGCCATATCCCTGTACAGGCATATGGGAACGTAAATAAAGGCTCTTTGACAGTTCCTATTTAAGTTTCAAGACTGAAGTAATGTATGTAAAGGGTAAAAATCCACATAACTTTTCTACAGCAGTGACGACGATACAATCTATGCTACTGTACCTGAAAGACACTTGCAAGTACACCTTTGTCACTTGCTGCATTGGCCTAGTTGGAGTTGTATTTGAAGACAACTCAAGAGATACAATGCCTACTAAGAACATATGACATTGTCAGCACTGAAACCCTAACCTCTCTACAAGTAATCTATCAAACTGACTCTTTGAGTTTTATCCTGGTTCTGATATCAGTATTTAACCATATCCCTGTACAGGTCTAAGGGAATCTAAATAAAGGCCTTTTGAAAGATCCTATTTCAGGAAGAAGATTGAAGTAATATATGTAAAGGGTAAAATTCCACATATCTTTTCGACAGCAGTGAAGCCAATACAAGCTATGCTAGGGTACCTGGAAGACACTTGGAAGTACACCTTTGTCACTTGCTCCATTGGCCTACTTGCAAGATGTACTTGAAAACAACTCAAGAGCTACAGTGTATACTAAGAAAATATTACATTGTCAGCACTGACATCCCAACCTCTCTACAAATTTCCTATGAAATTGACTCTTCGATTTTTATCCTGCTTGTGATATAAGTATTTTGCCATATGCCTGTTCAGGCCTATGGAAATCAAAATAAAGTCATTTTGACAGTTCCAACTTAAGGGACAAGATTGAAGTAATGTATGTAAAGGGTAAAAATCCACATACCTTTTTGACAGCAGTGAAGTCAATACAAGCTATGCCAGTTTACCTGGAAGACACTTGCAGGTATGCCCGTGTCCCTTCCTCCATTGGCCTACTTGGAAGGTGTATTTGAAGACAACTCAAGAGAAACAATGCATACTCAGAAGATATTACATTGTCAGCACTGACACCCTAACCTCTCTAGAAGTATCCTATCAAATTAACTCTTCAATTTTAATCCTGATTGTGATATCAGTATATATCCATATCCCTGTTCAGGCCTGTAGAAAACTAAATAAAGGCATTTTGCCAGTTTCTATTTAAGGGTCAAGTTTGAAGTAATGTATGTAAGGGGTAAAAATCCACATATCTTTTCGACAGCAGGGAAGTGAATACAAGCTATGCTAGTGTAACTGGAAGACACTTGCAAGTACACATTTGTCACTTGCTCCATTGGGCTACTTGGAGGTGTATTTGAAGACAACTCAATAGATACAATGTATACTAAGAAGGTATTACGTTGTCAACACTGAAAACCTAACCCCTCTACAAGTATCCTATCAATCTGACTCTTTGATTTTTATCCTGCCTGTGATATCTGTATTTTGCCATTTCCCTGGTCAGGACGATGGGAATCTAAATAAAAGCATTTTCACAGTTCCTATTTAAGGGACAACATTGAAGTAATGTATGTAAAGGGTAAAAATCCACATATCTTTTCGACAGCAGTGAAGGCAATACAAGCTATGCGAGTGTACCTGGAAGATACTTGCAAGTACCCCATTGTCTATTGCTCCATTGGCGAACATGTGGGGTGTATTTGAAGATAACTCAAGAGATACAATGTGTGTTAAGAAGATATTATATTGTCAGCACTGACACACTAACCTCTCTACAAGTATTATATCAAACAGACTCTTTGATTTTTATCCTGCTTGTGATATCCGTATTTAGCCATATCCCTGTACAGGCCTATGGGAACGTAAATAAAGGCACTTTGACAGTTCCTATTTAAGGTTCAAGATGGAAGTAATGTATGTAAAGGGTAAAAATCCACATATCTTTTCGACAGCACTGACGACAATACAATCTATGCTACTGTACCTGGAAGACACTTGCAAGTTCACCTTTGTCACTTGCTGCATTGGCCTACTTGGAGTTGTATTTGAAGGCAACTCAAGAGATACAATGCCTACTAAGAACATATGACATTGTCAGCACTGAAACCCTAACCTCTCTACAAGTAATCTATCAAACTGACTCCTTGAGTTTTATCCTGGTTCTGATATCAGTATTTAACCATATCCCTGTACAGGTCTAAGGGAATCTAAATAAAGGCCTTTTGAAAGATCCTATTTCAGGGAGAAGATTGAAGTAATATATGTAAAGGGTAAAAATTCACATAACTTTTCGACAGCAGTGAAGCCAATACAAGCTATGCTAGGGTACCTGGAAGACACTTGGAAGTACACCTTTGTCACTTGCTCCATTGGCCTACTTGCAAGGTGTATTTGAAAACAACTCAAGAGCTACAGTGTATACTAAGAAAATATTGCATTGTCAGCACTGACATCCCAACCTCTCTACAAGTATCCTATGAAATTGACTCTTCGATTTTTATCCTGCTTGTGATATCAGTATTTTGCCATAAGCCTGTTCAGGCCGATGTCAATCAAAATAAAGTCATTTTGGCAGTTCCTATTTAAGGGACAAGATTGAAGTAATGTATGTAAAGGGTAAAAATCCACATATCTTTTCGACAGCAGTGAAGTCAATTCAAGCTATGCTAGTGTACCTGGAAGACACTTGCACGTATGCCTTTGTCACTTCCTCTATTGGCCTACTTTTAAGGTGTGTTTGAAGATAACTCAAGGGACACAATGCATACAAAGAAGATATTACATTGTCAGCACTTACAAGCTAACCTCTCCACAAGTATCCTATCAAATTTACTCTTGGATTTTTATCCTGCTTGTGATATCAGTATTTAGCCATATACCTGTTCAGGCCTATAGAAATCTAAATAAAGGCATTTTGACAGTTCCTATTTAAGGGTCAAGGTTGAAGTAATGTATGTAAAGGGTTAAAATTCACATATCTTTTCGACAGCAGGGTAGTCAATACAAGCTATGCTAGTGTACCTGGAAGACACTTGCAAGTACACCTTTGTCACTTGCTCCATTGGCCTACATGGAGGTGTATATGAAGACAACTCAAGAGATACAATGTATACTAGGAAGATATTACATTGTCTGCACTGACACCCTAACCTCTCTACAAGTATCCTATTAAATTGACACTTTGATTTTTATCCTGCTTGTAATATCAGTATTTAGCCATATCCCTGTTCAGGCCGATGGGAATCTAAATAAAAGCATTTTCACGGTTCCTATTCTAAGGTCAACATTGAAGTAATGTATGTAAAGGGTAAAAATCCACATATCTTTTCCACAGCAGGGAAGGCAATACAAGCTATGCTAGTGTAACTGGAAGATACTTGCAAGAATACTTTTGTCACTTCCTCCATTGGCCTAGTTGCAGGTTTATTTGAAGACAACTGAAGACATACAACGTACACTAAGAAGATATTACATTGTTGCCACTGACACACTAATTTCACTACAAGTATGCTATCAAATTGACTCTTCGGTATTTATTCTGCTTGTGATATCAGTGTTTATCCATATCCCTGTACAAGCCTCTGGAAACCTAAATAAAGGCCTTTAGAAAGTTCCTATTTAATGAATAAGATTGAAGTAATGTATGTAAAGCGTAAAAATCCACATATCTTTTTGACAACAGTGAAGCCAATACAAGCTATGCTAGTGTACCTGGAAGACACTTGCAAGTAAACCTTTGTCACTTGCTCCATTGGCCTACTTGGAGGTGTATTTGAAGACAACTCAAGAGATACAATGTATACTAAGGAGATATTACATTGTCAGCAATGAAACCCTAACCTCTTTGCAAGTATCCTATCAATCTGACTCTTCTATCTTTATCCTGCTTGTGAAATCAATATTTCGCCATATCAATGTACACGTCTATGGGAATCTGAATATAGGCATTTTGACAGTTCCTATTTAAGGGTCAAGTTTGAAGTAATGTATGTAAAGGGTAAAAATCCACATATGTTTTTGACAACAGTGAAGCCAATACAAGCTTTGCGAGTGTACCTGGAAGACACTTGCCAGTACACCATTGTCTACTGCTCCATTGGCCAACATGTAGGGTGTATTTGAAGATAACTCAAGAGATACAATGTATATTGAGAAGATATTACATTGTCAGCACTGACACCCTAACCTCTCTACAAGTATTATATCAAACAGACTCTTTGATTTTTATCCTGCTTGTGATATCAGTATTTAGCCATATCCCTGTACAGGCATATGGGAACGTAAATAAAGGCTCTTTGACAGTTCCTATTTAAGTTTCAAGACTGAAGTAATGTATGTAAAGGGTAAAAATCCACATAACTTTTCTACAGCAGTGACGACGATACAATCTATGCTACTGTACCTGAAAGACACTTGCAAGTACACCTTTGTCACTTGCTGCATTGGCCTAGTTGGAGTTGTATTTGAAGACAACTCAAGAGATACAATGCCTACTAAGAACATATGACATTGTCAGCACTGAAACCCTAACCTCTCTACAAGTAATCTATCAAACTGACTCTTTGAGTTTTATCCTGGTTCTGATATCAGTATTTAACCATATCCCTGTACAGGTCTAAGGGAATCTAAATAAAGGCCTTTTGAAAGATCCTATTTCAGGAAGAAGATTGAAGTAATATATGTAAAGGGTAAAATTCCACATATCTTTTCGACAGCAGTGAAGCCAATACAAGCTATGCTAGGGTACCTGGAAGACACTTGGAAGTACACCTTTGTCACTTGCTCCATTGGCCTACTTGCAAGATGTACTTGAAAACAACTCAAGAGCTACAGTGTATACTAAGAAAATATTACATTGTCAGCACTGACATCCCAACCTCTCTACAAATTTCCTATGAAATTGACTCTTCGATTTTTATCCTGCTTGTGATATAAGTATTTTGCCATATGCCTGTTCAGGCCTATGGAAATCAAAATAAAGTCATTTTGACAGTTCCAACTTAAGGGACAAGATTGAAGTAATGTATGTAAAGGGTAAAAATCCACATACCTTTTTGACAGCAGTGAAGTCAATACAAGCTATGCCAGTTTACCTGGAAGACACTTGCAGGTATGCCCGTGTCCCTTCCTCCATTGGCCTACTTGGAAGGTGTATTTGAAGACAACTCAAGAGAAACAATGCATACTCAGAAGATATTACATTGTCAGCACTGACACCCTAACCTCTCTAGAAGTATCCTATCAAATTAACTCTTCAATTTTAATCCTGATTGTGATATCAGTATATATCCATATCCCTGTTCAGGCCTGTAGAAAACTAAATAAAGGCATTTTGCCAGTTTCTATTTAAGGGTCAAGTTTGAAGTAATGTATGTAAGGGGTAAAAATCCACATATCTTTTCGACAGCAGGGAAGTGAATACAAGCTATGCTAGTGTAACTGGAAGACACTTGCAAGTACACATTTGTCACTTGCTCCATTGGGCTACTTGGAGGTGTATTTGAAGACAACTCAATAGATACAATGTATACTAAGAAGGTATTACGTTGTCAACACTGAAAACCTAACCCCTCTACAAGTATCCTATCAATCTGACTCTTTGATTTTTATCCTGCCTGTGATATCTGTATTTTGCCATTTCCCTGGTCAGGACGATGGGAATCTAAATAAAAGCATTTTCACAGTTCCTATTTAAGGGACAACATTGAAGTAATGTATGTAAAGGGTAAAAATCCACATATCTTTTCGACAGCAGTGAAGGCAATACAAGCTATGCGAGTGTACCTGGAAGATACTTGCAAGTACCCCATTGTCTATTGCTCCATTGGCGAACATGTGGGGTGTATTTGAAGATAACTCAAGAGATACAATGTGTGTTAAGAAGATATTATATTGTCAGCACTGACACACTAACCTCTCTACAAGTATTATATCAAACAGACTCTTTGATTTTTATCCTGCTTGTGATATCCGTATTTAGCCATATCCCTGTACAGGCCTATGGGAACGTAAATAAAGGCACTTTGACAGTTCCTATTTAAGGTTCAAGATGGAAGTAATGTATGTAAAGGGTAAAAATCCACATATCTTTTCGACAGCACTGACGACAATACAATCTATGCTACTGTACCTGGAAGACACTTGCAAGTTCACCTTTGTCACTTGCTGCATTGGCCTACTTGGAGTTGTATTTGAAGGCAACTCAAGAGATACAATGCCTACTAAGAACATATGACATTGTCAGCACTGAAACCCTAACCTCTCTACAAGTAATCTATCAAACTGACTCCTTGAGTTTTATCCTGGTTCTGATATCAGTATTTAACCATATCCCTGTACAGGTCTAAGGGAATCTAAATAAAGGCCTTTTGAAAGATCCTATTTCAGGAAGAAGATTGAAGTAATATATGTAAAGGGTAAAATTCCACATATCTTTTCGACAGCAGTGAAGCCAATACAAGCTATGCTAGGGTACCTGGAAGACACTTGGAAGTACACCTTTGTCACTTGCTCCATTGGCCTACTTGCAAGATGTACTTGAAAACAACTCAAGAGCTACAGTGTATACTAAGAAAATATTACATTGTCAGCACTGACATCCCAACCTCTCTACAAATTTCCTATGAAATTGACTCTTCGATTTTTATCCTGCTTGTGATATAAGTATTTTGCCATATGCCTGTTCAGGCCTATGGAAATCAAAATAAAGTCATTTTGACAGTTCCAACTTAAGGGACAAGATTGAAGTAATGTATGTAAAGGGTAAAAATCCACATACCTTTTTGACAGCAGTGAAGTCAATACAAGCTATGCCAGTTTACCTGGAAGACACTTGCAGGTATGCCCGTGTCCCTTCCTCCATTGGCCTACTTGGAAGGTGTATTTGAAGACAACTCAAGAGAAACAATGCATACTCAGAAGATATTACATTGTCAGCACTGACACCCTAACCTCTCTAGAAGTATCCTATCAAATTAACTCTTCAATTTTAATCCTGATTGTGATATCAGTATATATCCATATCCCTGTTCAGGCCTGTAGAAAACTAAATAAAGGCATTTTGCCAGTTTCTATTTAAGGGTCAAGTTTGAAGTAATGTATGTAAGGGGTAAAAATCCACATATCTTTTCGACAGCAGGGAAGTGAATACAAGCTATGCTAGTGTAACTGGAAGACACTTGCAAGTACACATTTGTCACTTGCTCCATTGGGCTACTTGGAGGTGTATTTGAAGACAACTCAATAGATACAATGTATACTAAGAAGGTATTACGTTGTCAACACTGAAAACCTAACCCCTCTACAAGTATCCTATCAATCTGACTCTTTGATTTTTATCCTGCCTGTGATATCTGTATTTTGCCATTTCCCTGGTCAGGACGATGGGAATCTAAATAAAAGCATTTTCACAGTTCCTATTTAAGGGACAACATTGAAGTAATGTATGTAAAGGGTAAAAATCCACATATCTTTTCGACAGCAGTGAAGGCAATACAAGCTATGCGAGTGTACCTGGAAGATACTTGCAAGTACCCCATTGTCTATTGCTCCATTGGCGAACATGTGGGGTGTATTTGAAGATAACTCAAGAGATACAATGTGTGTTAAGAAGATATTATATTGTCAGCACTGACACACTAACCTCTCTACAAGTATTATATCAAACAGACTCTTTGATTTTTATCCTGCTTGTGATATCCGTATTTAGCCATATCCCTGTACAGGCCTATGGGAACGTAAATAAAGGCACTTTGACAGTTCCTATTTAAGGTTCAAGATGGAAGTAATGTATGTAAAGGGTAAAAATCCACATATCTTTTCGACAGCACTGACGACAATACAATCTATGCTACTGTACCTGGAAGACACTTGCAAGTTCACCTTTGTCACTTGCTGCATTGGCCTACTTGGAGTTGTATTTGAAGGCAACTCAAGAGATACAATGCCTACTAAGAACATATGACATTGTCAGCACTGAAACCCTAACCTCTCTACAAGTAATCTATCAAACTGACTCCTTGAGTTTTATCCTGGTTCTGATATCAGTATTTAACCATATCCCTGTACAGGTCTAAGGGAATCTAAATAAAGGCCTTTTGAAAGATCCTATTTCAGGAAGAAGATTGAAGTAATATATGTAAAGGGTAAAATTCCACATATCTTTTCGACAGCAGTGAAGCCAATACAAGCTATGCTAGGGTACCTGGAAGACACTTGGAAGTACACCTTTGTCACTTGCTCCATTGGCCTACTTGCAAGATGTACTTGAAAACAACTCAAGAGCTACAGTGTATACTAAGAAAATATTACATTGTCAGCACTGACATCCCAACCTCTCTACAAATTTCCTATGAAATTGACTCTTCGATTTTTATCCTGCTTGTGATATAAGTATTTTGCCATATGCCTGTTCAGGCCTATGGAAATCAAAATAAAGTCATTTTGACAGTTCCAACTTAAGGGACAAGATTGAAGTAATGTATGTAAAGGGTAAAAATCCACATACCTTTTTGACAGCAGTGAAGTCAATACAAGCTATGCCAGTTTACCTGGAAGACACTTGCAGGTATGCCCGTGTCCCTTCCTCCATTGGCCTACTTGGAAGGTGTATTTGAAGACAACTCAAGAGAAACAATGCATACTCAGAAGATATTACATTGTCAGCACTGACACCCTAACCTCTCTAGAAGTATCCTATCAAATTAACTCTTCAATTTTAATCCTGATTGTGATATCAGTATATATCCATATCCCTGTTCAGGCCTGTAGAAAACTAAATAAAGGCATTTTGCCAGTTTCTATTTAAGGGTCAAGTTTGAAGTAATGTATGTAAGGGGTAAAAATCCACATATCTTTTCGACAGCAGGGAAGTGAATACAAGCTATGCTAGTGTAACTGGAAGACACTTGCAAGTACACATTTGTCACTTGCTCCATTGGGCTACTTGGAGGTGTATTTGAAGACAACTCAATAGATACAATGTATACTAAGAAGGTATTACGTTGTCAACACTGAAAACCTAACCCCTCTACAAGTATCCTATCAATCTGACTCTTTGATTTTTATCCTGCCTGTGATATCTGTATTTTGCCATTTCCCTGGTCAGGACGATGGGAATCTAAATAAAAGCATTTTCACAGTTCCTATTTAAGGGACAACATTGAAGTAATGTATGTAAAGGGTAAAAATCCACATATCTTTTCGACAGCAGTGAAGGCAATACAAGCTATGCGAGTGTACCTGGAAGATACTTGCAAGTACCCCATTGTCTATTGCTCCATTGGCGAACATGTGGGGTGTATTTGAAGATAACTCAAGAGATACAATGTGTGTTAAGAAGATATTATATTGTCAGCACTGACACACTAACCTCTCTACAAGTATTATATCAAACAGACTCTTTGATTTTTATCCTGCTTGTGATATCCGTATTTAGCCATATCCCTGTACAGGCCTATGGGAACGTAAATAAAGGCACTTTGACAGTTCCTATTTAAGGTTCAAGATGGAAGTAATGTATGTAAAGGGTAAAAATCCACATATCTTTTCGACAGCACTGACGACAATACAATCTATGCTACTGTACCTGGAAGACACTTGCAAGTTCACCTTTGTCACTTGCTGCATTGGCCTACTTGGAGTTGTATTTGAAGGCAACTCAAGAGATACAATGCCTACTAAGAACATATGACATTGTCAGCACTGAAACCCTAACCTCTCTACAAGTAATCGATCAAACTGACTCCTTGAGTTTTATCCTGGTTCTGATATCAGTATTTAACCATATCCCTGTACAGGTCTAAGGGAATCTAAATAAAGGCCTTTTGAAAGATCCTATTTCAGGGAGAAGATTGAAGTAATATATGTAAAGGGTAAAAATTCACATAACTTTTCGACAGCAGTGAAGCCAATACAAGCTATGCTAGGGTACCTGGAAGACACTTGGAAGTACACCTTTGTCACTTGCTCCATTGGCCTACTTGCAAGGTGTATTTGAAAACAACTCAAGAGCTACAGTGTATACTAAGAAAATATTGCATTGTCAGCACTGACATCCCAACCTCTCTACAAATTTCCTATGAAATTGACTCTTCGATTTTTATCCTGCTTGTGATATCAGTATTTTGCCATAAGCCTGTTCAGGCCGATGTCAATCAAAATAAAGTCATTTTGGCAGTTCCTATTTAAGGGACAAGATTGAAGTAATGTATGTAAAGGGTAAAAATCCACATATCTTTTCGACAGCAGTGAAGTCAATTCAAGCTATGCTAGTGTACCTGGAAGACACTTGCACGTATGCCTTTGTCACTTCCTCTATTGGCCTACTTTTAAGGTGTGTTTGAAGATAACTCAAGGGACACAATGCATACAAAGAAGATATTACATTGTCAGCACTTACAAGCTAACCTCTCCACAAGTATCCTATCAAATTTACTCTTGGATTTTTATCCTGCTTGTGATATCAGTATTTAGCCATATACCTGTTCAGGCCTATAGAAATCTAAATAAAGGCATTTTGACAGTTCCTATTTAAGGGTCAAGGTTGAAGTAATGTATGTAAAGGGTTAAAATTCACATATCTTTTCGACAGCAGGGTAGTCAATACAAGCTATGCTAGTGTACCTGGAAGACACTTGCAAGTACACCTTTGTCACTTGCTCCATTGGCCTACATGGAGGTGTATATGAAGACAACTCAAGAGATACAATGTATACTAGGAAGATATTACATTGTCTGCACTGACACCCTAACCTCTCTACAAGTATCCTATTAAATTGACACTTTGATTTTTATCCTGCTTGTAATATCAGTATTTAGCCATATCCCTGTTCAGGCCGATGGGAATCTAAATAAAAGCATTTTCACAGTTCCTATTCTAAGGTCAACATTGAAGTAATGTATGTAAAGGGTAAAAATCCACATATCTTTTCCACAGCAGGGAAGGCAATACAAGCTATGCTAGTGTAACTGGAAGATACTTGCAAGAATACTTTTGTCACTTCCTCCATTGGCCTAGTTGCAGGTTTATTTGAAGACAACTGAAGACATACAACGTACACTAAGAAGATATTACATTGTTGCCACTGACACACTAATTTCACTACAAGTATGCTATCAAATTGACTCTTCGGTATTTATTCTGCTTGTGATATCAGTGTTTATCCATATCCCTGTACAAGCCTCTGGAAACCTAAATAAAGGCCTTTAGAAAGTTCCTATTTAATGAATAAGATTGAAGTAATGTATGTAAAGCGTAAAAATCCACATATCTTTTTGACAACAGTGAAGCCAATACAAGCTATGCTAGTGTACCTGGAAGACACTTGCAAGTAAACCTTTGTCACTTGCTCCATTGGCCTACTTGGAGGTGTATTTGAAGACAACTCAAGAGATACAATGTATACTAAGGAGATATTACATTGTCAGCACTGAAACCCTAACCTCTTTGCAAGTATCCTATCAATCTGACTCTTCTATCTTTATCCTGCTTGTGAAATCAATATTTCGCCATATCAATGTACACGTCTATGGGAATCTAAATATAGGCATTTTGACAGTTCCTATTTAAGGGTCAAGTTTGAAGTAATGTATGTAAAGGGTAAAAATCCACATATGTTTTTGACAACAGTGAAGCCAATACAAGCTTTGCGAGTGTACCTGGAAGACACTTGCCAGTACACCATTGTCTACTGCTCCATTGGCCAACATGTAGGGTGTATTTGAAGATAACTCAAGAGATACAATGTATATTGAGAAGATATTACATTGTCAGCACTGACACCCTAACCTCTCTACAAGTATTATATCAAACAGACTCTTTGATTTTTATCCTGCTTGTGATATCAGTATTTAGCCATATCCCTGTACAGGCATATGGGAACGTAAATAAAGGCTCTTTGACAGTTCCTATTTAAGTTTCAAGACTGAAGTAATGTATGTAAAGGGTAAAAATCCACATAACTTTTCTACAGCAGTGACGACGATACAATCTATGCTACTGTACCTGAAAGACACTTGCAAGTACACCTTTGTCACTTGCTGCATTGGCCTAGTTGGAGTTGTATTTGAAGACAACTCAAGAGATACAATGCCTACTAAGAACATATGACATTGTCAGCACTGAAACCCTAACCTCTCTACAAGTAATCTATCAAACTGACTCTTTGAGTTTTATCCTGGTTCTGATATCAGTATTTAACCATATCCCTGTACAGGTCTAAGGGAATCTAAATAAAGGCCTTTTGAAAGATCCTATTTCAGGAAGAAGATTGAAGTAATATATGTAAAGGGTAAAATTCCACATATCTTTTCGACAGCAGTGAAGCCAATACAAGCTATGCTAGGGTACCTGGAAGACACTTGGAAGTACACCTTTGTCACTTGCTCCATTGGCCTACTTGCAAGATGTACTTGAAAACAACTCAAGAGCTACAGTGTATACTAAGAAAATATTACATTGTCAGCACTGACATCCCAACCTCTCTACAAATTTCCTATGAAATTGACTCTTCGATTTTTATCCTGCTTGTGATATAAGTATTTTGCCATATGCCTGTTCAGGCCTATGGAAATCAAAATAAAGTCATTTTGACAGTTCCAACTTAAGGGACAAGATTGAAGTAATGTATGTAAAGGGTAAAAATCCACATACCTTTTTGACAGCAGTGAAGTCAATACAAGCTATGCCAGTTTACCTGGAAGACACTTGCAGGTATGCCCGTGTCCCTTCCTCCATTGGCCTACTTGGAAGGTGTATTTGAAGACAACTCAAGAGAAACAATGCATACTCAGAAGATATTACATTGTCAGCACTGACACCCTAACCTCTCTAGAAGTATCCTATCAAATTAACTCTTCAATTTTAATCCTGATTGTGATATCAGTATATATCCATATCCCTGTTCAGGCCTGTAGAAAACTAAATAAAGGCATTTTGCCAGTTTCTATTTAAGGGTCAAGTTTGAAGTAATGTATGTAAGGGGTAAAAATCCACATATCTTTTCGACAGCAGGGAAGTGAATACAAGCTATGCTAGTGTAACTGGAAGACACTTGCAAGTACACATTTGTCACTTGCTCCATTGGGCTACTTGGAGGTGTATTTGAAGACAACTCAATAGATACAATGTATACTAAGAAGGTATTACGTTGTCAACACTGAAAACCTAACCCCTCTACAAGTATCCTATCAATCTGACTCTTTGATTTTTATCCTGCCTGTGATATCTGTATTTTGCCATTTCCCTGGTCAGGACGATGGGAATCTAAATAAAAGCATTTTCACAGTTCCTATTTAAGGGACAACATTGAAGTAATGTATGTAAAGGGTAAAAATCCACATATCTTTTCGACAGCACTGACGACAATACAATCTATGCTACTGTACCTGGAAGACACTTGCAAGTTCACCTTTGTCACTTGCTGCATTGGCCTACTTGGAGTTGTATTTGAAGGCAACTCAAGAGATACAATGCCTACTAAGAACATATGACATTGTCAGCACTGAAACCCTAACCTCTCTACAAGTAATCGATCAAACTGACTCCTTGAGTTTTATCCTGGTTCTGATATCAGTATTTAACCATATCCCTGTACAGGTCTAAGGGAATCTAAATAAAGGCCTTTTGAAAGATCCTATTTCAGGGAGAAGATTGAAGTAATATATGTAAAGGGTAAAAATTCACATAACTTTTCGACAGCAGTGAAGCCAATACAAGCTATGCTAGGGTACCTGGAAGACACTTGGAAGTACACCTTTGTCACTTGCTCCATTGGCCTACTTGCAAGGCGTATTTGAAAACAACTCAAGAGCTACAGTGTATACTAAGAAAATATTGCATTGTCAGCACTGACATCCCAACCTCTCTACAAATTTCCTATGAAATTGACTCTTTGATTTTTATCCTGCTTGTGATATAAGTATTTTGCCATATGCCTGTTCAGGCCTATGGAAATCAAAATAAAGTCATTTTGACAGTGCCAACTTAAGGGACAAGTTTGAAGTAATGTATGTAAAGGGTAAAAATCCACATACCTTTTCGACAGCAGTGAAGTCAATACAAGCTATGCTAGTTTACCTGGAAGACACTTGCAGGTATGCCCGTGTCACTTCCTCCATTGGCCTACTTGGAAGGTGTATTTGAAGACAACTCAAGAGAAACAATGCATACTCAGAAGATATTACATTGTCAGCACTGACACCCTAACCTCTCTAGAAGTATCCTAGCAAATTGACTCTTCAATTTTAATCCTGATTGTGATATCAGTATATATCCATATCCCTGTTCAGGCCTATACAAAACTAAATAAAGGCATTTTGCCAGTTTCTATTTAAGGGTCATGTTTGAAGTAATGTATGTAAGGGGTAAAAATCCACATATCTTTTCGACAGCAGGGAAGTGAATACAAGCTATGCTAGTGTAACTGGAAGAAACTAGCAAGTAAACATTCGTCACTTGCTCCATTGGGCTACTTGGAGGTGTATTTGAAGACAACTCAATAGATACAATGTATACTAAGAAGGTATTAAGTTGTCAACACTGAAAACCTAACCCCTCTACAAGTATCCTATCAATCTGACTCTTTGATTTTTATCCTGGTTGTGATGTCAGTATTGAGCCATATCCCTGTACAGGTTTATGGGAATCTAAATATAGGCATTTTGACAGTTCCTATTAAGGAACAAGTTTGAAGTAATGTATGTAAAGGGTAAAAATCCACATATCTTTTCGACAGCAGTGAAGCCAATACAAGCTATGCTAAAGTACCCTGAAGATACTTGCAAGTGCACTATTGTCCATTGCTCCATTACCCAACAAGGAAGGAGTAATTGAAGATAACACAAGAAATATAATGTATACTAGGAAGATATTACATTGTCTGCACTAACACCCTAAACTCTCTACAAGTGTCCTATCAAATTGACTCTTTGATTTTTATCCTGCTTGTGATATCAGTTTTTTGCCATATCCTTGTTCAGGCCTATGGGAATGTAAATAAAAGCATTTTCACAGTTCCTATTTAAGGGACAACATTGAAGTAATGTATGTAAAGGGTAAAAATCCACATATCTTTTCGACAGCAGTGAAGGCAATACAAGCTATGCGAGTGTACCTGGAAGATACTTGCAAGTACACCATTGTCTATTGCTCCATTGGCCAACATGTAGGGTGTATTTGAAGATAACTCAAGAGATACAATGTATATTAAGAAGATATTATATTGTCAGCACTGACACCCTAACCTCTCTACAAGTATTATATCAAACAGACTCTTTGATTTTTATCCTGCTTGTGATATCAGTATTTAGCCATATCCCTGTACAGGCCTATGAGAACGTAAATAAAGGCACTTTGACAGTTCCTATTTAAGGTTCAAGATGGAAGTAATGTATGTAAAGGGTAAAAATCCACATATCTTTTCGACAGCAGTGACGACAATACAATCTATGCTACTGTACCTGGAAGACACTTGCAAGTACACCTTTGTCACTTGCTGCATTGGCCTACTTGGAGTTGTATTTGAAGACAACTCAAGAGATACAATGCCTACTAAGAACATATGACATTGTCAGCACTGAAACCCTAACCTCTCTACAAGTAATCTATCAAACTGACTCTTTGAGTTTTATCCTGGTTCTGATATCAATATTTAGCCATATCCCTGTACAGGCCTATGGAAAACTAAATAAAGGCCTTTTGAAAGTTCCTAATTCAGGAAGAAGATTGAAGTAATATATGTAAAGGGTAAAAATCCACATATCTTTTCGACAGCAGTGAAGCCAATACAAGCTATGCTAGTGTACCTGGAAGACACTTGCAAGTACACCTTTGTCACTTGCTCCATTGGCCTACTTGCAAGATGTACTTGAAAACAACTCAAGAGCTACAGTGTATACTAAGAAAATATTACATTGTCAGCACTGACATCCCAACCTCTCTACAAATTTCCTATGAAATTGACTCTTCGATTTTTATCCTGCTTGTGATATAAGTATTTTGCCATATGCCTGTTCAGGCCTATGGAAATCAAAATAAAGTCATTTTGACAGTTCCAACTTAAGGGACAAGATTGAAGTAATGTATGTAAAGGGTAAAAATCCACATACCTTTTTGACAGCAGTGAAGTCAATACAAGCTATGCCAGTTTACCTGGAAGACACTTGCAGGTATGCCCGTGTCCCTTCCTCCATTGGCCTACTTGGAAGGTGTATTTGAAGACAACTCAAGAGAAACAATGCATACTCAGAAGATATTACATTGTCAGCACTGACACCCTAACCTCTCTAGAAGTATCCTATCAAATTAACTCTTCAATTTTAATCCTGATTGTGATATCAGTATATATCCATATCCCTGTTCAGGCCTGTAGAAAACTAAATAAAGGCATTTTGCCAGTTTCTATTTAAGGGTCAAGTTTGAAGTAATGTATGTAAGGGGTAAAAATCCACATATCTTTTCGACAGCAGGGAAGTGAATACAAGCTATGCTAGTGTAACTGGAAGACACTTGCAAGTACACATTTGTCATTTGCTCCATTGGGCTACTTGGAGGTGTATTTGAAGACAACTCAATAGATACAATGTATACTAAGAAGGTATTACGTTGTCAACACTGAAAACCTAACCCCTCTACAAGTATCCTATCAATCTGACTCTTTGATTTTTATCCTGCCTGTGATATCTGTATTTTGCCATTTCCCTGGTCAGGACGATGGGAATCTAAATAAAAGCATTTTCACAGTTCCTATTTAAGGGACAACATTGAAGTAATGTATGTAAAGGGTAAAAATCCACATATCTTTTCGACAGCAGTGAAGGCAATACAAGCTATGCGAGTGTACCTGGAAGATACTTGCAAGTACACCATTGTCTATTGCTCCATTGGCCAACATGTGGGGTGTATTTGAAGATAACTCAAGAGATATCATGTATATTAAGAAAATATTACACTGTCAGCACTGACACACTAACCTCGCTACAAGTATCCTATAAAACTTTCTCTTTGATTTTTATCCTGCTTGCGATATCATTATGTAGCCATATCGTGTACAGGCCTATGGGAACCTAAATAAAGGCATTTACACAGTTCCTTTTCAAGGGACAACATTGAAGTAATGTATGTAAAGGGTAAAAATCCACATATCTTTTCGACAGCAGTGAAGGCAATACAAGCTATGCTAGTGTAACTGGAAGATACTTGTAAGAATACTTTTGTCACTTCCTCCATTGGCCTAGTTGGAGGTGTATTTGAAGACAACTGAAGAGATACAATGTATACTAAGAAGGTATTACATTGTCACCCCTGACACCCTAACCTCTCTACAAGTATGCTATCAAATTGACTCTTCGGTATTTATCCTGCTTGTGATATCAGTATTTATCCATATCCCTGTACAAGCCTATGGAAACCTAAATAAAGGCCTTTTGAAAGTTCCTATTTAATGAACAAGATTGAATTAATGAATGTAAAGCCTAAAAATCCACATATCGTTTAGACAGCAGTGAAGCAAATACAAGCTATGCTAGTGGACCTGGAAGACACTTGCAAGTACACCTTTGTCAATTGCTCCATTGGCCGACGTGGAGGTGTATTTGAAGACAACTCAAGAGATACCATGTATAATAAGGAGGTATTACATTGTCAGCACTGAAACCCTAACATTTCTACCAGTATCCTATCAAACTTACTCTTTGATTTTTATCCTGCTTTTGATATCAGTATGTAGCCATATCCGTGTAGAGGCCTATGGGAACCTAAATAAAGGCATTTTCACAGTTGCTTTTTAAGGGACAAGATTGAAGTAATGTATGTAAAGGGTCAAAATCCACATATCTTTTCGACAGCAGTGAACTCAATACAAGTTCTGTTAGTGTACCTGGAAGACAGTTAAAGTACACCTTTCTCACTTTCTCCATTGGCCTACTTGGAGGTGTAATTGAAGACAACTCAAGGGATACAATGTATACTAAGAAGATATTCCATTGTCAGCACTGACACACTAACTTCTCTAAAAGTGTCCTATTAAATTGACTCTTTGATTTTTATTCTGCTTGTGATATCAGTATTTATTCTTATCCCTGTTCAGGCCTATGGGAATCTAAATAAAAGCATTTTCACAGTTCCTATTTAAGGGACAACATTGAAGTAATGTATGTAAAGGGTAAAAATCCACATATCTTTTCGACAGCAGTGAAGTCAATACAAGCCATGCTAGAGTACCTCGCAGACACTTGCAAGTGCACTATTGTCAATTGCTCCATTGCCCAACATGGAAGGAGTATTTGAAGATAACAGAAGAAATACAATATATAATAAGAAGATATTACATTGTCAGCACTGACACGCTAAACTCTATACAAGTGTCCTGTAACCTTGACTCTTCGATTTTTATCCTGCTGGTAATATCAGTATTTAGCCTTTTCCCTGTTGAGACTTATAAGAATCCAAATAAAGGTATTTTGGAAGTTCCCCTAACCAGACAACTCTGAAGTAACATATGTAAAGCCTTTGAACACACATATTTTATCGGTAGAAATGAAGACAATACAAGCTATGCGAGTGTACCTGGAAGATACTTGCAAGTACACCATTGCCTATTGCTCCATTGGCCAACATGTAGGGAGTATTTGAAGATAACTCAAGAGAGACAATGTATATAAAGAAGATATTACATTGTCAGCACTGACACCCTAACCTCTCTACAAGTATCCTATCAAACTGACTCTTTGATTTTTATCCTCCTTGTGACATCAGTATTTAGCCATATCCCTGTACAGGCCTATGGGAACCTAAATAAAGGCATTTTCACAGTTCCTATTTAAGGGACAAGATTGAAGTAATGCATGGAAGGGTAAAAATCCACATATCTTTCGACAGCAGTGAACTCAATACAAGCTATGCTAGTGTACCTGGAAGACACTTACAAGTACACCATTGTCACTTGCTCCATTGGCCTACTTGGAGGTGTAATTGAAGACATCTCAAGGGATACAATGTATACTAAGAAGATATTACATTGTCAGCACTGACACCCTAACCCTTCTACCAGTATCCTGTCAAATTGGCTCTTCGGTATTTATCCTGCTTGTGATATCAGTATTTAGCCATATCCCTATACAGGCCTATAGGATCCTAAATAAAGGCATTTTGACAGTTCGTTTTTAAGGGTCAAGATTGAAGAAATGTATGTAAAGTGTAAAAATCCACATATCTTTTGGACAGCAGTGAAGTCAATACAAGCTATGCTAGTGTACCTGGAAGACACTTGCAAGTACATCTTTGTCACTTGCTCCATTGGCCAACGTGGAGGTGTATTTCAAGACAACTCAAGAGATACAATGTAAACTACGAAGGTATTACATTGTCTGCACTGACACCCTAACCTCTCTACAAGTATCCTATCAAATTGACTCTTTGATTTTTATCCTGCTTGTCATATCAGTATTTAGCCATATCCCTGTTCATGACGACGGGAATCTAAATAAAAGCATTTTCACAGTTCCTATTTAATGGACAACATTGAAGTAATGTATGTAAAGGGTAAAAAATCCACATATCTTTTCGACAGTAGTGAAGGCAATACAAGTTATGCTAGTGTAACTGGAAGATATTTGCAAGAATACTTTTGTCACTTCCTCCATTGGCCTAGTTGGAGGTGTATTTGAAGACAACTGAAGACATACAAGGAATACTAAGAAGGAGTTACATTGTCACCACTGACACCCTAACCTCTCTACAAGTATCCTATCAAATTGAATCTTCGGTATTTATCCTGCTTGTGATATCAGTAATTATCCATATCCCTGTACAAGCCTAAGGAAACCTAAATAAAGGCCTTTTGAAAGTTCCTATTTAATGAAAAATACTGAATTAATGAATGTAAAGCGTAAAAATCTACATATCTTTTTGACAGCAGTGAAGCCAACACAAACTATGCTAGTGTACCCGGAAGACACTTGCAAGTACACCTTTGTCACTTGCTCCATTGGCCTAATTGGAGGTGTATTTGAAGACAACTCAACATATACAATGTATACTAAGGAGGTATTACATTATCAGCACTGAAATCCTAACCTCTCTACAAGTATCCTATCATTCTGAATCTTCTATCTTTATCCTGCTTGTGATATCAGTATTTAGCCATATCCCTGTACAGGTCTATGGGAATCTAAATATAGGTATTTTGACAGTTCCTATTTAAGGGACAAGTTTGAAGAAATGTATGTAAAGGGTAAAAATCTACATATCTTTTCGACAGCAGAGAAGTCAATACAAGCTATGCCCGAGTACCTGGAAGATACTTGCAAGTGCACTGTTGTCCATTGCTCCATTGCCCAACATGGAAGTAGTATCTGAAGATAACACAAGAAATACAATGTATAATAAGAAGATATTACATTGTCAGCACTGCCACCCTAAACTCTGTACAAGTGTCCTGTAATCTTGAGTCTTCGATTTTTATCCTGCTAGTAATATCAGTATTTGGCCTTTTCCCTGTTGAGACCTATAAGAATCCAAATAAATGCATTTTGGAAGTTCCCCCAACCAGACAACTCTGAAGTAATATATGTAAAGGCTTTGAACACACATATCTTATCGGTAGCAATGAAGACAATACAAGCTATGCGAGTGTACCTGGAAGATCCTTGCAAGTACACCATTGTCTACTGCTCCATTGGCCAACATGTAGGGTGTATTTGAAAATAACTCAAGAGATACCATGTATACTAAGAAGATATTACACTATCAGCACTGACACCCTAACCTCTCTACAAGTATCCTATAAAACTTTCTCTTTGATTTTTATCCTGCTTGCGATATTATTATGTAGCCATATCGTGTACAGGCCTATAGGAATCTAAATAAAGGCATTTACACAGTTCCTTTTCAAGGGACAAGATTCAAGTAATGCATGTAAGTGGTAAAAATCCACATATCTTTTCGACAGCAGTGTAGTCAATAAAAGCTATGCTAGTGTACCTGGAAGACACTTGCAGGAATACTTTTGTCACTTGCCCCTTTGGCCTCTTGGAGGTGTATTTGAAGACAACTCAAGAGATAAAATGTATATTAAGAAGATATTACATTTTCAGCACTGAGAACCTAACCTCTGTACAAGAATCCTATCAAATGGACTCTTCGATTTTTATCCTGGTTGTCATATCAGTATTTTCCCATATGCCTGTTCAGGCCGATGGGATTCAAAATAAAGTCATTTTGGCAGTTCCTATTTAAGGGAGAAGATTGAAGCAATATATGTAAAGGGTAAAAATCCACATACCTTTTCGACAGCAGTGAAGTCAATACGAGCTATGCTAATGTACCTGGAAGACAATTGCACGTATGCCTTTGTCACTTCCTCTATTGGCCTACTTTTGAGGTGTATTTGAAGACAACTCAAGAGACACAATGCATACTAAGAAGATATTACATTGTCTGCACAGACAACCTATCCTCTCCACAAGTATCCTTTCAAATTGACTCTTGGATTTTTATCCAGCTTGTGACATCAGTATTTAGCCATATCCCTATACAGGCCTATGGGAACCTAAATAAAGGCATTTTCACAGTTCCTATTTAAGGGACAAGATTGAAGTAATGCATGTAAGGGTAAAAATCCACATATCTTTTCGATAGCAGTGAACTCAATACAAGCTATGCTAGTGTACCTGGAAGATACTTACAAGTACACCATTGTCACTTAGTCCATTGGTCTACTTGGAGGTGTAATTGAAGACATCTCAAGGGATACAATGTATACTAAAAAGATATTACATTGTCAGCACTGACACCCTAACCCTTCTACAAGTATCTGATCAAATTGACTCTTCGGTATTTATCTTGCTTGTGATAGCAGTGCCATATCCCTATACAGGCCGATGGGAACCTAAATAAAGGCATTTTGACAGTTCCTTTTTAAGGTTCAAGATTGAAGTAATGTATGTAAAGGGTAAAAATCCACATATTTCTTCGACAGCAGTGAAGTCAATACAAGCCATGCTAGGGTACCTGGAAGACACTTGCAAGTACATCTTTATCACTTGCTCCATTGACCAACTTAGTGGTGTATTTGAAGACATCTCAAGAGATACAACGTATACTAGGAATACATTACATTGTCAGCACTGACACCCTAACCTCTCTACAAGTATCCTATCAAACTGACTCTTTCATTTTTATCCCGCTTGTGATATCCGTATTGAGCCATATCGCTGTACAGGTCTATGGGAATCTAAATATAGGCATTTTGACAGGTCCTATTAAGGGGCAAGATTGAAGTAATGCATGTAAAGGGTAAAAATCCACATATCTTTTCGACAGTAGTGAATTCAATACAAGCTATGCTAGAGTACCTGGAAGATACTTGCAAGTGCAATGTTGTCCATTGCTCCATTGCCCAACATGAAAGGAGTATTTAAAGATAACACAAGAAATACAATGTATAATAAGAAGATATTACATTGTCAGGACTGACACCCTAAACTCTATACAAGTGTCCTGTAATCTTGACTCTTCTATTTTTATCCTGCTAGTAATATCAGTATTTAGCCTTTTCCCTGTTGAGACCTACAAGAATCCAAATAAAGGCATTTTGGAAGTTCCCCTAACCAGACAACTCTGAAGCAACATATGTAAAGCCTTTGAACACACATATCTTATCGGTAGCAATGAAGACAATACAAGCTATGCGAGTGTACCTGGAAGATACTTGCAAGTACACCATTGCCTATTGCTCCATTGGCCAACATGTAGGGTGTATTTGAAGATAACTCAAGAGATACAATGTATATTAAGAAGATATTACATTGACAGCACTGACACCCTAACCTCTCTACAAGTATCCTATCAAACTGACTCTTTGATTTTTATCCTGCTTGTGATATCAGTATTTAGCCATATTCCTGTACAGGCCTATGGGAACCTAAATAAAGGCATTTTCACAGTTTCTATTTAAGGGACAAGATTGAAGTAATGCATGTAATGGTAAAAACCACATATCTTTTCGACAGCAGTGAACTCAATACAAGCTATACTAGTGTACCTGGAAGACACTTACAAGTACACCATTGTCACTTGTTCCATTGGCCTACTTGGAGGTGTCATTGAAGACATCTCAAGGATACAGTGTATACTAAGAAGATATTACACTGTCAGCACTGAAACCCTAACCTCTCTACAAGTATCCTATAAAAATTTCTCTTTGATTTTTATCCTGCTTGCGATATCTTTATGTAGCCATATGGTGTACAGGCCTATGGGAACCTAAATAAAGGCATTTACACTGTTCCTTTTCAAGGGACAGCATTGAAGTAATGTATGTAAAGGGTAAAAATCCACATATCTTTTCGACAGCAGTGAAGTAAATACAAGCTATGCTAGTGTACATGGAAGACACTTGCAGGAATACTTTTGTCACTTGCTCCATTGGCCTACTTGGATGTGTATTTGAAGACAACTCAAGAGATACAATGTACACTAAGAAGATATTACATTTTCAGCACTGACACCCTAACATCTATAGAAGTATCCTATCAAATTGACTCTTCGATTTTTATCCTGCTTGTCATATCAGTATTTTGCCTTATGCCTGTTCAGGCCGATGGGAATAAAAATAAAGTCATTTTGGCAGTTCCTATTTAAGGGACAAGATTGCAGAAATGTATGTAAAGGGTAAAAATCCAAATATCTTTTCGACAGCAGTGAAGTCAATACGAGCTATGCTAATGTACCTGGACGACACTTGCACGTATGCCTTTGTCACTTCCTCTATTGGCCTACTTTTAAGGTGTAGTTGAAGACAACTCAAGAGACACAATGTTTACTAAGAACATATTACATTGTCAGCACTGATACCCTAACCACTGTAGAAGTATCCCATCAAATTGACTCTATGATTTTTTCCTGCTTGTGATATCAGTATTTAGCCATATCCCTGTTCAGGCCTATGGGAATCTAAATAAAAGCATTTTCAGAGTTCCTATTTAAGGGACAACATTGAAGTAATGTATGTAAAGGGTAAAAATCCACATATCTTTTCGACAGCAGGGACGTAAATACAAGCTATGCTAGTGTACCTGGAAGACACTTGCAAGTACACCTTTGTCACTTCCTCCATTGGCCTACGTGGAGGTATATTTGAAGACAGCTCAAGAGATACAATGTATTCTAAGAAGATATAACTCTTTCAGCACTCACACCCTAACCTCTCTACAAGTATCCTATCAAATTGACTCTTCGGTATTTATCCTGCTTGTGATATCAGTATTTAGCCATATCCCTATACAGGCCTATGGTAACCTAAATAAAGGCATTTTGACAGTTCCTATTTAAGGGTCAAGATTGAATTAATGTATGTAAAGGGTAAAAATCCACATATCTTTTCGACAGCAGTGAAGTTAATACAATCTATGCTAATGTACATGGAAGATACTTGCAAGTACACATTTGTCCCTTGCTCCATTGGCCTACATGGAGATGTATTTGAAGACAACTCAAGAGATACAATTTATACTAAGAAGATATTACATTGTCAGCACTGAAACCCTAACCTCTCTACATGTATCCTATCAAACTGACTCTTTGTTTTTTATCCTGCTTCTAATATAAGTATTTAGCTCTATCACTGTAAAGGTCTATGGGAATCTGAATATAGGCATTTTGACAGTTCCTATTTAAGGGACAACTTTGAAGTAATCTATGTAAAGGGTAAAAATCCACATATATTTTCGACAGCAGTAAAGTCAATACAAGCTATGTTAGTGTACCTGGAAGACTCTTGCAAGTACACCTTTGTCACTTGCTCCATTGGCCTACTTGGAAGATGTATTTGAAGACAACTCAAGAGACACAATGTATACTAAGAAGATATTACATTTTCAACACTGAAACCTTAACCTCTCTACAAGTATCCTATCAAATTGACTCTTCGATTTTTATCCTGTTTGTGCTATCAGTATTTAACCATATCCCTGTTCAGGACTATGGGAATCTGAATAAAGGCATTTTGACAGTTCCTATTTAAGGGACAAATTTGAATCAATATATGTAAAGGGTAAAATCCAAATATCTTTTCGACTGCTGTGAAGTCAGTACAAGCTATGTTAGTGTACCTGGAAGACACTTGCGAATACACCTTTCTCACTTGCTCCATTGGCTTACTTGGAAGGTGTATTTGAAGATAACTTAAGAAATACAATGTATACTAAGAAGATATTACATTTTAAGCACTGACACCCTAACCTCTCTACAAGTATTGTATTAAATAGACTCTTTGATTTTTATCCGGCTTGTGACATAAGTATTTAGACATTTCCCTGTTCAGGACTATGGGAATCTAAATAAAAGCATTTTCCCAGTTCCTATTTAAGGGACAACATTGAAGTCATGTTTGTAAAGGGTAAAAATCCACATATCTTTTCGACAGCAGTGAAGTCAATACAAGCTATGCTAGTGTACCTGGAAGACACTTGCAAGAATAATTTTGTCACTGGCTCCATTGGCCTACTTGGAGGTGTATTTGAAGACAACTCAAGAGATACAATGTATACTAAGAAGATATTACATTTTCAGCACTGACACCCTAACCTCTCTACAAGTATCCTATCAAATTGACTCTTCGGTATTTATCCTGCTTGTGATATCAGGATTTATCCATATCCCTGTACAGGCCTATGGAAACCTAAACAAAAGCCCTTTGAAAGTTGCTATTTAAGGAATAGGATTGAAGTAATGTATGTAAAGCGTAAAAATCCACATATCTTTTCGACAACAGGGAAGCCAGTACAAGCTATGCTTGTGCACCTGGAAGACACTTGCAAGTACACCTTTGTCACTTGCTCCGTTGGCCTACTTGGAAGCCGTATTTGAAGACAACTGAAGAGATACAGTGCATGCTCAGAAGATATTACATTGTCAGCACTAACACCCCAACCTCTCTACAAGTATCCTATCAAATTGACTCTTCGATTTTTATCCTGCTTGTGATATCTGTATTTGGCCATATGCCTGTTCAGGCTTATGGGAATCAAAATAAAGTCATTTTGGGAGTTCCTGTATAAGGGACCAGTTTGAAGTAATGTATGTAAATGGTTAAAATCCACATATCTATTCGACAGCAGGGAAGTAATTACGGGCTATGCTTGTGTACTGGAAGACACTTGTACGTTTTCCTTTGTCACTTCCTCCATTGGCCTACTTTTGAGGTGTATTTCAAGACGACTAAAGAGATACAATCCATACTAAAAACATATTACATTGTCAGCACTGAAACCCTAACCTCTCTACAAGTATCCTATCAAATTGAATCTTGGATTTTTATCCTGCTTGTGATATCAGTATTTAGCCATATCCTTATTGAGGATTATAGAAATCAAAATAAAGTCATTTTGACCGTTCCTTTTTAAGGGTCAAGGTTGAAGTAATGTATGTAAAGGGTCAAAATCCACATATCTATTCGACAGCAGGGAAGTCAATGCAAGCTGTGCTAGTTTACCTGGAAGACACTAGCAAGTACACTTTTGTCACTTGCTCCCTTGGCCTATTTGGAGGTGTATTTGAAGACAACTCAAGTGATACAACGTATACTAAGAACATATTACATTGTCAGCACTGAAACCCTAACCTCTCTACAAGTATCCTATCAATCTGACTCTTTGATTATTATCCTGCTGGTGATATCTGTATTTAGCCATATCCCTGTACAGGTCTATGGCAATCTGAATATAGGCATTTTGACAATTCCTATTTAAGGGACAAGTTTGAAGTAATGTATATACAGGGTAAAAATCCACATATCTTTTCGACAGCAGTGAAGTCAACACAAGCTATGCTAGTGTACCCGTAAGACACTTGCAAGTACACCTTTGTCACTTGCTCCCTTGGCCTACTTGGAGGTGTATTTGAAGACAACTCAAGGGATACAGTGTATACTAAGAAGATATTATATTTTCAGCACTGACACCCTAACCCCTCTACAAGTATCCTATCAAATTGACTCTTCGTTGTTTATCCTGTTGTGATATCAGTATTTTGCCATATGCCTCTACAGGCTTATGGGAACCTAAATAAAGGCATTTTGACAGTTTCTATTTAAGGGTGAAGATTGAAGTCATGTATGTAAAGGGTGAAAATCCACATATCTTTTCGACAGCTGTGAAGTCAATAGAATCTATGTTAGTGTACCTGGAAGACACTTCTAAGGACACCTTTGTCACTTGCTCCATTGGCCTACTTGGAGGTGTATTTGAAAACAACTCAAGAGATACAATGTATACTAAGAATATATTACATTGTCAGCACTAAAACCCTAACCTCCCTACAAGTATCTTATCAAACGGACTCTTTGATTTTTATCCTGCTTCTGATATCAGTATTTAGCCATATCCCTGTACAGGTCTATGGGAATCTAAATATAGGCATTTTGACATTTCCAATTTAAGGGACAACTTTGAAGTAATGTATGTAAAGGGTAAAAATCCACATATCTTTTCGACAGCAATGAAGTCAATACAAGCTATGCTAGTGTACCCGGAAGACACTTGGAAGTACACCTTTGTCACTTGCTCCATTGGCCTACTTGGAGGTGTATTTGAAGACAACTCAACAGATAAAATGTATACTAAGAAGATATTACATTTTCCGCACTGATACCCTAACTTCTGTACAATTATCCTATCAAATTGACTATTCGGTATTTATCGTGCTTGTGATATCAGTATTTAGCCGTATCTCTATACAGGCCTATGGGAACCTAAATAAAGGCATTTTGACAGTTCCTGTTTAAGGGTCAAGATTGAAGAAATGTATGTAAAGGGTAAAAATCCACATATCTTTTCGACAGCAGTGAAGGCAATACAAGCTATGTTAGTGTGTCTGGAAGACACTTGCAAGTACACCTTTGTCACTTGCTCCATTGGCCTACTTTCAGGTGTCTTTGAAGACAAGTCAAGAGATACAATGTATACTAAGAATATATTACATTGCCTGGACTGACACCAACACCTCTCTACAAGTATACTATCAAAATTGCTCTTTGATTTTTATCCTGCATGTGCTGTCAGTATTTAGCCATATCCCTGTACAGGCCTATGGGAACCTAAATAAAGGCATTTTGACAGTTTCTATTTAAGGGTGAAGATTGAAGTTATGTATGTAAAGGGTAAAAATCCACATAGCTTTTCGACAGCAGTGAAGTCAATAGAATCTATGCTAGTGTACCCGGAAGATACTTGCAAGTACACCTTTGTCACTTGCTCCATTGCCCTACTTGGAAGATGTATTTGATGACACCTAAAGAGACACAATGTATACAAAGAAGATATTATATTCCCAGCACTGAAACCCTAACCTCTCTACAAGTATCGTATCAAATTGACCCTTTCATTTTTATCCTGCTTCTGATATCAGTATTTAACCATATCCCTGTACAGGTCTATGGGAATCTAAATACAGGCATTTTGACGGTTCCTATTTAAGGGACAACTTTGAAGTAATGTATGTAAAGGGTAAAAGTCCACATATATTTTCGACAGCAATGAAGTCAATACAAGCTATGCTAGTGTACCCGGAAGACACTTGCAAGTACAGACTTGTCACTTGTTCCATTGACCTACTTGGAGGAGTATTTGAAGACAACTCAACAGATAAAATGTATACTAAGAAGATTTTACATTTTCATCACTCACACCCTAACCTCTCTACAATTATCCTATCAAATTGTCTCTTCGGTATTTATCCTGCTTTTGATATCAGTATTTAGCCATATCCCTATACAGGCCTATGAGAACCTAAATAAAGGCGTTTTGAGAGTTCTTATTTAAGGGTCAAGATTGCAGCAATGTATGTAAAGCGTAAAAATCCACATATCTTTTCGACAGTACTGAAGTCAATACAATCTATGCTAGTATACTTGGAAGACACTGGCAAGTACACCTTTGTTACTCACTCAATTGGCCTACTTGGAGATGTATTTGAAGACAACTCAAGAGATACAATGTATACTAAGAAGATATTACATAGTCAGCACTGAAACCCTAACCTCTCAACAAGTATCCTAGAAAACTGACTGTTTGATTTTTATCCTGCGACTGATATCAGTATTTAGCCATATCCCTGTACAGGTCTATGGCAATCTAAATATAGGCATTTTGACAGTTCCTATTTAAGGGACAAGTTTGAAGTAATGTTTGTAAAGGGTAAAAATCCACATATCTTTTCGGCAGCAGTGAAGTCAACACAAGCTATGCTTGTGTACCAGGAAGACACTTGCAAGTACACCTTTCTCACTTGCTCCCTTGGCCTACTTGGAGGTGTATTTGAAGATAACTCGAGGGATACAATGTATACTAAGAAGATATATTTTCATCTCTGACACCCTAACCTCTCTACAAGTATCCTATTAAATTGACTCTTCGGTATTTATCCTGCTTGTGATATCAGTATTTAGCCATATCCCTATACAGGCCTATGGGAATCTAAATAAAGTCATTTTGACAGTTCCTATTTAAGGGTCAGGATTGAAGAAATGTATGTAAATGGTAAAAATCCACATATCTTTTCGACAGCAGTGAAGTCAATACAAGCTATGCTAGTGTATCTGGAAGACACTTGCAAGTACACCTTTGTCACTTGCTCCATTCGCCTACTTGCAGGTGTATTTGAAGACAAGTCAAGAGATACAATGTATACTAAGAATATATTACATTCCCTTCACTGACACCAAAACCTCTCTACAAGTAACCTATCAAAATTACTCTTTGATTTTTATCCTGCATGTGCTATCAGTATTTAGCCATATCCCTGTTCAGGACTATGGGAATCTAAATAAAGGCATTTTGACAGGTCCTATTTAAGGGACAACTTTGAAGTAATGTATGTATAGGGTAAAAATCCACATATCGTTTCGACAGCAATGAAGTCAATACAAGCTATGCTAGAGTACCCGGAAGACACTTGCAAGTACACCTTTGTCACATGTTCCATTGACCTACTTGGAGGTGTATTTGAAGACAACTCAACAGATAAAATGTTTACTAAGAAGATTTTACATTTTCAGCACTCACACCCTAACCTCTCTACAATTATCCTATCAAATTGTCTCTTCGGTATTTATCCTGCTTGTGATATCAGTATTTACCCATATCCCTATACAGGCCTAGGGAAACCTAAATAAAGGCATTTTAACAGTTCCTATTTAAGGGACAAGTTTGAAGCAATGTTTGTAAAGGGTAAAAATCCACATATCTTTTCGGCAGCAGTGAAGTCAACACAAGCTATGCTTGTGTACCAGGAAGACACTTGCAAGTACACCTTTCTCACTTGCTCCCTTGGCCTACTTGGAGGTGTATTTGAAGATAACTCGAGGGATACAATGTATACTAAGAAGATATATTTTCATCTCTGACACCCTAACCTCTCTACAAGTATCCTATCAAATTGACTCTTCGGTATTTATCCTGCTGTGATATCAGTATTTAGCCATATCCCTATACAGGCCTATGGGAACCTAAATAAAGGCATTTTGACAGTTCCTATTTAAGGGTCAAGATTGAAGAAATGTATGTAAATGGTAAAAATCCACATATCTTTTCGACAGCAGTGAAGTCAATACAAGCTATGCTAGTGTATTTGGAAGACACTTGCAAGTACACCTTTGTCACTTGCTCCATTCGCCTACTTGGAGGTGTATTTGAAGACAAGTCAAGAGATACAATGTATACTAAGAATATATTACATTCCCTTCACTGACACCAAAACCTCTCTACAAGTAACCTATCAAAATTACTCTTTGATTTTTATCCTGCATGTGCTATCAGTATTTAGCCATATCCCTGTTCAGGACTATGGGAATCTAAATAAAGGCATTTTGACAGGTCCTATTTAAGGGACAACTTTGAAGTAATGTATGTATAGGGTAAAAATCCACATATCGTTTCGACAGCAATGAAGTCAATACAAGCTATGCTAGAGTACCCGGAAGACACTTGGAAGTACACCTTTGTCACATGTTCCATTGACCTACTTGGAGGTGTATTTGAAGACAACTCAACAGATAAAATGTTTACTAAGAAGATTTTACATTTTCAGCACTCACACCCTAACCTCTCTACAATTATCCTATCAAATTGACTCTTCGGTATTTATCCTGCTTGTGATATCAGTATTTAGCCATATCCCTATACAGGCCTATGGGAACCCAAATAAAGGCATTTTGACAGTTCCTATTTAAGGGTCAAGATTGAAGCAATGTATGTAAAGGGTAAAAATCCACATATCTTTTCGACAGTAGAGAAGTCAATACCATGTATGCTAGTGTACTTGGAAGACACTGGCAAGTACACCTTTGTTACTTACTACATTGGCCTACTTAGAGGTGTATTTGAAGACAACTCAAGAGAAACAATATATACTAAGAAGAGATTACATTGACAGCACTGAAACCCTAACCTCTCTACAAGTATCCTATCAAACTGACTCTTTGATTTTTATCCTGCTTCTGATATCAGTATTTAGCCATATACCTATACAGGCCTATGGGAACCGAAATAAAGGCATTTTGACAGTTCCTATTTAAGGGTCAAGATTGCAGAAATGTATGTAAAGGTTAAAAATCCACATATCTTTTCAACAGAAGTGAAGTCAATACAAGCTATGTTAGTGTACCTGGAAGAAACTTGCAAGTACACCAATGTCACTTGCTCCATTTGTCTATTTGGAGGTGTCTTTGAAGGCAATTCTAGAGATATAATGAATACTAAGAAGATATTACATTGCCTGCACGGACACCGAAACCGCTCTACAAGTATCCTATCAAAATGACTCTTTGATTTCTATCCTGCATGTGCTATCACTATATAGCTATATCCCTGTTCAGGACTATGGGAACCTAAATAAAGGCATTTTGACAGTTCTTATTTAAGGGACAAGTTTGAAGCAATGTATGTAAAGGGAAAAATCCAAACATCTTTTCGACAGCAGTGAACTATATACAAGCTATGTTAATGTACCTGGAAGCCACTTGCGAGTACACCTTTGTCACTTGCTCCATTGGCTTTTTTGGAAGGTGTATTTGAAGACATCTAAAGAGATACAATGCATACTACGAAGATATTACATTGTCAGCACTGACAGCCCAACCTCTCTACAAGTATCCTATCAAATTGTCTCTTTGATTTTTATCCAGCATGTGCTATCAGTATTTAGCCATATCCCTATACAGGCCTATGGGAACCTAAATAAAGGCATTTTGACAGTTTCTGTTTAAGGGTCAAAATTGAAGCAATGTATGTAAAGCGTAAAAATCCACATATCTTTTCGACAGCAGTGAAGTCAATACAAGCTATGCTAGTGTACCGGGAAGACACTTGCAAGTACACTTTTGTCACTTGCTCCATTGGCCTACTTGGAAGATGTATTTGATGACACCTCAAGGGACACAATGTATACAAAGAAGATATTACATTGCCAGCACTGAAACCCTAACCTCTCTTCAAGTATCGTATCAAACTGACTCTTTGATTTTTATCCTGCTTCTGATATCAGTATTTAACCATATCCCTGTACACTTATATGGGAATCTAAATATAGGCATTTTGACAGTTCCTGTTTAAGGGACAACTTTGAAGTAATGTATGTAAACGGTAAAAATCCACATATATTTTCGACAGTAATGAAATCGATACAAGCTATGCTAGTGTACCCGGAAGACACTTGCAAGTACACCTTTGTCACTTGCTCCATTGGCCTACTTGGAGGTGTATTTGAAGACAACTCAACAGATAAAATGTATACTAAGAATATCTTACATTTTCCGCACTGACACCATAACCTCTCTACAATTATCCTATGAAATTGACTCTTCGGTATTTATCCTGCTTGTGATATCAGTATTTAGCCGTATCTCTATACAGGCCCATGGGAACCTAAATCAAGGCATTTTGACAGTTCCTATTTAAGGGTCAAGATTGAAGAAATATATGTAAAGTGTAAAAATCTACATATCTTTTCGACAGCAGTGAAGGCAATACAAGCTATGTTAGTGTGCCTGGAAGACACGTGCAAGTAAACCTTTGTCACGTGCTCCATTGGCCTACTTTCAGGTGTCATTGAAGACAAGTCAAGAGATACAATGTATACTAAGAATACATTACATTGCCTGCACTCACACCAAAACCTCTCTACAAGTATCCTATCAAAATTACTCTTTGATTTTTATCCTGCATATGCTATCAATATTTAGGCATATCCCTGTTCAGGACTATGGGAATCTAAATAAAGACATTTTGACAGTTCCTATTTAAGGGACAACTTTGAAGTAATGTATGTAAAGGGTAAAATCCACATATCTTTTCGACAGCAGTGAAGTCAATACAAGCTATCCTAGTGTAACCGGAAGACACTTGCAAGTACACCTTTGTCACTTAGTCCATTGGCCTACTTGGAAGATGTATTTGATGACACCTCAAGAGACACGATATATGCAAAGAAGATATTACATTGCCAGCACTGAAACCCTAACCTCTCTACAAGTATCGTATCAAACTGACTCTTTGATTTTTATCCTGCTTCTGATATCAGTATTTAACCATATCCCTGTACAGGTCTATGGGAATCTAAATACAAGCATTTTGACAATTCCTATTTAAGGGACAACTTTGAAGTAATGTATGAAAAAGGTAAAAATTCACATATATTTTCGAAATCAATGAAGTCAATACAAGCTATGCTAGTGTACCCGGAAGACACTTGCAAGTACACCCTTGTCACTTGCTCCATTGACCTACTTGGAGGAGAATTTGAAGACAAGTCAACAGATAAAATGTATACTAAGAAAATTTTACATTTTCAACACTCACACCCTAACGTCTCTACAATTATTCTATCAAATTGTCTCTTGGGTATTTATCCTGCTTGTGATATCAGTATTTAGCCATATCCATCTACAGGCCTATGGAAACCTAAATAAAGGCATTTTGAAAGTTCCTATTTAAGGGGCAAGATTGAAGTAATGTACGTAAAGAGTAAAAACCCACATATCTTCTCGACAGCAGTGAAGTCAATACAATCTATGCTAGTGTACTTGGAAGAGACTGGTAAGTACACCTCTGTCACTTCCTCCATTGGCCTACTTGAAGGTGTATTTGAAGACAACTCAAGAGATACAATGTATACTAAGAAGATATTACATTGTCAGCACTGAAACCCTAACCTCTCTATAAGTATCCTATGAAACTGACTCTTTGATTTTTTTTCCGCTTCTTATATCAGTATTAACCATATTTCTGTACCGGTCTTGGGAATCTAAATATAGGCATTTTGACAGTTCCTATTTAAGGGACAAGTTTGAAATAATGTATGTAAAGTGTAAAAATCCACATATCTTTTCGACAGCAGTGAAGTCAATACAAGCTATGCTAGTGTACCCGGAAAACACTTGCAAGTACACCTTTGTCACTTCCTGCTTCGGCCTACTTGGAAGATGTGTTTGAAGACAACTCAAGAGACACAATGTTTACTAAGAAAATATCACATTGTCATCACTGAAACCGTAACCTGTCTACAAGTATCCTGTCAAACTGACTCTTTGATTTTTATCCTGCTTCTGATATCAGTATTTAGCCATATCCCTGTACAGGTCTATGGGATTCTAAATATAGGCATTTTGATAGTTCCTATTTAAGGGACAAGTTTGAAATAATGTATGTAATGGGTAAAAATCCACATATCTTTTCGACAGCAATGAAGTCAATACAAGCTATGCCAGTGTACCCGGAAGACACTTCCAAGTACACCTTTGTCACTTACTCCATTGGCCTACTTGGAAAATGTGTTTGAAGACAACTCAAGAGACACAATGTTTACTAAGAAGATATTACATTGTCAGCACGTGAACCCTAAGCTCTCTACAAGTATCCTATCAAACTGACTCTTTGATTTTTATCCTGCTTCTGATATCAGGATTTAGCCATATCCCTGTACAGGTCTATGGGAATCTAAATAAAGGCATTTTGACAGTTCCTATTTAAGGGACAATTTTGAAGTAATGTATGTAATGGGTAAAAATCCACATATCTTTTCGACAGCAGTGAAGTCAATACAATCTATGCTAGTGTACTTGGAAGACACTGGCAAGTACACCTTTGTCACTTGCTCCCTTGGTCTACTTGGAGGTGTATTTGAAGACAACTCAAGGGATACAATGTGTACTAAGAAGATATTACATTGTCAGCACTGACTCCCTAACCTCTCTACAAGTCTCCTATCAAATTGACTCTTTGGTTTTTATCCTGCTTCTGATATCAGTCTTTAGCCATATCCCTGTCCAGGTCTATGGGAATCTAAATATAGGCATTTGGACAGTTCCTACTTATGGATCAGGATTGAAGTAATGTATGTAAAGGGTAAAAATCCACATATATTTTCGACAGCAGTGAAGTCAACACAAGCTATGCTAGTGTACCCGGAAGACAGTAGCAAGAACACCTTTGTCACTTGCTCCATTGGTCTACTTGGAGGTTCATTTGAAGACAACTAAAGGGATACAATGTATACTAAGAAGATTTTACATTTTCTGCACTGACTCCCTAACTTCTCTACAAGTATCCTATCAAACTGCCTCTTTGATTTTTATCCTGCTTGTGATATCATTATTTAGCCATATCCCTGTACAAGCCTATGGGAACCTAAATAAAGGCATTTTGACAGTTCCTATTTAAGGGACAAGTTTGAAGCAATGTATGTAAAGGGTAAAATCCAAATATCTTTTCGACAGCAGAGAAGTCAATACAAGCTTTGTTAGTGAACCTGGAAAACACTTGCGAGTACACCTTTGTCACTTGCTCCGTTGGCTTACTTGGAAGGTGTACTTGAAGACAACAAAAGAAATACAATATATACTACGAATATATTACATTGTCAGCACTGACAGCCTAACCTCTCTACAAGTATCCTATCAAATTGACTCTTTGATTTTTATCCTGCTTGTGATATCAGTATTTAGCCACATCCCTGTTCAGGCCTATGGGAATCTAAATAAAAGCATTTTCACAGTCCCCGTTTAAAGGACAACATTAAAGTAATGTATGTAAAGGGTAAAAATCCACATATCTTTTCGACAGCAGTGAAGTAAATACAAGCTATGCTAGTGTACCTGAAAGACACTTGCAAGTACACCTTTGTCACTTCCTCCATTGGCCTACTTGGATGTGTATTTGAAGACAACTCAAGAGAAACAATGTATACTAAGAACATATTACATTTTCAGCACTGACACTCTAACCTCTCTACAAGTATCCTATCAAATTGACTCTTTGGTTTTTATCCTGATTCTGATATCAGTCTTTATCCATATCCCAGTCCAGGTCTATGGGAATCTAAATATAGGCATTTGGACAGTTCCTACTTATGGATCAGAATTGAAGTAATGTATGTAAAGGGTAAAAATCCACATATATTTTCGACAGCAGTGAAGTCAATAGAATCTATGCTAGCGTACCTGGAAGACACTTGCAATTACACCTTTGTCACTTGCTCCATTAGCCTACTTGGAGGTGTATTTGAAGACAACTCAAGAGATACAATGTATGCTAAGAAGATATTACATTGTCAGCACTGACACCCTAAACTCTCTACAATTATCCTATCAAATTGACTCTTCGGTATTTATCGTGCTTGTGATATCTGTATTAACCATATCCCTGCACAGGTCTATGGGAATCTAAATATAGGCATTTTGACAGTTTCTATTTAAGGGACAAGTTTGAAGTAATGTATGTAAAGGGTAAAAATCCACATATCTTTTCGACAACAATGAAGTCAATACAAGCTATGCCAGTGTACCCGGAAGACACTTGCAAGTACACCTTTGTCACTTACTCCATTGGCCTACTTGGAGATGTATTTGAAGACAATTCAGGAGATACAATGTATACTAAGAAGATATTACATTGTCAGCACTGAAACCCTAACCTCTCTACAAGTATCCTATCAAACTGACTCTTTGATTTTTTTCCTGCTTGTGATATCAGTATTAACCATATCCCTATACCGGTCTATGGGAATCTAAATATAGGCATTTTGACCGTTCCTATTTAAGGGATAAGTTTGGAGTATTGTATGTAAAGGGTAAAAATCCACATATCTTTTCGACAGCAGTGAAGTCAATACAAGCTATGCTAGTGTACCTGGAAGACACTTGCAAGTACACCTTTGTCACTTGCTGCTTCGGGCTAGTAGGAAGATGTGTTTGAAGAAAACTCAAGAGACATAATGTTTCCTAAGAAGATATTACATTGTCAGCACTGAAACCCTAACCTCTCTACAAGTATCATATCAAACTGACTCTTTGATTTTTATACTGCTTCTGATATCAGGATTTAGCCATATCCCTGTACAGGTCTATGGGAATCTAAATATAGGCATTTGGACAGTTCCTATTTAAGGGACAAGTTTAAAGTATTGTATGTAAAGGGTAAAAATCCACATATATTTTGGACAGCAGTGAAGTCAACACAAGCTATGCTAGTGTACCCGGAAGAGAGTAGCAAGTACACCTTTGTCACTTGCTCCATTGGCCTACTTGGAGGTATATTTGAAGACAACTTAAAAAATACAATGTATACTAAGAAGATATTACATTGTCAGCACTGAAACCCTAACCTCTCTACAAGAATCCTATCAAACTGACTCTTTGATTGTTTTCCTGCTTCTGATATCAGGATTAACCATATCCCTGTACCGGTCTATGGGAATCTAAATATAGGCATTTTGACAGTTCCTATTTAAGGGATAACTTTGGAGTATTGTATGTAAAGGGTAAAAATCCAAATATCTACTTGACAGCAGTGAAGTCAATACAAGCTATGCTAGTGTACCCGGAAGACACTTGCTAGTACACCTTTGTCACTTCCTGCTTCAGCCTACTTGGAGTATGTGTTTGAAGACAACTCAGGAGACACAGTGTTTACTAAGAAGATATTACATTCTCAGCACAGAAACCCTAGCCTCTCTACAAGTATCTTAACAAACTGACCCTTTCATTTTTATCCTGCTTCTTATATCAGTATTTAGCCATATCCCTGTACAGGTCTATGGGAATCTAAATATAGGCATTTTGACAGTTCCTATTTAAGGAACAATTTTGAAGTAATGTATGTAAAGGGTAAAAATCCACATATCTTTTCGACAGCAGTGAAGTCAATACAAGCTATGCTAGTGTACTTGGAAGACACTGGCAAGTACACCTTGGTCACTTGCTCCTTTGGCACACTTGGAGGTTTATTTGAAGACTACTCAAGTAATACAATATATACTAAGAAGATATTACATTGTCAGCACGGACTCCCTAACCTCTCTACAAGTCTTCTATCAAATTGACTCTTCGGTATTTATCCTGCTTGTGATATCAATATTTAGCCATATCCCCATACAGGCCTATGGTAACCCAAATAAAGGCATTTTGACAGTTCCTATTGAAGGGTCAAGATTGAAGAAATGTATGTAAAGGGTAAAAATCCACATATCTTTTCGACAGCAGTGAAATTACTACAAGCTATGTTAGTGTACCTGGAAGACACTTGCAAGTACACCATTGTTACTTGCTCCATTGGCATACTTTAGGGTGTCTTTGAAGACAACTCAGGAGATACAATGTATACTAAGAAGATATTACATTGTCTGCGCTGACACCGAAACCTCTCTACAAATATTCTATCAAAATGACTCTTTGATTTTTATCCTGCATGTGCTATCAGTATTTAGCTATATCCCTGATCACGACTATGGGAATCTAAATAAAGGCATTTTGACAGTTCCTATTTAAGGGACAAGTTTGAAGCAATGTAAGTAAAGGGCAAAATCCAAATATCTTTTCGACAGCAGTGAAATATATACAAGCTATGTTAATGTACCTGGAAGACACTTGCGAGTACACTTTTGTCACTTGCTCCATTGGCTTACTTGGAAGGTGTATTTGAAGACATCTAAAAAATACAATGCATACTACGAAGATATTACATTGTCAGCACTGACAGCCCAACCTCTCTACAAGTATCCTATGAAATTGACTCTTTGATTTTTATCCTGCTTCTGATATCAGTATTAACCACATCCCTGTACAGGTCTACGGGAGTCTAAATATAGGCTTTTTGACAGTTCCTATTTAAAGGAAAAGTTTGAAATAATGTATGTAAAGGGTAAAAATCCACATATTTTTCGACAGCAATGAAATCAATACAAGCTATGCCAGTGTACCCGGAAGACACTTGCAAGTACAACTTTGTCACTTCCTGCTTCGGCCTACTTCGACGATGTGTTTGAAGAAAACTCAAGAGACACAATGTTTACTAAGAATATATCACATTGTCAGCACTGAAAACCTAACCTCTCTACAAGTATCCTATCAAACTGACTCTTTGATTTTTATCCTGCTTCTGATATCAGTATTTAGCCATATCCCTGTACAGGCCTATGGGAACTGAAATAAAGGCATTTTGACAGTTTCTATTTAAGGGTGAAGATTGAAGTAATGTATGTAAAAGGTAAAAATCCACATATCTTTTCGACAGCAGTCAAGTCAATAGAATGTATGCTAGCGTACCTGGAAGACACTGGAAGTACACCTTTGTCACTTGCTCCATTAGCCTACTTGGAGGTGTATTTGAAGACGACTTAAGAAATACAAAGTATACTAAGAAGATATTACATTGTCAGCACTGACACCCTAACCTCTCTACAATTATCCTATCAAATTGACTCTTCGGTATTTATCGTGCTTGTGATATCAGTATTAACCATACCCCTGCACAGGTCTATGGGAATCTAAATATAGGCATGTTGACAGTTCCTATTTAAGGGACAAGTTTGAAATAATATATGTAAAGGTTAAAAATCCACATATCGTTTCGACAGCAATGAAGTCAATACAAGCTATGCCAGTGTACCCGGAAGACACTTGCAAGTACACCTTTGTCACTTGCTCCTTTGGCCTACTTGGAAAATGTGTTTGAAGACAACTCAAGAGACACAATGTTTACTAAGAAGATATTACATTGTCACCACTGAAACCCTAACCTCTCTACAAGTATCATATCAAACTGACTCTTTGATTTTTATCCTGCTTCTGATATCAGTATTAACCATATCCCTGTACAGGTCTACGGGAATCTAAATATAGGCTTTTTGACAGTTCCTATTTAAAGGAAAAGTTTGAAATAATGTATGTAAAGGGTAAAAATCCACATATTTTTCGACAGCAATGAAATCAATACAAGCTATGCCAGTGTACCCGGAAGACACTTGCAAGTACAACTTTGTCACTTCCTGCTTCGGCCTACTTCGACGATGTGTTTGAAGAAAACTCAAGAGACACAATTTTTACTAAGAATATATCACATTGTCAGCACTGAAAACCTAACCTCTCTACAAGTATCCTATCAAACTGACTCTTTGATTTTTATCCTGCTTCTGATATCAGTATTTAGCCATATCCCTGTACAGGACTATGGGAACTGAAATAAAGGCATTTTGACAGTTTCTATTTAAGGGTGAAGATTGAGGTAATGTATGTAAAAGGGAAAAATCCACATATCTTTTCGACAGCAGTCAAGTCAATAGAATGTATGCTAGCGTACCTGGAAGACACTGGAAGTACACCTTTGTCACTTGCTCCATTGGCTTACTTGGAGGTGTATTTGAAGACAACTAAAGAAATACAATGTATACTAAGAAGATATTACATTGTCAGCACTGACACCCTAACCTCTCTACAAGTATCCTATCAAATTGACTCTTCGGTATTTATCGTGCTTGTGATATCAGTATTAACCATACCCCTGCACAGGTCTATGGGAATCTAAATATAGGCATGTTGACAGTTCCTATTTAAGGGACAAGTTTGAAATAATATATGTAAAGGTTAAAAATCCACATATCGTTTCGACAGCAATGAAGTCAATACAAGCTATGCCAGTGTACCCGGAAGACACTTGCAAGTACACCTTTGTCACTTACTCCATTGGCCTACTTGGAAAATGTGTTTGAAGACAACTCAAGAGACACAATGTTTACTAAGAAGATATTACATTGTCAGCACTGAAACCCTAACCTCTCTACAAGAATCATATCAAACTGACTCTTTGATTTTTATAGTGCTTCTGATATCAGGATTTAGCCAAATCCCTGTACAGGTCTATGGGAATCTAAATATAGGCATTTGGACAGTTCCTATTTAAGGGACAAGTTTAAAGTAATGTATGTAAAGGGTAAAAATCCACATATATTTTGGACAGCAGTGAAGTCAACACAAGCTATGCTAGTGTACCCGGAAGACAGTAGCAAGTACACCTTTGTCACTTGCTCCATTGGCCTACTTGGAGGTGTATTTGAAGACAACTTAAGAAATACAATGTATACTAAGAAGATATTACATTGTCAGCACTGAAACCCTAACCTCTCTACAAGTATCATATCAAACTGACTCTTTGATTTTTATAGTGCTTCTGATATCAGGATTTAGCCAAATCCCTGTACAGGTCTATGGGAATCTAAATATAGGCATTTGGACAGTTCCTATTTAAGGGACAAGTTTAAAGTAATGTATGTAAAGGGTAAAAATCCAGATATATTTTGGACAGCAGTGAAGTCAACACAAGCTATGCTAGTGTACCCGGAAGACAGTAGCAAGTACACCTTTGTCACTTGCTCCATTGGCCTACTTGGAGGTGTGTTTGAAGACAACTTAAGAAATACAATGTATACTAAGAAGATATTACATTGTCAGCACTGAAACCCTAACCTCTCTACAAGAATCCTATCAAACTGACTCTTTGATTGTTTTCTGCTTCTGATATCAGGATTAACCATATCCCTGTACCGGTCTATGGGAATCTAAAGATAGGCATTTTGACAGTTCGTATTTAAGGGATAACTTTGGAGTATTGTATGTAAAGGGTAAAAATCCAAGTATCTACTTGACAGCAGTGAAGTCAATACAAGCTGTGCTAGTGTACCCGGAAGACACTTGCTAGTACACCTTTGTCACTTCCTGCTTCAGCCTACTTGGAAGATGTGTTTGAAGACAACTCAGGAGACACAGTGTTTACTAAGAAGATATTACATTCTCAGCACAGAAACCCTAGCCTCTCTACAAGTATCTTAACAAACTGACCCTTTCATTTTTTTCCTGCTTCTTATATCAGTATTTAGCCATATCCCTGTACAGGTCTATGGGAATCTAAATATAGGCATTTTGACAGTTCCTATTTAAGGGACAAGTTTGAAGTAATGTATGTAAAGGGTAAAAATCCACATATCTTTTCGACAGCAGTGAAGTCAATACAATCTATGCTAGTGTACTTGGAAGACACTGGCAAGTACACCTTGGTCACTTGCTCCTTTGGCATACTTGGAGGTTTATTTGAAGACTACTCAAGTAATACGATATATACTAAGAAGATATTACATTGTCAGCACGGACTACCTAACTTCTCTACAAGTCTTCTATCAAATTGACTCCGGTATTTATCCTGCTTGTGATATCAATATTTAGCCATATCCCTATACAGGCTTATGGTAACCCAAATAAAGGCATTTTGACAGTTCCTATTGAAGGGTCAAGATTGAAGAAATGTATGTAAAGGGTAAAAATCCACATATCATTTCGAAAGCAGTGAAATTAATACAAGCTATGTTAGTGTACCTGGAAGACACTTGCAAGTACACCATTGTTACTTGCTCCATTGGCATACTTTGGGGTGTCTTTGAAGACAACTCAAGAGATACAATGTATACTAAGAAGATATTACATTGTCTGCGCTGACACCGAAACCTCTCTACAAGTATTCTATCAAAATGACTCTTTGATTTTTATCCTGCATGTGCTATCAGTATTTAGCTATATCCCTGATCACGACTATGGGAATCTAAATAAAGGCATTTTGACAGTTCCTATTTAAGGGACAAGTTTGAAGCCATGTAAGTAAAGGGCAAAATCCAAATATCTTTTCGACAGCAGTGAAATATATACAAGCTATGTTAATGTACCTGGAAGACACTTGCGAGTACACTTTTGTCACTTGCTCCATAGGCTTACTTGGAAGGTGTATTTGAAGACATCTAAAAAATACAATGCATACTACGAAGATATTACATTGTCAGCACTGACAGCCCAACCTCTCTACAAGTATCCTATCAAATTGACTCTTTGATTTTATCGTGCTTGTGATATCAGTATTTAGCCATATCTCTGTACAGGTCTACGAGAATCTAAATATAGGCATTTTGACAGTTCCTATTTAAAGGAAAAATTTGAAATAATGTATGTAAAGGGTAAAAATTCACATATTTTTCGACAGCAATGAAATCAATACAAGCTATGCCAGTGTACCCGGAAGAAACTTGCAAGTACAACTTTGTCACTTGATGCTTCGGCCTACTTGGAAGATGTGTTTGAAGAAAACTCAAGAGACACAATGTTTACTAAGAAGATAATACATTGTCAGCACTGAAACCCTAACCTCTCTACAAGTATCCTATAAAACTGACTCTTTGATTTTTATCCTGCTTCTGATATCAGTATTTAGCCATATCCCTGTAAAGGTCTATGGGAATCGAAATATAGGCATTTTGACAGGTCCTAATTAAGGGTCAAGGTTGAAGTAATGTATGTAAAGGGTAAAAATCCACATACCTTTTCGACAGCAGTGAAGTCAATACAAGCTATGCTAGAGTACCTGGAAGATACCTGCAAGTGCACTACTTTCCAATGCTCCATTGCCAAAAATGGAAGGTGTATTTGAAGATAACTCAAGAAATACAATGTATAATAAGATGATATTACATTGTCAGCACTGAATCCCTAGATTCTCTACAAGTGTCCTATCACCTTGACTCTTCTATCTTTATCCTGCTTGTGATATCAGTATTTAGCATTTTCCCTGGTCAGGCATATAAGAATCTCAATAAAAGCCTTTTGACAGTTCCTCCTTAAGAGGCAACATTGAAGTAATGTATGTACAGGGTAAAAATTCACATATTTTTTCGACAGCAATGAAGTCACAAGAAGATATTCTAGGGTACCTGGAAGATACTTGCAAGTACACTATTGTCCATTGCTCCATTGCCCAACATGGAAGGAGTCTTTGAAGATAACAGAAGAAATACAATGTATAATAAAAAGATATTACCTTCTCATCACTGACACCCTAAACTCTCTACAAGTGTCCTGTAATCTTGACTCTTTGATTTTTTTCCTGCTTGTGATATCAGTATTTAGCCATATCCCTGTTCAGGCCTATGGGAACCTAAACAAAGGCATTTTGACAGTACCTGTTTAAGGGTCAAGATTGAAGTAATGTATGTAAAGGGTAACAATTCACATATATTTTCGACAGCAGTGAAGTCAATAAAATCTATGTTAGTATACCTGGAAGACACTTGCAAGTACACCATGGTCACTTGCTCCATTGGCCTATTTGGAGGTGTATTTGAAAACAATTCAAGATATACAATGTATACTAAGAAGGTATTATATTGTCAGCACTGAAACCCTAACCCCTCTACAAGTATCCTATCAAACTGACTCTTCGATTTTTATCCTGCTTCTGATATCAGTATTTAGCCATATCCCTGTACAGGTCTATGGGAATATAAATATAGGCATTTTGACAGTTCCTATTTAAGGGACAAGTTTGAAGCAATGTATGTAAAGGGTAGAAATCCACATATCTTTTCGACAGCAGAGAAGTCAATACAAGCTTTTTTAGTGAACCTGGAAAACACTTGCGAGTACACCTTTGTCACTTGCTCCATGTGCTTACTTGGAAGGTGTATTTGAAGACAACAAAAGAAATACAGTATATACTACGAATATATTAAATTGTCACCACTGACAGCCTACCTCACTACAAGTATCCTATCAAATTGACTCTTTCATTTTTATCCTGCTTGTCATATCAGTATTTAGCCACATCCCTGTTCAGGCCTATGGGAATCTAAATAAAAGCATTTTCACAGTCCCTGTTTAAAGGACAACATTGAAGTAATGTATGTAAAGGGTAAAAATCCACATATCTTTTCGACAGCAGTGAAGTCAATACAAGCTATGCTAGTGTACCTGAAAGACACTTGCAAGTACACCTTTGTCACTTCCTCCATTGGCCTACTTGGATGTGTATTTCAAGACAACTCAAGAGAAACAATGTATACTAAGAAGATATTACATTTTCAGCACTGACACTCTAACCCCTCTACAAGTATCCTATCAAATTGACTCTTCGGTATTTATCCTGCTGTGATATCAGTATTTAGCCATATCCCTATACAGGCCTATGGGAACCTAAATAAAGGCATTTTGACAGTTTCTATTTAAGGGTGAAGATTGAAGTAATGTATGTAAAGGGTAAAAATCCACATATCTTTTCGACAGCAGTGAAGTCAAGAGAATCTATGCTAGTGTACCTGGAAGAACACTTGCAAGTACACCTTTGTCACTTGCTCCATTGGCCTACTTGGAGGTGTATTTGAAGACAACTCAAGAGATACAATGTACACTAAGAAGATACTACATTTTCAGCACTGACTACCTAACCTCCATACAATTATCCTATCAAATTTACTCTTCGGTATTTATCCTGCTTGTGATATCAGTATTTAGCCGGATCCCTATACAGGCCTATGGGAACCTAAAGAAAGGCATTTTGACAGTTCCTATTTAAGGGACAAGTTTGAAATAATGTATGTAAAGTGTAAAAATCCACTTATGCTTTTGACAGTAGTGAAGTCAACATAAGCTATGCTAGTGTACCTTGAAGACACTTGCAAGTACAACTTTGTCACTTGCTCCATTGGACTACATGGAAGATGTATTTGATGACACCTCAAGAGACACAATGTATACAAAGAAGATATTACATTGCCAGCACTGAAACCCTATCCTCTCTATAAGTATCGTATCAAACTGACTCTGTGATTTTTATCCTGCTTCTGATATCAGTATTTATCCATATCCCTGTACAGGTCTATGGGAATATAAATAGAGGCATTTTGACAGTTCCTATTTAAGGGACAACTTTGAAGTAATGTATGTAAACGGTAAAAATTTACATATCTTTTCGACAGCAATGAAGTCAATATAAGCTATACTAGTATACCCGGAAGACACTTGCAAGTACACCTTTGTCACTTGCTCCATTGGCCTACTTGGAGGTGTATTTGAAGACAACTCAACAGAGAAAATGTATACTAAGAAGATTTTACATTTTCAGCACTCACATCCTAACCTCTCTACAATTATCCAATCAAATTGACTCTTCGATATTTATCCTGCTTGTGATATCAGTATTTAGCCATATCCCTATACAGGCCTATGGGAACATAAATAAAGGCATTTTGACAGTTCCTATTTAAGGGTCAAGATTGAAGCAATGTATGTAAAGCGTAAAAATCCACATATCTTTTCGACAGCAGTGAAGTCAATACAATGTATGCTAGTGTACTTGGAAGACACTGGCAAGTACACCTTTGTCACTTACTCCATTGGCCCACTTGGAGGTGTATTTGAAGAAAACTCAAGAGATACAGTGTATACTAAGAAGATATTACATTGTCACCACTGAAACCCTAACCTCTCTACAAGTATCCTATCAAACTGACACTTTGATTTGTATCCTGCTTCTGATACTATATTTAGCCATATCCCTGTAGAGATCTATGGGAATCTAAAAATAGGCATTTTGACAGTTCCTATTTAAGGGACAAGTTTGAAGTAATGTATGTAAAGGGTAAAAATCCACATATCTTTTCGAGAGCAGTGAAGTCAACACAAGCTATGCTAGTGTACCCGGAAGACACTTGCAAGTACAACTTTGTCACTTGCTCCATTGGCCTACTTGGAGGTGTATTAGAAAACAACTCAACAGATAAAATGTATACTAAGAAGATATTACATTTTCAGCACTGACTACCTAACCTCCATACAATTATCCTATCAAATTGACTCTTCGGTATTTATCCTGCTTGTGATATGAGTATTTAGCTGTATGGAAGCCCCTATACAGGCCTATGGGAATCTTAATATAGGCATTTTGACATTTTCTATTTAAGGGACATGTTTGAAGTAATGTATGTAAAGGGTAAAAATCCACATATCTTTTCGACAGCAGTGAAGGCAATACAAGCTATGCTAGTGTACCCGGAAGATACTTGCAAGTACACCTTTGTCACTTTCTCCATTGATCTACTTGAAAGATGTATTTGATGACAACTCAAGAGACACATTGTATACAAAGAAGATATTACATTGCCAGCACTGAAACCCTAACATCTCTACAAGTATCGTATCAAAATGATTCTTATATTTTATCCTGCTTCTGATATCAATATTTACCCATATTCCTGTACAGGTCTATGGAAATCTAAATACAGGCATTTTGACAGTTCCTATTTAAGGGACAACTTTGAAGTAATGTATGTAAAGGGTAAAAATCCACATATATTTTCGACAGCAATGAAGTCAATACAAGCTATGCTAGTGTACGCGGAAGACACTTGCAAGTACCCCTGTGTCACTTGCTCCATTGGCCTACTTGGAGGTGTATTTCAAGACAACTCAATAGAGAACATGTATACTAAGAAGATTTTACATTTTCAGCACTCACACCCTAACCTCTCTACAATTATCCTATCAAATTGACTCTTCGGTATTTATCCTGCTTGTGACATCAGTATTTAGCCATATCCATATACAGGCCTATGGGAACCTAAATAAAGGCATTTTGACAGTTCCTATTTAAGGGTCAAGATTGAAGTAATGTATCTAAAGCGTAAAAACCCACATATCTTTTCGAGAGCAGTGAAGTCAATACAATCTATGCTAGTGTACTTGGAAGGCACTGGCAAGTACACGTTTGGCACTTACTCCATTGGCCTACCTTGAGTTGTATTTGAAGACAACTCAAGAGATACAATGTACACTAAGAAAATATTACATTGTCAGCACTGAAACACTAACCTCTCTACAAGTATCCTATCAAACTGACTCTTTGATTTTTATCCTGCTTCTGATATCAGTATTAACCATATCCCTGTACCGATCTATGGGATTCTAAATATAGGCATTTTGACAGTTCCTATCTAAGGGATAAGTTTGGAGTATTGTAAAGGGTAAAAATCCACATATCTTTTCGACAGCAGTGAAGTCAAAACAAGCTATGCTAGTTTACCCGGAAGACACTTGCAAGTACACTTTTGTCACTTGCTGCTTTGGCCTACTTGGAAGATGTGTTTGAAGACAACTCAAGAGACACAATGTTTACTAAGAAGATATGACATTGTCAGCACTTGAACCCTAAGCTCTCTACAAGTGTCCTATCAAACTGCCTCTTTGATTTTTATCCTGCTCCTTATATCAGTATTTAACCATATCCCTGTACAGGTCTATGGGAATCTAAATACAGGCATTTTGACAGTTCCTATGTAAGGGCCAACTTTGAAGTAATGTATGTAAAGGGTAAAAATCCACATATATTTTCGACAGCAATGAATTCAATACAAGCTATGCTAGTGTACCCGGAAGACACTTGAAGTACACCATGGTCACTTGCTCCATTGGCCTACTTGGAGGTGTATTTGAAGACAACTCAAGAGATACAATGTATACTAAGAAGATATTACATTCTCAGCACTGAAACCCTAACCTCTCTACAAGTATCGTATCAAACTGACTCTTTGATTTTTTTCCTGCTTCTGATATCAGTATTTAACCATATCCCTGTACAGGTCTATGGGAATCTAAATATACGCATTTTTACAGTTCCTATTTAAGGGTCAAGATTGAGGAAATGTATGTAAAGGGTAAAAATCCACATATATTTTCGACAGCAATGAAGTCAATACAAGCTATGCTAGTGTATCCGGCAGACACTTGCAAGTACACCTTTGTCACTTGCTCCATTGGCCTACTTGGAGGTGTATTTGAAGACAACTCAAGAGATACAATGTATACTAAGAAAATATTACATTGTCAGCACTGAAACCCTAACCTCTCTACAAGTATCCTATCAAACTGACTCTTTGATTTTTATCCTGCTTCTGATATCAGTATTAACCATATCCCTGTACCCATCTATGGGATTCGAAATATAGGCATTTTGACAGTTCCTATCTAAGGGATAAGTTTGGAGTATTGTAAAGGGTAAATATCCACATATGTTTTCAACAGCAGTGAAGTCAAGGCAAGCTATGCTAGTGTACCCCGAAGACACTTGCAAATACACTTTTGTCACTTTCTGCTTTGGCCTACTTGGAAGATGTGTTTGAAGACAACTCAAGAGACACAATGTATACTAAGAAGATATTACATTGTCAGCACTGAAACCCTAACCTCTCTACAAGTATCCTATCAAACTGACTCTTTGATTTTTATCCTGCTTCTGATACCATATTTAGCCATATCCCTGTAGAGGTCTATGGGAATCTAAATATGGGCATTTTGACAGTTCCTATTTAAGAGACAAGTTTGAAGTAATGTATGAAAAGGGTAAAAATCCACACATCTTTTCGACAGCAGTGAAGTCAACACAAGTTATGCTAGTGTACCCGGAAGACCCTTTCAAGTACAACTTTGTCACTTGCTCCATTGTCCTACTTGGAGATGTATTTGAAGACAACTCAACAGATGAAATGTATACTAAGAAGATATTACATTTTCAGCACTGACTACCTAACCTTTCTACAATTATACTATCAAATTGACTCTTCGGTATTTATCGTGCTTGTGATATCAGTATTTAGCCGTATCCCTATACAGGCCTATGGGAACCTAAATAAAGGCATTTTGACAGTTCCAATTTAAGGGTCAAGATTGAAGAAATGTATGTAAAGGGTAAAAATCCACATATCTTTTCCACAGCAGTGAAGGCAATACAAGCTATGTTAGTGTACCTGGAAGACACTTGCAAGTACACAATTGTCACTTGCTCCATTGGCCTACTTTCAGGTGTCTTTGAAAACAAGTCAAGAGATACAATGTATACTAAGAATATATTACATTGCCTGCACTGACATTAAAACCTCTCTACAAGTATCCTATCAAAATGACTCTTTGATTTTTATCCTGCATGTGCTATCAATATTTAGCCATATCCCTGTTCAGGACTATGGGAATCTAAATAAAGGCATTTTTACAGTTCCTATTTAAGGGACAATTTTGAAGTAAAGTATGTAAAGGGTAAAAATACACATATCTTTCGACAGCATTGAAGTCAATAGAATCTATGCTAGTGTACTTGGAAGACACTGGCAAGTATACGTTTCGCACTTACTCCATTGACCTACTTGGAGGTGTATTTGAAGACAACTCAAGAGATACAATGTATACTAAGAAGATATTACATTGCCAGCACTGAAACCCTAACCTCTCTACAATTATTCTATCGAACTGACTGTTTGATTTTTTTCCTCCTTCTGATATCAGTATTAACCATATCCCTGTACCGGTCTATGAGAATCTAAATATAGGCATTTAGACAGTTCCTATCTAAGGGACAAGTTTGAAATAATGTATGTAAAGGGTAAAAATCCACATATCTTTTCGACAGCGGTGAAGTCAATACAAGCTATGCTAGCGTACCCGGAAGACACTTGCAAGTACACCTTTGTCACTTGCTGCTTTGGCTCCTTGGAAGATGTATTTGAAGACAACTCAAGAGACACAATGTTTACTAAGAAGATATGACATTGTCAGCACTTGAACCATAAGCTCTCTACAAGTGTCCTATCAAACTGACTCTTTGATTTTTATCCTGCTCCTTATATCAGTATTTAACCATATCCCTGTACAGGTCTATGGGAATCTAAATACAGGCATTTTGACAGTTCCTATGTAAGGGCCAACTTTGAAGTAATGTATGTAAAGGGTAATAATCCACATATATTTTCGACTGCAATGAATTCAATACAAGCTATGCTAGTGTACCCGGAAGACACTTGAAGTACACCATGGTCACTTGATCCATTGGCCTACTTGGAGGTGTATTTGAAGACAACTCAAGAGATACAATGTATACTAAGAAGATATTATATTCTCAGCACGGAAACCCTAACCTCTCTACAAGTGTCGTATCAAACTGACTCTTCGATTTTTATCCTGCTTCTGATATGAGTATTTAGCCATATCCCTGTACAGGTCTATGGGAATCTAAATATAGGAATTTTGACAGTTCCTATTTAAGGGACAAGTTTGAAGCAATGTTTGTAAAGGGTAAAAATCCACATATCTTTTCGACAGCAGAGAAGTCAATACAAGCTTTTTTAGTGAACCTGGAAAACACTTGCAAGTACACCTTTGTCACTTGCTCCATGTGCTTACTTGGAAGGTGTATTTGAAGACAACAAAAGAAATAAAATATATCCTACGAATATATTCCATTATCAGCACTGACAGCCTAACCTCTCTACAAATATCCTACCAAATTGACTCTTTCATTTTTATCCTGCTTGTGATATCAGTATTTAGCCACATCCCTGTTGAAGCCTATGGGAATCTAAATAAAGGCATTTTCACAGTCCCTGTTTAAGGGACAACATTGAAGTAATGTATGTAAAGGGTAAAAATCCACATATCTTTTCGACAGCAGTGAAGTCAATACAAGCTATGCTAGTGTACCTGAAAGACACTTGCAAGTACACCTTTGTCACTTCCTCCATTGGCCTACTTGGATGTGTATTTGAAGACAACTCAAGAGAAACAATGTATACTAAGAAGATATTACATTTTCAGCACTGGCACTCTAACCTCTCTACAAGTATCCTATCAAATTGACTCTTCGGTATTTATCCTCCTGTGATATCAGTATTTAGCCATATCCCTGCACAGGTCTATGGGAATCTAAATATAGGCATTTTGACAGTTCCTATTTAAGGGACAAGTTTGAAATAATGTATGTAAAGGGTAAAAATCAACATATCTTTTCGACAGCAATGAAGTCAATACAAGCTATGCCAGTGTACCCGGAAGACACTTGCAAGTACACCTTTGTCACTTACTCCATTGGCCTCCTTGGAGGTGTATTTGAAGACAACTCAAGAGATACAATGTACACTAAGAAGATATTACATTGTCAGCACTAAAACCCTAACCTCTCTACAAGTATCCTATCAAACTGACTCTTTGATATTTTTCCTGCTTCTGATATCAGTAATAACCATATCCCTGTACCCGTCTATGGGAAACTAAATATAGACAATTTGACAGTTCCTATTTAAGGGATAAGTTTGGAGTATTTTATGTAAAGAGTAAAAATCCAAATATCTTTTCGACAGCAGTGCAGTTAATACAATCTATGCTAGTGTACTTGGAAGAGACTGATAAGTACACCTTTGTCACTTACTCCATTGGCCTACTTGGAGGTGTATTTGAAGACAACTCAAAAGATACAATGTATACTAAGAAGATATTACATAGTGAGCACTGAAACCCTAACGTCTCTATAAGTATCCTATCAAACAGACTCTTTGATTTTTATCCTGCTTCTGGTATCAGTATTTAGCCATATCCCTGTATAGGCGTATGGGAACCTAAAAAGAGGCATTTTGACAGATCCACTTTAAGGGAAAAGTTTGAAGCAATGTATGTAAAGGGTAAAATCCAAATATCTTTTCGACAGCAGTGAAGTCAATACAAGCTTTGTTAGTGAACCTGGAAAACACTTGCGAGAACACCTTTGTCACTTGCTCCATGTGCTTACTTGGAAGGTGTATTTGAAGACAACAAAAGAAACACAATATATTCTACGAATATATTACATTGTCAGCACTGACAGCCTAACCTCTCTACAAGTATCCTATCAAATTGACTCTTTGATTTTTATCCTGCTTGTGATATCAGTAGTTAGCCACATCCCTGTTCAAGACGAGGGGAATCTAAATAAAGGCATTTTCACAGTCCCTGTTTAAAGGACAACATTGAAGTAATATATGTAAAGGGGAAAAATACGCATATCTTTTCGACAGCAATGAAGTCAATACAAGCGATGCCAGTGTACCCGGAAGACACTTGCAAGTACACCTTTGTCCCTTCCTCCATTGGCCTACTTGGATGTGTATTTGAATACAACTCAAGAGATACAATGTATACTAAGAAGATATTACATTGTCAGCACTGACACCCTAACCTCTCTACAATTATCCTATCAAATTGACTCTTCGGTATTTATCGTGCTTGTGATATCAGTATTTAGCCGTATCCCTGCACACGACTATGGGAATCTAAATATAGGCATTTTGACAGATCCTATTTAAGGGACAAGTTTGAAATAATGTATGTAAAGGGTAAAAATCCACATATCTTTTCGACAACAATGACGTCAATACAAGCTATGCCAGTGTACGCGGAAGACACATGCAAGTACACCTTTGTCATTTACTCCATTGGCCTACTTGGAGGGGTATTTGAAGACAACTCAAGAGATACAATATACACTAAGAAGATATTACATTGTCAGCACTAAAACCCTAACCTCTCTACAAGTATCCTATCAATCTGACTCTTTGATTTTTTTCCTGCTTCTGATATCAGTAATAACCATTTCCCTGTACCGGTCTATGGGAATCTAAATATAGACATTTTGACAGTTCCTATTTAAGGGATAAGTTTGGAGTATTTTATGTAAAGGGTAAAAATCCAAATATCTTTTCGACAGCAGTGAAGTCAATACAAGCTATGCTAGTGTACCCGGAAGACACTTGCAAGTACACCTTTGTCACTTCCTCCATTGGCCTCCTTGTATGTGTATTTCAAGACAAGTCAAGAGATACAATGTATACTAAGAAGATATTACATTGTCAGCACTGAAACCCTAACCTCTCTACAAGTATCCTATCTAACTGACTCTTTGATTTTTTTCCTGCTTCTGATATCAGTATTAACCATATCCCTGTACCGGTCTATGGGAATCTAAATATAGACATTTTGACAGTTCCTATTTAAGGGATAAGTTTGGAGTATTGTATGTAAAGGGTAAAAATCCAAATATCATTTCGACAGCAGTGAATTCAATACAAGCTATGCTAGTGTACCCGGAAGGCACTTGCAAGTACACCTTTTTCAGTTGCTGCTTTGGCATGCTTGAAAGATGTTTTTGAAGACAACTCAAGAGACACAGTGTTTACTAAGAAGATATTACCTTGTCAGCACTGAAACCCTAGCCTCTCTACAAGTATCCTATCAGACTGACTCTTTGATTTTTATCCTGCTTCTGATATCAGTATATTGCCATATCCCTGTACAGGTCTATGGGAATCTAAATATAGGCATTTTGACAGTTCCTATTTAAGGGACAAATTTGAAATATTGTATGTAAAGGATAAAAATCCACATATTTTTTCGACAGCAATGAAGTCAATACAATCTATGCCAGTGTACCCGGAAGACACTTTCAAGTACAACTTTGTCACTTACTCCATTGGCCTACTTGGAGGTGTATATGAAGACAACTCGAGAGATACAATGTATACTAAGAAAATATTACATTGTCAGCACTGAAACCCTAACCTCTCTACAAGTGTCCTATCAAACTGACTCTTTGATTTTTTTCCTGCTTCTGATATCAGTATTAACCATATCCGTGTACCGGTCTATGGGAATCTAGATATAGGCATTTTGACAATTCCTATTTAAGGGATAAGTTTGGAGTATTGTATGTAAAGGGTAAAAATCCAAATATCTTTTGGACAGCAGTGAAGTCAATACAATCTATGCTAGTGTACCCGGAAGACACTTGCAAGTACACCTTTGTCACTTGCTGCTTTGGCCTACTTGGAAGATGTGTTTGAAGACAACTCAAGAGACAGAATGTTTACTAAGAAGATACTACATTGTCAGCACTGAAACCCTAACCTCTATACAAGTATCCTATCAAACTGACTCTTTGATTTTTATCCTGCTTCTAATATCAGTATTTAGCCATATCCCTGTACAGGTCTATGGGAATCTAAATATAGGCATTTGTATAGTTCCTATTTAAGGGACAAGTATAAAGTAATGTATGTAAAGGCTAAAAATCCACATAACTTTTCAACAGCAGTGAAGTCAACACAAGCTATGCTAGTGTACCCGGAAGACAGTAGCACGTACACCTTTGTCACTTGCTCCATTGGCCTACTTGGAGGTTTATTTGAAGAAAACTCAAGGGATACCATGTATACTAAGAAGATATTACATTTTCAGCACTGACTCCCTAACTTCTCTACAAGTATACTATCAAACTGAGTCTTTGATTTTTATCCTGCTTCTGATATCAGTATTTAGCCATATCCCTGTACAGGTCTATGGGAATCTAAATATAGGCTTTTGGACAGTTCCTATTTAAGTTACAAGTTTAAAGTAATGTATGTAAAGGGTAAAAATCCACATATGTTTTCGACAGCAGTGCAGTTAATACAATCTATGCTAGTGTACTTGGAAGAGACTGATAAGTACACCTTTGTCACTTACTCCATTGGCCTACTTGGAGGTGTATTTGAAGACAACTCAAAAGATACAATGTATACTAAGAAGATATTACATAGTGAGCACTGAAACCCTAACGTCTCTATAAGTATCCTATCAAACAGACTCTTTGATTTTTATCCTGCTTCTGCTATCAGTATTTAGCCATATCCCTGTATAGGCGTATGGGAACCTAAAAAGAGGCATTTTGACAGTTCCTCTTTAAGGGACAAGTTTGAAGCAATGTATGTAAAGGGTAAAATCCAAATATCTTTTCGACAGCAGAGAAGTCAATACAAGCTTTTTTAGTGAACCTGGAAAACACTTGCGAGTACACCTTTGTCACTTGCTCCATGTGCTTACTTGGAAGGTGTATTTGAAGACAACAAAAGAAACACAAAATATTCTACGAATATATTACATTGTCAGCACTGACAGCCTAACCTCTCTACAAGTATCCTATCAAATTGACTCTTTGATTTTTATCCTGCTTGTGATATCAGTATTTAGCCACATCCCTGTTCAAGACTAGGGGAATCTAAATAAAGGCATTTTCACAGTCCCTGTTTAAAGGACAACATTGAAGTAATATATGTAAAGGGGAAAAATACACATATCTTTTCGACAGCAATGAAGTCAATACAAGCGATGCCAGTGTACCCGGAAGACACTTGCAAGTACACCTTTGTCCCTTCCTCCATTGGCCTACTTGGATGTGTATTTGAATACAACTCAAGAGATACAATGTATACTAAGAAGATATTACATTGTCAGCACTGACACCCTAACCTCTCTACAATTATCCTATCAAATTGACTCTTCGGTATTTATCGTGCTTGTGATATCAGTATTAGCCATATCCCTGCACAGGTCTATGGGAATCTAAATATAGGCATTTTGACAGTTCCTATTTAAGGGACAAGTTTGAAATAATGTATGTAAAGGGTAAAAATCCACATATCTTTTCGACAGCAATGAAGTCAATACAAGCTATGCCAGTGTACCCGGAAGACACTTGCAAGTACACCTTTGTCCCTTACTCCATTGGCCTACTTGGAGGTGTATTTGAATACAACTCAAGAGATACAATGTATACTAAGAAGATATTACATTGTCAGCACTGAAACCCTAACCTCTCTACACGTGTCCTATGAAATTGACTCTTTGATTTTTTTCCTGCTTCTGATATCAGTATTAACCATATCCGTGTACCGGTCTATGGGAATCTAGATATAGGCATTTTGACAATTCCTATTTAAGGGAAAAGTTTGGAGTATTGTATGTAAAGGGTAAAAATCCAAATATCTTTTGGACAGCAGTGAAGTCAATACAAGCTATGCTAGTGTACCCGGAAGACACTTGCAAGTACACCTTTGTCACTTGCTGCTTTAGCCTACTTGGAAGATGTGTTTGAAGACAACTCAAGAGACAGAATGTTTACTAAGAAGATACTACATTGTCAGCACTGAAACCCTAACTTCTCTATAAGTATCCTATCAAACTGACTCTTTCATTTATATCCTGCTTCTGATATCAGTATTTAGCCATATCCCTATACAGGCCTATGGGAACCGAAATAAACGCATTTTGACAGTTCCTATTTAAGGGTCAAGATTGAAGAAATGTATGTAAAGGATTAAAATCCACATATCTTTTCGATAGCAATGAAGTCAATACAAGCTATGCCAGTGTACCCGGAAGACACTTGCAAGTACACCTTTGTCACTTACTCCATTGGCCTTCTTGGAGGTGTATTTGAAGACAACTCAAGAGATACAATGTATACTAAGTAAATATTACATTGTCAGCACTGAAACCCTAACCTCTCTACAAGTATCCTATCAAACTGACTCTTTGATTTTTATCCTGCTTCTGATATCAGTATTAACCATATCCCTGTACCGGTGTATGGGAATCTAAATATAGGCATTTTGACAGTTGCTATCTAAGGGATAAGTTTGGAGTATTGTATGTAAAGGGTAAAAATCCACATATCTTTTCGACAGCAGTGAAGTCAATACAAGCTATGCTACTGTACCTGGAAGACACTTGCAAGTACACTTTTGTCACTTGCTCCATTGGCCTACTTTGAGGTGTCTTTGAAGAAAACTCAAGAGATACAATGTATACTAAGAAGATATTACATTGTAGGCACTGACACCGAAACCTCTCTACAAGTATCCTATCAAAATGACTCTTTGATATTTATGCTGCCTGTGCTATCAGTACTTAGCTATAACCCTGTTCATGACCATGAGAATCTAAATAAAGGCATTTTGACAGTTCCTGTTTAAGGGACAAGTTTGAAGCAATGGATGTAAAGGGAAAAATCCAAATATCATTTCGACAGCAGTGAAGTATATACAAGCTATGTTAATGTACCTGGAAGATACTTGCGAGTACACTTTTGTCACTTGCTCCATTGGCTTACTTGGAAGGTGTATTTGAAGACATCTAAAGAAATACAATGCATACCACGAAGAAATTACATTGTCAGCACTGACAGCCCAACCTCTCTAAAAGTATCCTATTAAATTGACTCTTTGATTTTTATCCTGCTTGTAATATCAGTATTTAGCCATATGCCTGTACAGGTCTATGGGAATCTAAATATAGGCATTTTGAAAGGTCCTATTCAAAGGTAAGGATTGAAGTAATGTATGTAAAGTGTAAAAATCCACATACCTTTTCGATAGGAATGAAGTCAATACAAGCTCTGACAGTGTACCCGGAAGACCCTTGCAAGTACACCTATGTCACTTACTCCATTGGCCTACTTGGAGGTGTATTTGAAGACAACTCAAGAGATACAATGTATACTAAGAAGATATTACATTGTCAGCACTGAAACTCTAACCTCTCTACAAGTATCCTATCAAACTGACTCTTTGATTTTTTTCCTGATTCTGATAACAGTATTAACCATATCCCTGTACCGGTCTATGGGAATCTAAATATAGACATTTTGACACTTCCTATTTAAGGGATAAGTTTGGAGTATTGTATGTAAAGGGTAAAAATCCAAATATCTTTTCGACAGCAGTGAAGTCAATACAAGCTATGCTAGTGTACCCGGAAGGCACTTGCAAGTACACCTTTTTCACTTGCTGCTTTGGCCTACTTGGAAGATGTGTTTGAAGACAACTCAAGAGACACAATGTTTACTAAGAAGATATTACATTGCCAGCACTGAAACCCTAGCCTCTCTACAAGTAACCTATCAAACTGACTCTTTGATTTTTATCCTGCTTCTGATATCAGTATTTAGCCATATCCCTGTACAGGTCTATGGGAATCTAAATATAGGCATTTTGACAGTTCCTATTTAAGGGACAAGTTTAAAGTAATGTATGTAAAGGGTAAAAATCCACATATCTTTTCGACAGCAGTGAAGTCAATACAAGCTATGTTAGTGTACCTGGAAGACACTTGCCAGTACACCTTTGTCACTTGCTCCATTGGCCTACTTGGAGGTGTTTTTGAAGACAACTCAAAAGACAAAATGGATACTAAGAAGATATTACATTGTCAGCACTGACACCCTAACCTCTCTACAATTATCATATCAAATTGGCTCTTCGGTATTTATCTTGCTTGTGATATCAGTATTTAGCGGTATCCCTATACAGGCCTATGGGAACCTAAATAAACGCATTTTGACAGTTCCTATTTAAGGGTCAAGATTGATGAAATGTATGTAAAGGGTAAAAATCCACATATCTTTTCGACAGCAGTGAAGGCAATACAAGCTATGTAAGTGTACCTGTAAGCCACTTGGAAGTACACCATTGTCACTTGCTCCATTGGCCTACTTTCAGGTGTCTTTGAAGACAAGTCAAGAGATACAATGTATACTAAGAAGATATTACATTATCAGCACTGAAACCCTAACCTCTCTACAAGTATCCTATCAAACCGACTCGTTGATTTTATCCTGCTATTGATATCAGTGTTTAGCCATATCCCTGTACAGGTGTACGGGAATGTAAATATAGATATTTTGACATTTCCTATTTAAGGTACAACTTTGAACTAATATATGTAAAGGGTAAAAATCCACATATCTTTTCGACAGCAATGAAGTCAATACAAGCTATGCTATTGTACCCGGAAGGCCCTTGGAAGTACACCTTTGTCACTTGCTCCATTGGCCTACTTGGAGGTTATTTGAAGACAACTCAAAAGACAAAATATATACTAAGAAGATATTACATTTTCTGCTCTGACACCCTAACCTCTCTACAATTATCCTATCAAATTGACTCTTCGGTATTTATCGTGCTTGTGATATCAGTATTTAGCCGTATCCCTATACAGGCCTATGGGAACCTAAATAAAGGCATTGTGTCAGTTCCTATTTAAGGGTCAAGTTTGAAGCAATGTATGTAAAGCGTAAAAATCAACATATCTTTTCGACCGCAGTGAAGTCAATACAAGCTATGTTAATGTACCTGGAAGACTCTTGCAAGTCCACTATTGTCACTTGCTCCATTGGTCTACTTTCAGGTGTCTTTGAAGACAACTCAAGAGATATAACGTATACTAAGAAGATATTACATTGTCTGCACTGACAGCGAAACATCTCTACAATTATCCTACCAAAATAACTCTTTGATTTTTATCCTGCATGTGCTATCAGTATTTAGCTATATCCCTGTTCATGACTATGGAAATCTAAATAAAGGCATTTTGACAGTTCCTATTTAAGGGACAAGTTTCAAGCACTGTATGTAAAGGGGAAAATCCAAATATCTTTTCGCAAGCAGCGAAGTATATACAAGCTATGTTAATGTACCTGGAAGACACTTGCGAGTACACCTTTGTCAATTCCTCCATTGGCTTACTTGGAAGGGGTATTTGAAGTCATCTAAAGAAATACAATGCATACTACGAAGATATTACATTGTCAGCACTGACAGCCAAACCTCTCTACAAGTATCCTATGAAATTGACTCTTTGATTTTTATCGTGCTTGTGATATCAGTATTTAGCCATATCCCTGTACAGGTCTATGGGAATATAAATATAGGCATTTTGACAGTTCCTATTTAAGGGACAAGGTTGCAGTAATGTATGTAAAGGGTAAAAATCCACATATCTTTTCGACAGCAATGAAGGCAATACAAGCTATGCCAGTGTACTCGGAAGACACTTGCAAGTACACCTTTGTCACTTACTCCATTGGTCTACTTGGAGGTGTATTTAAAGAAAACTCAAGAGATACAATGTATGCTAAGAAAATATTACATTGTCAGCACTGAAACCCTAACCTCCCTACATGTATCCTATCAAAGTGACTCTTTGATTTTTTTCCTGCTTCTTATATCAGTATTAACCATATGCCTGTACCGGTCTATGGGAATCTAAATATAGGCATTTTGACATTTCCTGTTTAAGGGATAAGTTTGGAGTATTGTATGTAAAGGGTAAAAATCCACATATCTTTTCGACAGCAGTGAAGTCAATAGAAGCTATGCTAGTGTACCCGGAAGACACTTGCCAGTACTCCTTTGTCACTTGCTGCTTTGGCCTACTTGGAAGATGTGTTTCAAGACAACTCAAGAGACACAATGTTTACTAAGAAGATACTACATTATCAGCACTGAAACCCTAACCTCTCTACAAGTATCCTATCAAACTGACTCTTTCATTTTTATCCTGCTTCTGATATCAGTATTTAGCCATATCCCTGTACAGGCCTATGGGAATCTAAATATAGGCATTTTGACAGTTCCTATTTAAGGGACAAGGTTGAAGTAATGTATGTAAAGGGTAAAAATCCACATATCTTTTCGACAGCACTGAAGTCAATACAAGCAATGCTAGTGTACCCGGAAGACACTTGCAAGTACACCTTTGTCACTTCCTGCTTCGGTCTACTTGGAAGATGTGTTTGAAGACAACTCAAGAGACACAATGTTTACTAAGAAAATATTACACTGTCAGCACTGAAACCCTAACCTCTCTACAAGTATCCTATCAAACTGACTCTTTGATTTTTATCCTGCTTTTGATATCAGTATTTAACCATATCCCTGTACAGGTCTATGGGAATCTAAATATAGGCATTTTGACAGTTCCTATTTAAGGGACAAATTTGAAGTAATGTATGTAAAGGGTAAAAATCCACATATCTTTTCCACAGCAGTGAAGTCAATACAAGCTATGTTAGTGTACCTGGAAGACACTTGCAAGTAC
>JAJHZJ010000110.1:142892-209020 GCA_023548195.1 Bettongia penicillata ogilbyi
AGACAAGTCAAGAGATACAATGTATACTAAGAAGGTATTACATTGTCAGCACTGAAATTCTAACCTCTCTACAAGTATCCTATCAAACGAAGTCGTTGATTTTTTTCCTGCTTCTGATATCATTATTAACCATATCCCTGTACCGGTCTATGGGAATCTAAATATAGGCATTTTGACAGTTGCTATCTAAGGGATAAGTTTGGAGTATTGTATGCAAAGGGTAAAAATCCACATATCTTTTCGACAGCAGTGAAGTCAATACAAGCTATGCTAGTGTACCCGGAAGACACTTGCAAGTACACCTTTGTCACTTGCTGCTTTGGCCTACTTGGAAGATGTGTTTGAAGACAACTCAAGAGACACAATGTTTGCTAAGAAGATATTACATTGTCAGCACTGAAACCCTAACCCCTCTACAAGTATCCTATCAAACTGACTCTTTGATTTTTATCTTCCTTCTGATATCAGTATTTAGCCATATCCCTGTAGAGGTCTAAGGGAATCTAAATATAGGCATTTTGACAGTTCCTATTTAAGGGACATGTTTGAAGAAATGTATGTAAAGGGTAAAAATCCACACATCTTTTCGACAGTAGTGAAGTCAGCACAAGCTATGCTAGTGTTCCTTGAAGACACTTGCAAGTACAACTTTGTCACTTGCTCCATTGGCCTACTTGGAAGATGTATTTGATGACACCTCAAGAGACACAATGTATACAAAGAAGATATTACATTGCCAGCACTGAAACCCTATCCTCTCTATAGGTATCGTATCAAACTGACTCTTTGATTTTTATCCTGCTTCTGATATCAGTATTTATCCATATCCCTGTACAGGTCTATGGGAATATAAATACAGGCATTTTGACATTTCCTATTTAAGGGACAACTTTGAAGTAATGTATGTAAAGGGTAAAAATCCACATATCTTTTCGACAGTAATGAAGTCAATACAAGCTATACTAGTATTCCCGGAACACTTGCAAGTACACCTTTGTCACTTGCTCCATTGGCCTACTTGGAGGTGTATTTGAAGACAACTCAACAGAGAAAATGTATACTAAGAAGATTTTACATTTTCAGCACTCACACCCTAACCTCTCTACAATTATCCTATCAAATTGACTCTTCGGTATTTATCCTGCTTGTGATATCAGTATTTAGCCATATCCCTATACAGGCCTATGGGAACCTAAATAAAGGCATTTTGACAGTTCCTATTTAAGGGTCAAGATTGAAGCAATGTATGTAAAGCGTAAAAATCCACATATCTTTTCGACAGCAGTGAAGTCAATACAATGTATGCTAGGGTACGTGGAAGACACAGGCAAGTACACCTTTTTCACTTACTCCATTGGCCCACTTGGAGGTGTATTTGAAGACAACTCAAGAGATACAATGTATACTAAGAAGATATTACATTGTCAGCACTGAAACCCTAACCTCTCTTCAAGTGTCCTATCAAACTGACACTTTGATTTGTATCCTGCTTCTGATAATATATTTAGCCATATACCTGTAGAGATCTATGGGAATCTAAAAATAGGCATTTTGACAGTTGCTATCTAAGGGATAAGTTTGGAGTATTGTATGTAAAGGGTAAAAATCCACATATCTTTTCGACAGCAGTGAAGTCAATACAAGCTATGCTAGTGTACCCAGAAGACACTTGCAAGTACACCTTTGTCACTCGCTGCTTTGGCCTACTTAGAATATGTGTTTGAAGACAACTCAAGAGACACAATGTTTACTAAGAAGATATTACATTGTCAGCACTAAAACCCTAACCCCTCTACAAGTATCCTATCAAACTGACTCTTTGATTTTTATCCTGCTTCTGATATCAGTATTTAGCCATATCCCTGTAGAGGTCTATGGGAATCTAAATATAGGCATTTTGACAGTTCCTATTTAAGGGACAAGTTTGAAGTAATGTATGTAAAGGGTAAAAATCCACATATCTTTTCGGGAGCAGTGAAGGCAACACAAGCTATGCTAGTGTACCCGGAAGACACTTGCCAGTACAACTTTGTCACTTGCTCCATTGGCCTACTTGGAGATGTATTTGAAAACAACTCAACAGATAAAATGTATACTAAGAAGATATTACATTTTCAGCACTGACTACCCAACCTCCATACAATTATCCTATCAAATTTACTCTTCGGTATTTATCCTGTTTGTGATATCAGTATTTAGCCGTATCCCTATACAGGCCTATGGGAGACTAAATAAAGGCATTTTGACAGTTCCTATTTAATGGTCAAGATTGAAGAAATGTATGGAAAGGGTAAAAATCCACATATCATTTCGACAGCAGTGAAGGCAATACAAGCTATCTTAGTGTACCTTGAAGCCACTTGCAAGTACACCATTGTCACTTGCTCCATTGGCCTACTTTGAGGTGTCTTTGAAGACAAGTCAAGAGATACAATGTATACTAAGAAGATATTACATTGTCAGCACTGAAATCCTAACCTCTCTACAAGTATCCTATCAACAGTAGTCGTTGATTTTTTTCCTGCTTCTGATATCAGTATTAACCATATCCCTGTACCGGTCTATGGGAATCTAAATATAGGCATTTTGACAGTTGCTATATAAGGGATAAGTTTGGAGTATTGTATGTAAAGGGTAAAAATCCACATATCTTTTCGACAGCAGTGAAGTCAACACAAGCTATGCTAGTGTACGCGGAAGACACTTGCAAGTACAACTTTGTCACTTGCTCCATTGGCCTACTTGGAGGTGTATTTGAAGACAACTCAAGAGATACAATGTATACTAAGAAAATATTACATTGTCAGCACTGAAACCCTAACCTCTCTACAAGTATCCTATCAAACTCACTGTTTGATTTTCATCCTGCTTCTCATATCAGTATTAACCATATTCCTGTCCCCGTCTATGGGATTCTAAATATAGGCATTTTGACAGTTCCTATCTAAGGGATAATTTTGGAGTATTGTAAAGGGCAAAAATCCACATATCTTTTCGACACCAGTGAAGTCAATACCAGCTATGCTAGTGTAACCGGAAGACACTTGCAAGTACACTTTTGTCACTTGCTGCTTTCGCCTATTTGGAAGATGCGATTGAAGACAACTCAAGAGACACAATGTGTACTAAGAAGATATTACATTGTCAGCCCTGAAACCCTAACCTCTCTACAAGTATCCTATCAAACTGACTCTTTGATTTTTATCCTGCTTCTGATATCAGTATTTAGCCATATCCCTGTAGAGGTCTATGGGAATCTAAATATAGGCATTTTGACAGTTCCTATTTAAGGGACAAGTTTGAAGTAATGTATGTAAAGGGTAAAAATCCACATATCTTTTCGGGAGCAGTGAAGGCAACACAAGCTATGCTAGTGTACCCGGAAGACACTTGCCAGTACAACTTTGTCACTTGCTCCATTGGCCTACTTGGAGATGTATTTGAAAACAACTCAACAGATAAAATGTATACTAAGAAGATATTACATTTTCAGCACTGACTACCCAACCTCCATACAATTATCCTATCAAATTTACTCTTCGGTATTTATCCTGCTTGTGATATCAGTATTTAGCCGTATCCCTATACAGGCCTATGGGAGCCTAAATAAAGGCATTTTGACAGTTCCTATTTAATGGTCAAGATTGAAGAAATGTATGTAAAGGGTAAAAATCCACATATCATTTCGACAGCAATGAAGGCAATACAAGCTATGTTAGTGTCCCTGGAAGCCACTTGAAAGTACACCATTGTCACTTGCTACATTGGCCTACATTGAGGTGTCTTTGAAGACAAGTCAAGAGATACAATGTATACTAAGATGATATTACATTGTCAGCACTGATATCCTAACCTCTCTACAAGTATCCCATCAAACGAAGTCGTTGATTTTTTTCCTGCTTCTGATATCAGTATTAACCATATCCCTGTATCGGTCTATGGGAATCTAAATATAGGCATTTTGACAGTTGCTATCTAAGGGATAAGTTTGGAGTATTGTATGTAAAGGGTAAAAATCCACATATCTTTTCGACAGCAGTGAAGTCAATACAAGCTATGCTAGTGCACCCGGAAGACACTTGCAAGTACACCTTTGTCACTCGCTGCTTTGGCCTACTTGGAAGATGTGTTTGAAGACAACTCAAGAGACACAATATTTACTAAGAAGATATTACATTGTCAGCACTGAAACCCTAACCCCTATACAAGTATCCTATCAAACTTACTCTGTGATTTTTATCCTGCTTCTGATATTAGTATTTAGCCATATCCCTGTAGAGGTCTATGGGATTCTAAATATAGGCATTTTGACAGTTCCTATTTAAGGGAAATGTTTGAAGTAACGTATGTAAAGGGCAAAAATCCACATATCTTTTCGACAGTATTGAAGTCAACACAAGCTATGCTAGTGTACCTTGAAGACACTTGCAAGTACACCTTTGTCACTTGCTCCATTGGCCTACTTGGAAGATGTATGTGACGACACCTCAAGAGGCACAATGTATACAAAGAAGATATTACATTACCAGCACTGAAACCCTATCCTCTCTATAAGTATCGTATGAAACAGACTCTTTGATTTTTATCCTTCTTCTGATATCAATATTTAGCCATATCCCTGTACAGGTCTATGGGAATATAAATACAGGCATTTTGACAGTTCCTATTTAAGGGACAACTTTGAAGTATTGTATGTAAAGGGTAAAAATCCACATATCTTTTCGACAGTAATGAAGTCAATACAAGCTATACTAGTATACCCGGAAGACACTTGCAAGTACACCTTTGTCACTTGCTCCATTGGCCTACTTGGAGGTGTATTTGAAGACAACTCAACAGAGAAAATGTATACTAAGAAGATTTTACATTTTCAGCACTCACACCCTAACCTCTCTACAATTATCCTATCAAATTGACTCTTCGGTATTTATCCTGCTTGTGATATCAGTATTTAGCCATATCCCTATACAGGCCTATGGGAACCTAAAGAAAGGCATTTTGACAGTTCCTATTTAAGGGTCAAGATTGAAGCAATGTATGTAAAGCGTAAAAATCCACATATCTTTTCCACAGCAGTGAAGTCAATACAATGTATGCTAGGGTACTTGGAATACACAGGCAAGTACACCTTTGTCACTTACTCCATTGGCCCACTTGGAGGTGTATTTGAAGACAACTCAAGAGATACAATGTATACTAAGAAGATATTACATTGTCAGCACTGAAACCCTAACCTCTCTACAAGTGTCCTATCAAACTGACACTTTGATTTGTATCCTGCTTCTGATACTATATTTAGCCATATTCCTGTAGAGATCTATGGGAATCTAAAAATAGGCATTTTGACAGTTCCTATGTAAGAGACAAGTTTGAAGTAATGTATGTAAAGGGTAAAAATCCACATATCTTTTCGAGAGCAGTGAAGTCAACACAAGCTATGCTAGCCTACCCGGAAGACACTTGCAAGTACAACTTTGTCACTTGCTTCATTGGCCTACTTGGAGATGAATTTCAAAACATCTCAACACATAAAATGTATACTAAGAAGATATTACATTTTCAGCACTGACTACCCAACCTCCATACAATTATCCTATCAAATTAACTCTTCGGTATTTATCGTGATTGTGATATCAGTATTTACCTGTATCCCTATACAGGCCTATGGGAGACTAAATAAATCATTTTGACAGTTCCTATTTAATGGTCAAGATTGAAGAAATGTATGTAAAGGGTAAAAATCTACATATCATTTCGACAGCAGTGAAGGCAGTACAAGCTATGTTAGTGTACCTGGAAGCCACTTGCATGTACACCATTGTCACTTGCTCCATTGGCCTACATTGAGGTGCCTTTGAAGACAAGTCAAGAGATACAATGTATACTAAGAAGATATTACATTGTCAGCACTGAAATCCTAACCTCTCTACAAGTATCCCATCAAACGAAGTCGTTGATTTTTTTCCTGCTTCTGATATCAGTATTAACCATATCCCTGTACCTGTCTATGGGAATCTAAATATAGGCATTTTGACAGTGGCTATCTAAGGGATAAGTTTGGAGTATTGTATGTAAAGGGTAAAAATCCACATATCTTTTCGACAGCAGTGAAGTCAATACAAGCTATGCTAGTGTACCCAGAAGACACTTGCAAGTACACCTTTGTCACTCGTTGCTTTGGCCTACTTGGAAGATGTGTTTGAAGACAACTCAAGAGACACAATGTTTACTAAAAAGATATTGCATTGTCAGCACTGAAACCCTAACCCCTCTACAAGTATCCTATCAAACTGACTCTGTGATTTTTATCCTGCTTCTGATATCAGTATTTAGCCATATCCCTGTAGAGGTCTATGGGATTCTAAATATAGGCATTTTGACAGTTCCTATTTAAGGGACATGTTTGAAGTAATGTATGTAAAGGGCAAAAATCCACATATCTTTTCGACAGTAGTGAAGTCAACACAAGCTATGCTAGTGTACCTTGAAGACACTTGCAAGTACAACTTTGTCACTTGCTCCATTGGCCTACTTGGAAGATGTATTTGACGACACCTCAAGAGGCACAATGTATACAAAGAAGATATTACATTGCCAGCACTGAAACCCTATCCTCTCTATAAGTATCGTATCAAACTGACTCTTTGATTTTTATCCTGCTTCTGATATCAGTATTTAGCCATATCCCTGTACAGGTCTATGGGAATATAAATACAGGCATTTTGACACTTCCTATTTAAGGGACAACTTTGAAGTATTGTTTGTAAGGGGTAAAAATCCACATATCTTATCGACAGTAATGAAGTCAATACAAGCTATACTAGTATACCCGGAAGACACTTGCAAGTACACCTTTGTCACTTGCTCCATTGGCCTACTTGCAGGTGTATTTGAAGACAACTCAACAGAGAAAATGTATACTAAGAAGATTTTACATTTTCAGCACTGACACCCTAACCTCTCTACAAGTAGACTATCAAACTGACTCTTCGGTATTTATCCTGCTTGTGATATCAGTATTTAGCCATGTCCCTATACAGGCCTATGGGAACCTAAATAAAGGCATTTTGACAGTTCCTATTTAAGGGTCAAGATTGAAGCAATGTATGTAAAGCGTAAAAATCCACATATCTTTTCGACAGCAGTGAAGTCAATACAATGTATGCTAGTGTACTTGGAAGACACTGGCAAGTACACCTTTGTCACTTACTCCATTGGCCCACTTGGAGGTGTATTTGAAGACAACTCAAGAGATACAATGTATACAAAGAAGATATTACATTGTCAGCACTGAAACCCTAACCTCTCTACAAGTGTCCTATCAAACTGACACTTTGATTTGTATCCTGCTTCTGATACTCTATTTAGCCATATCCCTGTAGAGATCTATGGGAATCTAAAAATCGGCATTTTGACAGTTCCTATTTAAGGGACAAGTTTGAAGTAATGTATGTAAAGGGTAAAAATCCACATATCTTTTCGACAGCAATGAAGTCAATACAAGCTATGCTAGTGTACCCGGAAGACACTTGCAAGTACAACTTTGTCACTTGCTCCATTGGCCTATTTGGAGATGTATTTGAAAACAACTCAACAGATAAAATGTATACTAAGAAGATATTACATTTTCAGCACTGACTACCCAACCTCCATACAATTATTCTATCAAATTTACTCTTCGGTATTTATCGTTATTGTGATATCAGTATTTAGCCGTATCCCTATACAGGCCTATGGGAGACTAAATAAAGGCATTTTGACAGTTCCTATTTAATGGTCAAGATTGAAGAAATGTATGTAAAGGGTAAAAATCTACATATCATTTCGACAGCAGTGAAGGCAATACAAGCTATGTTAGTGTACCTGGAAGCCACTTGCAAGTACACCATTGTCACTTGCTCCATTGGCCTACTTTGAGGTGTCTTTGAAGACAAGTCAAGAGATACAATGTATACTAAGAAGATATTACATTGTCAGCACTGAAACCCTAACCTCTCTACAAGTGTCCTATCAAACTGACACTTTGATTTGTATCCTGCTTCTGATACTATATTTAGCCATATCCCTGTAGAGATCTATGGGAATCTAAAAATAGGCATTTTGACAGTTCCTATGTAAGGGACAAGTTTGAAGTAATGTATGTAAAGGGTAAAAATCCACACATCTTTTCGAGAGCAGTGAAGTCAACACAAGCTATTGTAGTGTACCCGGAAGACACTTGCAAGTACAACTTTGTCACTTGCTCCATTGGCCTACTTGGAGGTGTATTTGAAAACAACTCAACAGATAAAATGTATACTAAGAAGATATTACATTTTCAGCACTGACTACCGAACCTCAATACAATTATCCTATCAAATTGACTCTTCGGGATTTATCCTGCTTGTGATATCAGTATTTAGCCATATCCCTATGCAGGTCTATGGGAGCCTAAATAAAGGCATTTTGACAGTTCCTATTTAATGGTCAAGATTGAAGAAATGTATGTAAAGGGTAAAAATCCACATATCATTTCGACAGCAGTGAAGGCAATACAAGCTATGTTAGTGTACCTGGAAGCCACTTGCAAGTACACCATTGTCACTTGCTCCATTGGCCTACTTTGAGGTGTCTTTGAAGACAAGTCAAGAGATACAATGTATACTAAGAAGGTATTACATTGTCAGCACTGAAATTCTAACCTCTCTACAAGTATCCTATCAAACGAAGTCGTTGATTTTTTTCCTGCTTCTGATATCATTATTAACCATATCCCTGTACCGGTCTATGGGAATCTAAATATAGGCATTTTGACAGTTGCTATATAAGGGATAAGTTTGGAGTATTGTATGCAAAGGGTAAAAATCCACATATCTTTTCGACAGCAGTGAAGTCAATACAAGCTATGCTAGTGTACCCAGAAGACACTTGCAAGTACACCTTTGTCACTCGCTGCTTTGGCCTACTTGGAAGATGTGTTTGAAGACAACTCAAGAGACACAATGTTTACTAAGAAGATATTACATTGTCAGCACTGAAACCCTAACCCCTCTACAAGTATCCTATCAAACTGACTCTGTGATTTTTATCCTGCTTCTGATATCAGTATTTAGCCATATCCCTGTAGAGGTCTAAGGGAATCTAAATATAGGCATTTTGACAGTTCCTATTTAAGGGACATGTTTGAAGAAATGTATGTAAAGGGTAAAAATGCACACATCTTTTCGACAGTAGTGAAGTCAGCACAAGCTATGCTAGTGTTCCTTGAAAACACTTGCCAGTACAACTTTGTCACTTGCTCCATTGGCCTACTTGGAAGATGTATTTGATGACACCTCAAGAGACACAATGTATACAAAGAAGATATTACATTGCCAGCACTGAGACCCTATCCTCTCTATAGGTATCGTATCAAACTGACTCTTTGATTTTTATCCTGCTTCTGATATCAGTATTTATCCATATCCCTATACAGGTCTATGGGAATATAAATACAGGCATTTTGACATTTCCTATTTAAGGGACAACTTTGAAGTAATGTATGTAAAGGTTAAAAATCCACATATCTTTTCGACAGTACTGAAGTCAATACAAGCTATACTAGTATTCCCGGAACACTTGCAAGTACACCTTTGTCACTTGCTCCATTGGCCTACTTGGAGGTGTATTTGAAGACAACTCAACAGAGAAAATGTATACTAAGAAGATTTTACATTTTCAGCACTCACACCCTAAACTCTCTACAATTATCCTATCAAATTGACTCTTCGGTATTTATCCTGCTTGTGATATCAGTATTTAGCCATATCCCTATACAGGCCTATGGGAACCTAAATAAAGGCATTTTGACAGTTCCTATTTAAGGGTCAAGATTGAAGCAATGTATGTAAAGCGTAAAAATCCACATATCTTTTCGACAGCAGTGAAGTCAATACAATGTATGCTAGGGTACGTGGAAGACACAGGCAAGTACACCTTTTTCACTTACTCCATTGGCCCACTTGGAGGTGTATTTGAAGACAACTCAAGAGATACAATGTATACTAAGAAGATATTACATTGTCAGCACTGAAACCCTAACCTCTCTTCAAGTGTCCTATCAAACTGACACTTTGATTTGTATCCTGCTTCTGATAATATATTTAGCCATATACCTGTAGAGATCTATGGGAATCTAAAAATAGGCATTTTGACAGTTGCTATCTAAGGGATAAGTTTGGAGTATTGTATGTAAAGGGTAAAAATCCACATATCTTTTCGACAGCAGTGAAGTCAATACAAGCTATGCTAGTGTACCCAGAAGACACTTGCAAGTACACCTTTGTCACTTGCTGCTTTGGCCTACTTGGAATATGTGTTTGAAGACAACTCAAGAGACACAATGTTTACTAAGAAGATATTACATTGTCAGCACTGAAACCCTAACCCCTCTACAAGTATCCTATCAAACTGACTCTGTGATTTTTATCCTGCTTCTGATATCAGTATTTAGCCATATCCCTGTAGAGGTCTATGGGAATCTAAATATAGGCATTTTGACAGTTCCTATTTAAGGGACAAGTTTGAAGTAATGTATGTAAAGGGTAAAAATCCACATATCTTTTCGGGAGCAGTGAAGGCAACACAAGCTATGCTAGTGTACCCGGAAGACACTTGCCAGTACAACTTTGTCACTTGCTCCATTGGCCTACTTGGAGATGTATTTGAAAACAACTCAACAGATAAAATGTATACTAAGAAGATATTACATTTTCAGCACTGACTACCCAACCTCCATACAATTATCCTATCAAATTTACTCTTCGGTATTTATCCTGTTTGTGATATCAGTATTTAGCCGTATCCCTATACAGGCCTATGGGAGACTAAATAAAGGCATTTTGACAGTTCCTATTTAATGGTCAAGATTGAAGAAATGTATGGAAAGGGTAAAAATCCAAATATCATTTCGACAGCAGTGAATGCAATACAAGCTATCTTAGTGTACCTGGAAGCCACTTGCAAGTACACCATTGTCACTTGCTCCATTGGCCTACTTTGAGGTGTCTTTGAAGACAAGTCAAGAGATACAATGTACACTAAGAAGATATTACATTGTCAGCCCTGAAATCCTAACCTCTCTACAAGTATCCTATCAAAAGAAGTCGTTGATTTTTTTCCTGCTTCTGATATCAGTATTAACCATATCCCTGTACCGGTCTATGGGAATCTAAATATAGGCATTTTGACAGTTGCTATATAAGGGATAAGTTTGGAGTATTGTATGTAAAGGGTAAAAATACACATATCTTTTCGAGAGCAGTGAAGTCAACACAAGCTATGCTAGTGTACCCGGAAGACACTTGCAAGTACAACTTTGTCACTTGCTCCATTGGCCTACTTGGAGGTGTATTTGAAGACAACTCAAGAGATACAATGTATACTAAGAAAATATTACATTGTCAGCACTGAAACCCTAACCTCTCTACAAGTATCCTATCAAACTCACTGTTTGATTTTCATCCTGCTTCTCATATCAGTATTAACCATATTCCTGTCCCCGTCTATGGGATTCTAAATATAGGCATTTTGACAGTTCCTATCTAAGGGATAATTTTGGAGTATTGTAAAGGGCAAAAATCCACATATCTTTTCGACACCAGTGAAGTCAATACCAGCTATGCTAGTGTAACCGGAAGACACTTGCAAGTACACTTTTGTCACTTGCTGCTTTCGCCTATTTGGAAGATGCGATTGAAGACAACTCAAGAGACACAATGTGTACTAAGAAGATATTACATTGTCAGCCCTGAAACCCTAACCTCTCTACAAGTATCCTATCAAACTGACTCTTTGATTTTTATCCTGCTTCTGATATCAGTATTTAGCCATATCCCTGTAGAGGTCTATGGGAATCTAAATATAGGCATTTTGACAGTTCCTATTTAAGGGACAAGTTTGAAGTAATGTATGTAAAGGGTAAAAATCCACATATCTTTTCGGGAGCAGTGAAGGCAACACAAGCTATGCTAGTGTACCCGGAAGACACTTGCCAGTACAACTTTGTCACTTGCTCCATTGGCCTACTTGGAGATGTATTTGAAAACAACTCAACAGATAAAATGTATACTAAGAAGATATTACATTTTCAGCACTGACTACCCCACCTCCATACAATTATCCTATCAAATTTACTCTTCGGTATTTATCCTGTTTGTGATATCAGTATTTAGCCGTATCCCTATACAGGCCTATGGGAGACTAAATAAAGGCATTTTGACAGTTCCTATTTAATGGTCAAGATTGAAGAAATGTATGGAAAGGGTAAAAATCCACATATCATTTCGACAGCAGTGAAGGCAATACAAGGTATCTTAGTGTACCTGGAAGCCACTTGCAAGTACACCATTGTCACTTGCTCCATTGGCCTACTTTGAGGTGTCTTTGAAGACAAGTCAAGAGATACAATGTATACTAAGAAGATATTACATTGTCAGCACTGAAATCCTAACCTCTCTACACGTATCCTATCAAAAGAAGTCGTTGATTTTTTTCCTGCTTCTGATATCAGTATTAACCATATCCCTGTACCGGTCTATGGGAATCTAAATATAGGCATTTTGACAGTTGCTATATAAGGGATAAGTTTGGAGTATTGTATGTAAAGGGTAAAAATACACATATCTTTTCGAGAGCAGTGAAGTCAACACAAGCTATGCTAGTGTACCCGGAAGACACTTGCAAGTACAACTTTGTCACTTGCTCCATTGGCCTACTTGGAGGTGTATTTGAAAACAACTCAAGAGATACAATGTATAGTAAGAAAATATTACATTGTCAGCACTGAAACCCTAACCTCTCTACAAGTATCCTATCAAACTCACTGTTTGATTTTCATCCTGCTTCTCATATCACTATTAACCATATTCCTGTCCCCGTCTATGGGATTCTAAATATAGGCATTTTGACAGTTCCTATCTAAGGGATAATTTTGGAGTATTGTAAAGGGCAAAAATCCACATATCTTTTCGACACCAGTGAAGTCAATACCAGCTATGCTAGTGTAACCGGAAGACACTTGCAAGTACACTTTTGTCACTTGCTGCTTTCGCCTATTTGGAAGATGCGATTGAAGACAACTCAAGAGACACAATGTGTACTAAGAAGATATTACATTGTCAGCCCTGAAACCCTAACCTCTCTACAAGTATCCTATCAAACTGACTCTGTGATTTTTATCCTGCTTCTGATATCAGTATTTAGCCATATCCCTGTAGGAAGACACTTGCAAGTACACCTTTTTCACTTGCTCCATTGGCCTACTTTGAGGAGTATTTGAAGACAACTCAATAGACAAAATGTATACTAAGAATATTTTACATTTTCAGCACTCACACCCTAACCTCTCTACAATTATCCTATCAAATTGACTCTTCGGTATTTATCCTGCCTGTGAATCAGTATTTAGCCATATCCCTATACAGGCCTATGGGAACCTAAATAAAGGCATTTTGACAGTGCCTATTTAAGGGTCAAGATTGAAGTAATGTATCTAAAGCGTAAAAATCCACATATCTTTCCGAAAGCAGTGAAGTCAATACAATCTATGCTAGTGTACTTGGAAGGCACTGGCAAGTACACATTTGGCCCTTACTCCATTGTCCTACTTTGAGTTGTATTTGAAGACAACTCAAGAGATACAATGTATACTAAGAAAATATTACACTGTCAGCACTGAAACCCTAACCTCTCTACAAGTATCCTATCAAATTGACTCTTTGATTTTTATCCTGCTTCTGATATCACTATTAACCATATCCCTGTACCGATCTATGGGATTCTAAATATAGGTATTTTGACAGTTCCTATCTAAGGGATAAGTTTGGAGTATTGTAAAGGGCAAAAATCCACATGTCTTTTCGACAGCAGTGAAGTCAAGGCAAGCTATGCTAGTGTACTTGGAAGACAATGGCAAGTACACCTTTGGCACTTACTCCATTGGCCTACTTGGACTTGTATTTGTAGACAACTCAAGAGATACAATGTATACTAAGAAAATATTACATTGTCAGCACTATAACCCTAACCTCTCTACAAGTATCCTATGAAACTGACTCTTTGATTTTTATCCTGCTTCTGATATCAGTATTAACCATATTCCTGTACCGGTCTATGGGATTCTAAATATAGGCATTTTGACAGTTCCTATCTAAGGGATAAGTTTGGAGCATTGTCAAGGGTCAAAATCCACATATCTTTTCGACACCAGTGAAGTCAATACAAGCTATGCTAGTGTACCCGGAAGGCACTTGCAAGTACACTTTTGTCACTTGCTGCTTTCCTACTTGGAAGATGCGATTGAAGACAACTCAAGAGGCACAATGTGTATTAAGAAGATATTACATTGTCAGCACTGAAACCCTAACCTCTCTACAAGTATCCTATCAAACTGACTGTTTGATTTTTATCCTGCGACTGATATCGGTAATTAGCCATATCCCTGTACAGGTATATGGCAATCTAAATATAGGCATTTTGACAGTTCCTATTTAAGGAACAACTTTGAAGTAATGTATGTAAATGGTAAAAATCCACATATCTTTTCGACAGCAGTGAAGCAAATACAAGCTATGCTAGTGTACCCGGAAGACCCTAGCAAGTACACCTTTGTCACTTGCTCCATTGGCTTACTTTGAGGTGTATTTGAAGACAACTCAAGGGATACAATGTATACCAAGAAGATATTACATGGTCAGCAGTGACTCCCGAACCTCTCTCGAAGTCTCCTATCAAATTGACTCTTCGTTATTTATCCTGCTTGTAATATCAGTATTTAGCCATATCCTTATACAGGCCTAGGAAAACCGAAATAAAGGTATTGTGACAGTTCCTAATAAGGGACAAGATTGAAGAAATGTATGTAAATGGTGAAAACCCACATATCTTTTCGACAGCATTGAAGTTAACACAATCTATCCTAGTGTACTTGGAAGACACTGGCCAGTATACCTTTGGCACTTACTCCATTGACCTACGTGGAGGTGTATTTGAAGACAACTCAACAGAGAAAATGTATACTAAGAAGATTTTACATTTTCAGCACTCACACCCTAAGCTCTCTACAATTATCCTATCAAATTGACTCTTCGGTATTTATCTTGCTTGTGATATCAGTATTTAGCCATATCCATATTCAGGTCTATGGGAACCTAAATAAAGGCATTTTGACAGTGCCTATTTAAGGATCAAGATTGAAGCAATGTATGTAAAGCGTAAAAATCCACATATCTTTTCGACAGCAGTGAAGTCAATACAATCCATGCTAGTGTACTTGGAAAACACTGGCAAGTACACCTTTGTCACTTACTCCATTGTCCTACTTGGAGGTGTATTTGAAGACAACTCAAGAGATACAATGTATACTAAGAAGATATTACATTGTCAGCACTGAAACCCTAACCCCTCTACAAGTATCCTATCAAACTGAGTGTTTGATTTTTATCGTGCGACTGATATCAGTATTTAGCCATATCCTTGTACAGGTCTATGGCAATGTAAATATAGGCATTTTGACAGTTCCTATGTAAACGACAAGTTTGAAGTAATGTATGTAAAGGGTAGAAATCCACATATCTTTTTGGCAGCACTGAAGTCAACACAAGCTATGCTAGTGTACCCGGAAGACACTTGTAAGTACACTTTTTCACTTGCTCCCTTGGCCTACTTGGAGGTGTATTTGAAGACAACTCAAGGGATACAATGTATACTAAGAAGATATTACATTTTCAACACTGACATCCTAACCTCTCTACAAGTATCCTATCAAATTGACTCTTCGGTATTTATCCTGCTGTGATATCAGTATTTAGCCATATCCCTGTGCAGGCCTATGGGAACCTAAATAAAGGCATTTTGACAGTTTCTATTTAAGGGTGAAGATTGAAGTAATGTATATAAAGGGTAAAAATCCACATATCTTTTCGACAGCAGTGAAGTCAATAGAATCTATGCTAGTGTACCTGGAAGCCACTTGCAAGTACACCTTTGTCATTTCCTCCATTGGCCTACTTGGAGGTGTATTTGAAGACAAGTCAAGAGATACAATGTATACTAAGAAGATATTACATTGTCAGCACTGAAACCCTAACCTCTCTACAAGTATCCTATCAAACGGACTCTTTGATTTTTATCGTGCTTCTGATATCAGTATTTAGCCATACCCTGTACAGGTCTATGGGAATCTAAATATAGGCCTTTTTACATTTCCTATTTAAGGGACAACTTTAAAGTAATGCATGTAAAGGGTAAAAATCGTCATATCTTTTCGACACTAATGAAGTCAATACAAGCTATGCTAGTGTACCCGGAAGTCACTTGCAATTACACATTTGTCACTTGCTCCATTGGCCTACTTGGAGTTGTATTTGAAGACAATTCAACAGAGAAAATGTATACTAAGAATATTTTACATTTTCTGTACTCACACCCTAACCTCTCTACAATTATCCTATCAAATTGACTTTTCGGTATTTATCCTGTTTGTGATATCAGTATTTAGCCATATCCCTATACATGTATATGGGAACCTAAATAAAGGCATTTTGACAGTTCCTATTTAAGGGTCAAGATTGAAGCAACGTATTTAAAGTGTAAAAATCCACATATCTTTTCGACAGCAGTGAAGTCAATACAATCTATGCTAGTGTACTTGGAAGACAGTTGCAAGTACACCTTTGTCACTTGCTGCTTTGGCCTACTTGGGAGATGTGTTTGAAGACAACTCAAGAGACACAATGTTTACTAAGAAGATATTACATTGTCTGCACTGAAACCCTAACCTCTCTACAAGTATCCTATCAAACTGACTCTTTGATTTTTCTCCTGCTTCTGATATCAGTATTTAGCCATATCCCTGTAGAGGTCTATGGGAATATAAATATAGGCATTTTGACAGTTCCTATTTAAGGGACAAATTTGAAGTAATATATGTAAAGGGTAAAAATCCACATATCTTTTCGACAGCAGTGAAGTCAACACAAGCTATGCTAGTGTACCCGGAAGACACTTGCAAGTACAACTTTGTCGCTTGCTCCATTGGCCTACTTGGAGGTGTATTTGAAGACAACTCAACAGATAAAATGTATTCTAAGAAGATATTACATTTTCAGCACTGACTACCTAACCGCTCTACAATTATTCTATCAAATCGACTCTTCGGTATTTATCGTGCTTGTGATATCAGTATTTAGCCGTATCCCTATGCAGGCCTATGGGAACCTAAATAAAGGCATTTTGACAGTTCCTATTTAAGGGTCAAGATTGAAGAAATGTATGTGAAGGGTAAAATCCACATATCTTTTCGACAGCAGTGAAGGCAATACAAGCTATGTTAATGTACCTGGAAGACACTTGGAAGTACACCATTGTCACTTGCTCCATTGCCCTACTTTCAGGTATCTTTGCAGATAAATCAAGAGATAAAATATATACTAAGATGATATTACATTGTCAGCACTGAAACCCTAACCTCTCTACAAGTATCCTATCAAACGGACTCTTTGATTTTTATCCTGCTTCTGATATCAGTTTTTAGCCATATCCCTGTAGAGGTCTATGGGAATCTAAATATAGGCGTTTTGACAGTTCCTATTTAAGGGACAAGTTTGAAGTCATGTATGTAAAGGGTAAAAATCCACATATCTTTTCGACAGCAATGAAGTCAATACAAGCTATGCTATTGTACCCGGAAGACACTTGCAAGTACACCTTTGTCACTTGCTCCATTGGCCTACTTGGAGGTTTATTTGAAGACAACTCAACAGATAAAATGTATACTAAGAAGATATTACATTTTCAGCACTGACACCCTAACCTCTCTACAATTATCCTATCAAATTGACTCTTCGGTATTTATCGTGCTTGTGATATCAGTATTTAGCCGTATCCCTATACAGGCCTATGGGAACAGTTCCTATTTAAGGGTCAAGATTGAAGAAATGTATGTAAAGGGTAAAAATCCACATATCTTCTCGACAGCAATGAAGTCAATACAAGCTATGTTAGTGTACCTGGAAGACACTTGCAAGTACACCATTGTCACTTGCTCCATTGGCCTACTTTCAGGTGTCTTTGAAGACAAGTCTAGAGATACAATGTATACTAAGAATATATTACGGGAGCCAAGATGGTGGAGTAGAAGGACGCACGTTTAGGAGCTCCGAAACCAAAGCCCATGGAATTCGTGTAGAAAGAGTCCCCCATAGATTCTGGGTGGGTGCAAGGTGTGCAGAGGTAGAGTGGAGGAGATTTCCGTTCCAGGGAGCCCTGAGGACCCGTCCCCAGGGTCCGTCACGCCCCGGAGAGTAAACCCGACCCCCAGCGCTGCCCTGGCCGAGGCCTCAGAGAAGGGGATCCCACCAGGTTTCAGAGACGGAAGCTGAAGCAGCCGGGAAAGTCCCTCCGCCCACAGAAGCAGGTCAGTGAGAGAAGCCGGGCTGAAGGAGAAGGGAAGCGGGGCGTCTCCGTGACTCGGGCCCCCTCGGGAGGAAGCGGCGGCGGTAGGGACGGGGGCAGGAAGGGGAGGCGGAGGTGTGGGAGGCGGCTGAGGCGGCAGCGGCCCAAGACTCAGGATTCCCCCAACAGCAGGCAGGATCTTCATTATGGAAGATTCCTGCATAAAACCTGACGGAGCTGAGCCTGGGAGACGGCCCTGCCCCCACCCCGCTCTGTTGCTGAAGGCTTCTGCTCGGGACCCCCAGGGGAGCTGAGATTGGGAGGCGGGCCCCCCACCCCGCCCCCACCGGCTCCATTCCTGAAACTCTCTGCATAAAGCCCCCCGAGGGATCAGAGTCTCCGAGGCAGCCCTGGCCCCACCCCAGCACCTGAACTAAAGCTCACTGGTTGACAGCCAGCAGGAGGAAAGCCCATTTAAATCTCAGAGGCCAAGCACTAGCTGGGCGGATCCAGGCGGGGGTGGAAAGGAATCGCAGACGTCAAGTAACTGGCTGGGAAAATGCCTAGAAAAGGGAAGAAAAATAAGACTTTAGAGAGTTTTTTCCAACAAATGCAAATGATCCCGACCTTCGGATCTGACGAAGATGAGGACGTATTCTTTCCATCAGGGAAAGACGTGGAGGGCGGGGCCTCAGTACCCCAGACACCCCAGGAGGGTGGTGTGTGAGCTCAGGCCCTGGAAGAGCTCAAAAAGGATTTTGAAAAGCAAGTTAGACAGGTGGAGGAAAAACTGGGAAGAGAAATGTCAGAGATGCAACAAAAGTATGAAAAACAGGTCAATACCTTGGTAAAGGAGACCCAAAAAAATGCTGAGGAAATTAACACCTTGAAAAATAGGCTCACCCAATTGGCAAAGGAGGTTGAAAAAGACAACGAGGAGAAGAATGCTTTCAAAAGCAGAATGAGCCAAATGGAAAAAGAGGCTCAAAAGCTCACTGAATTTAATAGCTCTCTCAAAATTAGAATGGAACAGATGGAGTCTAATGACTTTACGAGAAACCAAGAAATCACCAAACAAAACCAAAAGAACGAAAAAATGGAAGAGAATGTGAAATATGTCATGGGAAAAACAACTGACCTGTAAAATAGATCCAGGAGAGACAATTTAAAAATTATGGGACTACCTGAAAGTCATGATCAAAAAAAGAGCCTAGACACCATCTTCCATGAAATTATCAAGGAAAACTGCCCTGACATTCTAGAACCAGAGGGCAAAATAAGTATTGAAAGAATCCATCGATCACCACCTGAAAGAGATCCAAAAAGAGAAACTCCTAGGAACATTGTGGCCAAATTCCAGAACTCCCAGCTCAAGGAAAAAATCTTACAAGCAGCTAGAAAGAAACAATTCCAGTACTGTGGAAATACAATCAGGATAACCCAAGATCTAGCAGCTTCTACATTAAGGGATCGAAGGGAGTGGAATAGGATATTCCGGAAGGCAAAGGAACTAGGACTCAAACCAAGAATCAGCTACCCAGCTAAACTGAGTATAATACTTCAAGGGAAAATATGGTCTTTCAATGAAACAGAGGACTTTCAATCATTCTTGATGAAAAAACCAGAGCTGAAAAGAAAATTTGACTTTCAAACACAAGAATGAGAAGAAGCATGAAAAAGTAAACAGCAAAGAGAAGTCTTAAGGGACTTACCATGAGTGAACTGTTTACATTCCTACATGGAAAGACAATATTTGTAACTCTTAAAACTTTTCAGTATCTGGGTAGTTGGTGGGACCACACATACACGTGTACACGCATGCACACACATACACACATGCACACACATACAGAGATAGAGAGCATAGATTGAACTGAATAGGAAGGGACCATACCTTAAAAGAAACTAGGGTAAATGGTGAGAGAGAAATGTAGGGGGAGGGAAAGGGAAGGGGGTAACTATATGTCATTTAAGAGGCAGGTAGTTTTTCTTAGTGGAGGGAAAAAGAGGAGAGCTGAGAAAAAACAAAAACAAGAAGTTTACCCTCATCACATTTGACTAAACGAAGGAGTGAAATGCACACTCATTTTGGTATGAAAACCTATCTTACAGTATAAGAAAGTGGGGGAGAAAGAGATATTGCAAGGGGGGAGATGATGGAAGGGAGGGCAAATGGAGGAGGGAGCAATTTGAAGTCAAAAATTGGGGAGGGACAGGATCAAAAGACAGAAGAGAAACAATGAGGGGCAGGTTAGAAGGGATGGTAATCCAGTTAGTCTAACACAACACGACTATCAGGGAGGTCATTGCCAAAACTACACAGATATGGCCTATATTGAATTGCCTGCTGTCCCAAAGGGAATGGGTGGGGAGGGAGGGATGAGGAGAATTTGGAACTCAAAGTTTCAGGAACAACTGTTTAGTATTGTTGTTGCAACTAGGAAAGAAGACATACAGTTAAGGAGGAATAAAAAGTCATCTGACTCTACAGGAGAAAAGAGAAGATGGAGACAAGAGCAGGGAGAGATGAGAGAAGAGAGGGCAGATTGGAGATAGAGAAAATTAGATTGCTTGGGGTATTGGGGTGGGGGGAGGGGATAAAAGGGGAGAAAATTTGGAACCTAAAAATTTGTGAAAATGAATGTAAAAAATTTAAATAAATAAATAAATTATAAAAAAAGAATATATTACATTGCCTGCACTGACACCAAAACCTCTATAAAACTATCTTATCAAAATGACTCCTTGATTTTTATGCTGCATGTGCTATCAGTATTCAGCCATACCCCTGTTCAGGACTATGGGAATCTAAATAATGGCATTTTGACAGTTCCTATTTAAGGGAAAACTTTGAAGTAATGTATGTAAAGGGTAAAAATCCACATATCTTTTCGACAGCAGTGAAGTCAATACAAGCTATGCTAGTGTACCCGGAAGACACTTGCAAGTACACCTTTGTCACTTGCTCCATTGGCCTACTTGGAAGATGTATTTGATGACACCTCAAGAGACACAATGTATACAAAGAAGATATTACATTGACAGCACTGAAACCCTAACCACTCTACAAGTATCGTATCAAACTGCCTCTTTGATTTTTATCCTGCTTCTCATATCAGTATTTAGCCATATCCCTATACAGGCCTACGGGAACCTAAATAAAGGCATTTTGACAGTTACTATTTAAATGTCAAGATAGAAGCAATGTATGTAAAGCGTAAAAATCCACATATCTTTTCGACAGCAGTGAAGTCAATACAATCTATGCTAGTGTACTTGGAAGACACTGGCAAGTACACCTTTGTCACTTACTCCGTTAGCCTACTTGGAGGTGTATTTGAAGACAACTCAAGAGATACAATGTATACTAAGAAGATATTACATTGTCAGCACTGAAACCCTAACCTCTCTACAAGTATCCTATCAAACTGACACTTTGATTTTTATTCTGCTTCTGATATCAGTATTAACCATATCCCTGTACCGGTCTATGGGAATCTAAATATAGGCATTTTGACAGTTCCTATTTAAGGGATAAGTTTGGAGTATTGTATGTAAAGGGTAAAAATCCACATATCTTTTCGACAGCAGTGAAGTCAATACAAGCTATGCTAGTGTACCCGGAAGACACTTGCAAGTAAACCTTTGTCACTTGCTGCTTTGGCCTACTTGGAAGATGTGTTTGAAGACAACTCAAGAGACACAATGTTTACTAAGAAGATATTACATTGTCAGCACTGAAACCCTAACCTCTCTACAAGTTTCCTATCAAACTGACTCTTTGATTTCTCTCCTGCTTTTGATATCAGTTTTTAGCCATATCCTTGTAGAGGTCTATGGGTATCTAAATACAGGCATTTTGACAGTTCCTATTTAAGGGACAAGTTTGAAGTCATGTATTTAAAGGGTAAAAATCCACAAATCATTTGAACAGCAATGAAGTCAATACAAGCTATGCTATTGTACCCGGAAGACACTTGCAAGCACACCTTTGTCACTTGCTCCATTGGCCTACTTGGAGGTTTATTGAAGACAACTCAACAGATAAAATGTACACTAAGAAATTATTACATTTTCAGCACTGACACCCTAACCTCTCTACAATTATCCTATCAAATTGTCTCTTCGGTATTTACCGTGCTTGTGATATCAGTATTCAGCCGTATGCCCATACAGGCCTATGGGAACCTAAATAAAGGCATTTTGACAGTTCCTATTTAAGGGTCAAGATTGAAGAAATGTATGTAAAGGGTAAAAACCCACATATCTTCTCGACAGCAGTGAAGGCAATACAAACTATGTTAGTGTACCTGGAAGACACTTGCAAGTGCACCATTGTCACTTGCTCCATTGGCCTACTTTCAGGTGTCTTTGAAGACAAGTCAAGAGATACAATGTATACTAAGAATACATTACATTGCCTGCACTGACACCAAAACCTCTCTACAAGTATCTTATCAAAATGACTCTTTGATTTTTATCCTGCACGTGCTATCAGTATTCAGCAATATCCCTGTTCAGGACTATGGGAATCTAAATAATGGCATTTTCACAGTTCCTATTTAAGGGACAACTTTGAAGTAATGTATGTAAAGGGTAAAAATCCACATATCTTTTTGGCAGCAGTGAAGTCAATACAAGCTATGCTAGTGTACCCGGGAGATACTTGAATGTACACCTGTGTCACTTGCTCCATTGGCCTACTTGGAAGATGTGTTTGAAGACAACTCAAGAGACACAATGTTTACTAAGAAGGTATTACATTGTCAGCACTGAAACCCTAACCTCTCTACAAGTTTCCTATCAAACTGACTCTTTGATTTTTCTCCTGCTTTTGATATCAGTTTTTAGCCATATCCCTGTAGAGGTCTATGGGAATCTAAATACAGGCATTTTGACAATTCCTATTTAAGGGACAAGTTTGAAGTCATGTATTTAAAGGGTAAAAATCCACAAATCTTTTGAACAGCAATGAAGTCAATACAAGCTATGCTATTGTACCCGGAAGACACTTGCAAGCACACCTTTGTCACTTGCTCCATTGGCCTACTTGGAGGTGTTATTGAAGACAACTCAACAGATAAAATGTATACTAAGAAGATATTACATTTTCAGCACTGACACCCTAACCTCTCTACAATTATCCTATCAAATTGTGTCTTCGGTATTTACCGTGCTTGTGATATCAGTATTCAGCCGTATGCCCATACAGGCCTATGGGAACCTAAATAAAGGCATTTTGACAGTTCCTATTTAAGGGTCAAGATTGAAGAAATGTATGTAAAGGGTAAAAACCCACATATCTCCTCGACAGCTGTGAAGGCAATACAAACTATGTTAGTGTACCTGGAAGACACTTGCAAGTGCACCATTGTCACTTGCTCCATTGGCCTACTTTCAGGTGTCTTTGAAGACAAGTCAAGAGATACAATGTATACTAAGAATACATTACATTGCCTGCACTGACACCAAAACCTCTCTACAAGTATCTTATCAAAATGACTCTTTGATATTTATCCTGCACGTGCTATCAGTATTCAGCAATATCCCTGTTCAGGACTATGGGAATCTAAATAATGGCATTTTCACAGTTCCTATTTAAGGGACAACTTTGAAGTAATGTATGTAAAGGGTAAAAATCCACATATCTTTTTGGCAGCAGTGAAGTCAATACAAGCTATGCTAGTGTACCCGGGAGATACTTGAATGTACACCTGTGTCACTTGCTCCATTGGCCTACTTGGAAGATGTGTTTGAAGACAACTCAAGAGACACAATGTTTACTAAGAAGGTATTACATTGTCAGCACTGAAACCCTAACCTCTCTACAAGTTTCCTATCAAACTGACTCTTTGATTTTTCTCCTGCTTTTGATATCAGTTTTTAGCCATATCCCTGTAGAGGTCTATGGGAATCTAAATACAGGCATTTTGACAATTCCTATTTAAGGGACAAGTTTGAAGTCATGTATTTAAAGGGTAAAAATCCACAAATCTTTTGAACAGCAATGAAGTCAATACAAGCTATGCTATTGTACCCGGAAGACACTTGCAAGCACTACTTTGTCACTTGCTCCATTGGCCTACTTGGAGGTTTATTGAAGACAACTCAACAGAAAAAATGTATACTAAGAAATTATAATATTTTCAGCACTGACACCCTAACCTCACTACAATTATCCTATCAAATTGACTCTTCGGTATTTATCGTGTTTGTGATATCAGTATTCAGCCGTATCCCCATACAGGCCTATGGGAACCTAAATAAAGGCATTTTGACAGTTCCTATTTAAGGGTCAAGATTAAAGAAATGTATGTAAAGGGTAAAAACCCACATACCTTCTCGACAGCAGTGAAGGCAATACAAACTATGTTAGTGTACCTGGAAGACACTTGCAAGTACACCATTGTCACTTGCTCCATTGGCCTACTTTCAGGTGTCTTTGAAGACAAGTCAAGATATACAATGTATACTAAGAATATATTACATTGCCTGCACTTACACCAAAACCTCTGTACAAGTATCTTATCAAAATGACTCTTTGATTTTTATCCTGCATGTGCTATCAGTATTCAGCCATATCCCTGTTCAGGACTATGGGAATCTAAATAAAGGCATTTTCACAGTTCCTATTTAAGGGACAACTTTGAAGTAATGTATGTAAAGGGTAAAAATCCACATATATTTTTGACAGCAGTGAAGTCAATACAAGCTATGCTAGTGTACCCGGGAGATACTTGAAAGTACACCTGTGTCACTTGCTCCATTGGCCTACTTGGAAGATGTGTTTGAAGACAACTCAAGAGACACAATGTATACAAAGAAGATATTACATTGCCAGCACTGAAACCCTAACCTCTCTACAAGTATCGTATCAAACCGCCTCTTTGATTTTTATCCTGCTTCTGATATCAGTATTTAGGCATATCCCTATACAGGCCAATGGGAACCTAAATAAAGGCATTTTGACAGTTCCTATTTAAGGGACAAGTATGAAGTAATGGATGTAAAGGGTAAAAATCCACATATCTTTTCGACAGCAGTGAAGTCAACACAAGCTATGCTAGTGTACCCGGAGGACACTTGCAAGTACAACTTTGTCACTTGCTCCATTGGCCTTCTTGGAGGTGTGTTTGAAGAAAATTCAACAGATAAAATGTATACTAAGAAGATATTACATATTCAGCACTGACTACCTAACCTCTCTAAAAGTCTCCTATCAAATTGACGCTTCGGTATTTATACTGCTTGTGATATCAGTATTTATCCATATCCCCATACAGGCCTGTGGAACCGAAAGAAAGGCATTTTGACAGTTCCTATTTAAGCGTCAAGATTGAAGAAATGTACGTAAAGGGTAAAAATCCACATGTCTTCTCGACAGCAGTGAAGTCAATTTAAGCTAGGGTAATGTACCTGGAAGACACTTGCAAGTACACCATTGTCACTTGCTCCATTGGCCTATTTGGAGGTGTCTTTCAAGGCAACTCAAGAGATACAATGAATACTAAGAAGATATTACATTGCCTGCACTGACACCGAAACCTCTCTACAAGTATCCTATCAAAATGACTCTTTGATTTTTATCCTGCATGTGCTATCAGTATTACCTATATCCCTGTTCAGGACTATGGGAATCTAAATAAAGGCACTTTGACAGTTCCTATTTAAGGGACAAGTTTGAAGCAATGTATGTAAACGGTAAAATCCAAGTATCTTTTCGACAGCAGTGAATTATATACAAGCTATGTTAGTGTACCTGGAAGACACTTGCAAGTACACCTTTGTCACTTGCTCCATTGGTCTGCTTGGACGTGTATTTGAAGACAACTCAACAGATACCATGTATCCTAAGAAGATATTACATTTTCAGCACTGACACCCTAACCTATCTACAATTATCCTATCAAATTGACTCATCGGTATTTATCCTGCTTGTGATATCAGTATTTAGCCATATCCCTATACAGGACAGTGGGAACCTAAATAAAGGCATTTTGAAAGGTCCTCCTTAAGGGTCAAGATTGAAGAAATGTAGGTAAAGCATAATAACTCACCTATCTTTTCGACAGCAGTGAAGTCAATACAATGTATGCTAGTGTACTTGGAAGACACTCGCAAGTATACCTTTGGCACTTACTCCATTGGCCTACTTGGAGGTGCATTTGAATACAACTAAAGACATGCAATGTATACTAAGAAGATATTACATTGTCAGCACTGAAACCCTAACGTCTCTACAAGTATCCTATCCAACTGACTCTTTGATTTTTTTCCTGCTTCTGATATCAGTATTAACCATATCCCTGTACTGGTCTATGGGAATCTAAATATAGGAATTTGACAGTTCCTATCTAAGGGAAAAGTTTGGAGTATTGTATGTAACGGGTAAAAATCCACATATCTTTTCGATAGCACTGAAGTCAATACAAGCTATGATAGTGTACACGGAAGTCACTTGCAAGTACACCTTTGTCCCTTGCTGCTTTGGCTACTTGGAAGATGTGTTTGAAGACAGCTCAAGAGACACAATGTTTACTATAAAGACATTATATTGTCAGCAGTGAAACCCTAAACTCTCTACAAGTATCCTATCAAACTGTCTCGTTTGATTTTTATCCTGCCTCTGATATCAGTATTTAGCCATATTCCTGTACAGGTCTATGGGAATTTAAATATAGGCATTTTGACAGTTTCTATTTAAGGGACAAGTTTGAAGCAATGTATGTAAAGGGTAAAATCCAAATATCTTTTCGACAGCAGTGAAGTATATACAAGCTATGTTAATGTACCTGGAAGACACTTGCGAGTACACCTTTGTCACTTGCTCCATTGGCTTACTTGGAAGGTGTATTTGAAGACACCTAAGGAAATACAATGCATACCACGAAGATATTACACTGTCTGCACTTATAGCCCAACATCTCTGCAAGTATTCTATCAAATTGACTCTTTGATTCTTATCCTGCTTGTGATATCAGTATTTAGCCATATCCCTGTACAGGTCTATGGAAATCTAAATATAGGCATTTTGACAGTTCCTATTTAAGGGTCAAGATTGAAGTAATGTATGTAAAGGGTAAAAATCCACATACCTTTTCGACAGCTGTGAAGTAATACAAGCTATGCTAGAGTACCTGGAAGATACACGCAAGTGAACTATTTTCCATTGCTCCATTGCCAAAAATGGAAGGTGTATTTGAAGATAACTCAAGAAATACAATGTATAATAAGAAGATATTACACTGTCAGCACTGAATCCCTAGATTCTCTACAAGTGTCCTATCAACTTGACTCTTCTATCTTTATCCTGCTTGTGATATCAGTATTTAGCATTTTGCTTGTTCAGGCATATAAGAATCTAAATAAAGGCCTTTTGGCAGTTCCAACTTAAGAGGCAACATTGAAGTAATGAATGTACAGGGTAAAAATCCACATATCTTTTCGACAGTAGTGAAATCAATAGAAGATATTCTAGAGAACCTGGAAGATACTTGCAAGTACGCTATTGTCCATTGCCCCATTGCCCAACGTGGAAAGGCTATTTGAAGATAACAGAAGAAATACAATGTATAATAAAAAGATATTACATTGTCAGCACTGACACCCTAAACTCTCTACAAGTGTACTGTAATCTTGACTCTTTGATTTTTATCCTGCTTGTGATGTCAGTATTTAGCCATATCCCTGTTCAGGCCTATGGGAACCTAAATAAAGGCATTTTGAAAGTTCCTATTTAAGGGTCAAGATTGAAGTAATGTATGTAAAAGTAACAATCCACATATATTTTCGACAGCAGTGAAGTCAATACAAGCTATGGTAGTGTACCCGGAAGACACTTGCAAATACACTTTGTCACTTGCTCCCTTGGCCTACTTTGAGGTGTATTTGAAGACAAATGAAGGGATACAATGTATACTAAGAAGATATTATATTTTCAGCACTGACACCCTAACATTTCTACAAGTATCCTATCAATTTGACTCTTCGGTATTTATCCTGCTGTGATATCAGTATTTAGCCATATCCCTGTACAGGCCTAAGGGAACCTAAATAAAGGCATTTTGACAGTTTCTATTTAAGGGTGAAGATTGAAGTAATGTATATCAGGGGTAAAAATCCCCATATATTTTCGGCAGCAGTGCACTCAATACAAGATATGCTGGTGTACCTGGAATAGACTTGCAAATACACCTTTGTCACTTGCTCCATTGGCCTACTTGGAAGGTTTATTTGAAAACAACTGAAGAGATACTATGTATTCTCAGATGATATTACATTGTCACCACTGACACCCTAAGCTCTCTAGAATTATCCTATGAAATTGACTCTTCGATTTTTATCCTGCTTGTGATATAAGTATTTTCCCATATCCCTGTTCAGACCTATGGGCATCAAAATAAAGGCATATTGAGAGTTCCTATTTAAGGGACACGATTGAAGTAAAGTACGTAAAGGGTAAAAATCCACATAACTTTTCGACAGCAGTGAAGTCAATACAAGCTATGCTAGTGTACCCGAAAGACACTTGCAAGTACACCTTTTACACTTCGTTCATTGGCCTAATTGGAAGGTGTATTTGAAGACAACTCAAGAGACACAATGTATACTAAGAAAATATTACATTGTCAGCACTGACACCCTACCTCTCTGGAAGTATCCTATCAAATTTAGTCTTCGATTTTTATCCTTCTTCTGATATCAGTATTTAGACATACCCCTATTCAGGCCTATGGGGATCCAAATAAATTCATTTTGACAGTTCCTATTTAATGGTCAAGATTGAATTAATGTATGTATAGGGTAAAAATCCACATATCTTCTCGACAACAGTGAAGTCAATACAAGCTATGCTAGTGTACCTGGAAGACACTTGCAAGTACACTTTTGACACTTGCTCCATTGGCCTACATGGAGATTTGTTTGAAGACAACTCAAGAGATACAATGTATACTAAGAAGATATTACATTGTCAGCACTGACACCCTAATTTCTACAGGTATGCTATCAAAATGACTCTTTTATTTTTATCCTGCTTTTGATATCAGTATTTAGCCATATCCCATTACAGGCCTATGGCAACCTATATAAAGGCATTTTGACAGTTCCTATATAAAGGACAAGATTGAAGTAATGTATGTAAAGGTTAAAAATCCTCACATCTTTTCGACAGCAGTGAAGCCAATACAAACTATGCTAGTGTACCTGGAAGACACTTGCAAGTACACCTTTTTCACTTGCCCCATTGGCCTACTTGAACGATGTATTTGAAGACAACTCAAGAAATACAATGTATACAAAGAAGGTATTCCATTGTCAGCACTGACAAACAAACCTCTCTACAAGTATCCTATCAAATTGAATCTTTGATTTTTATCCTGTTTCTGATATCAGTATTTACTAATATCCCTGTTGAAGCAAATGGGCATCTAAATATAGGCATTTTGACAGTTCCTATTTAAGCGTCAAGATTGAAGTAATGTACGTAAAGGGTAAAAAACCACATATATTTTCGACAGCAGTGAAGTCAACACAAGCTATGCTAGTGAACGTAAATTCACTTGCAAGTACACCTTTGTCACTTGCTCCATTGACCTACCTGGAGGTGTATTTGAAGACAACTAATGAGGTACAATGTATACTAAGAAGATATTACATTGTCAGCACTGACACCCTAACCTCTGTAGAAGTATCCTATCAAACTGACTCTTTGATTTTTATCCTCCTTGTGATATCAGTATTTACCCATATCCCGGTACAGGACTATGGGAACCTAAATATAGGCATTTCGACAGTTTCTATTTAAACGACAAGATTGAAGTAATGTATGTAAAGGGTAAAAATCCACATAACTTTTCTGCAGCAGTGAAGTCAATACAAGCCATGCGAGTGTACCTGGAAGACTCTTGCAAGTACACGTTTTTCACTTGCTCCATTGGTCTACTTGGAAGCTGTATTTGAATACAACTCAAGAGATTCAATGTATACTAAGAAGATATTACATTGTCAGCACTGACACCCTAACCTCTGTAAAAGTATCCTATCAAATTGACTCTTCGATTTTTATCCTGCTTGTGATATCAGTATTTAGCCTTTTCTCTTTTGAGACCTATAGGAATATAAATAAAGGCATTTTCACAGTTCCTATTTAAGGGAAAAGATTAAAGTAATGTATGTAAAGGGTAAAAATTAACATATCTTTCTACAGCAATGAAGTCAAAACAAGCTATGCTAGGTTACCTGGAAGACACTTGCAATACTCATCTCTCCCTTGCTCCCTGGGCCAACAAGGAAGGTGTATATGAAGATGACTTAAGAAATACATTGAATACTAAGAAGATATTACATTGTCAACATTGAATCCCTAGAATCTCTACATGAGTCCTATCAACTTGACTCTTCTCTATTTATCCTGCTTGTGATATCAGTATTCAGCATTTTCCCTGATCAGGCATATAAGAATCTAAATAAAGGCCTTTCGGCAGTTCATCCTTAAGAGGCAGCATTGAAGTAATGTAAGTAAAGGGTAAAAATGCACATATATTTTCGACAGCAGTGAAGTCAATAGAAGCTATGCTAGTGTACGTGGAAGACACTTGCATGTACACCTTTAACACTTGCTCCATTTATCTCCTTGGAAGTTGTATTTGAAGACAACTCAAGAAATAAAATGTATACTAAGAAGATATTACATTATCAGCACTGACATCCTAAGCTCTCTACATGTATCCTATCAAATTAACTCTTTGATTTTTATCCTGCTTGTGATATCAGTATTTAGCCATTTCCCTGTACAGGCCTATCGGAACCTAACTAAAGGCATTTTGACAGTTCCTATTTAAGGGACAAGATGGAAGTAATGTATGTAAAGGGTAAAAATCGACATATCTTTTGGACAGCAGGGAAGTCAATGCATGCTATGCTAGTGTACCTGGAAGAAACTTGCAAGTGCACCTTTATCCCTTGCTCCCTTGGCCTACTTGGAGGTGTATTTGAAGACAACTCAAGAGATACAATGTGTACTAAGAAGATATGACATTGTCAGCACTGACACCCTTCCCTATCTACAAGTACCCTATCAAATTCATTCTTTGATTTTTATCCTGCTTGTGATATAAGTATATTGCCATATCCCTGTTCAGGCTTATGGGAATCAAAATAAAGGCATTTTGACAGTTCCTATTTAAGGGACAAGATGGAAGTAATATATGAGAAGGATAAAAATCCACATATCTTTTCGGCAGCAGTGAAGTCAATACAAGCTATGCTAGTGTACCCGGAAGACACTTGCAAGTACCCCTTTGTCACTTGCTCCATTGGTCTACTTGGAAGCTGTATTTGAAGACAACTCAAGAGATACAATGTATACTAGAAGATATTACATTGTCAGCACTGACACCCTAACCTCTGTAAAAGTATCCTATCAAATTGTCTCTTCGATTTTTATCCTGCTTGTGATATCAGTATTTAGCCATTTCCATGTAGAGGCCTATCGGAACCTAACTAAAGGCATTTTGACAGTTCCTATTTAAGGGACAAGATGGAAGTAATATATGTAAAGGGTAAAAATCCCCGTATCTTTTCGGCAGCAGTGCACTCAATACAAGATATGCTGGTGTACCTGGAATACACTTGCAAATACACCTTTGTCACTTGCTCCTTTGGCCTACTTGGAAGGTGTATTTCAAGACAACTCAAGAGATACTATGTATACTCAGAAGATATTACATTGTCAGCACTGACACCCTAACCTCTCTAGAAGTGTGCTTTCAAATTGACTCTTCGATTTTTATCCAGCTTGTGATATCAGTATTTAGCCATACCCCTGGTGAGGCCTATGGGAATCTAATAAAGGCATTTTGACAGTTCCTATTTAAGGATCAACATTGAAGTAATGTATGTGAAGGGTAAAAGTGCACATATATTTTCTGCAGCAGTGAAGTCAATACAAGATATGCTAGTGTACATGGCATACACTTGCAAGTATACCATTGTCTATTAATTCATTGACCAACATGGAAAGTGTATTTGAAGATAAATCAAGATATTCAATGTATACTAAGAAGATATGTCATTGTCAACACGGACTGCCTAAACTGTCTGCAAGTGTCATATCAACTTGACCCTTCTGTTTTTATCCTGCGTGTGATATCAGTATTTAACCTTTACCCTGTTGAGACCTCTAGGAATCCAAATAAATACATTTTGCCAGTTCTCCTTACAAGACAACCCTGAAGTAATGTATGTAATGCATAACAACCCACATATCTTATCGGTAGCAGTGAAGACAATAAAAGCTATGCGAGTGTACCTGGAGGATACTTGCTGGTAAACCATTGTCCGTTGCTCAATTGGCCAACATGAGAGGTGTATTTGAAGATAACCCCAGAGATAAAATGTATGATAGGAAGATATTACATTGGAAACACTGTCGCCCTAAGCTGTCTGAAAGTCTCGTTTCAACTTGACTCCTCTATCTTTTTGCTGCTTGTGATATCAGTATTTAGTCATTTCCCTGTTCAGGCCTATGAGAATCAAAATAAAGGTATTTTGACAGTTCCTATTTAAGGGACAAAATTGAAGTAATGTATGTAAAGGGTAAAAATCCGCATATCTTTTCGGTAGCAGTGCACTCAATACAAGATATGCTGGTGTACCTGGAATACACTTGCAAATACACCTTTGTCACTTGCTCCTTTGGCCTACGTGGAAGGTGTATTTCAAGACAACTCAAGAGATACTATGTATACTCAGAAGATATTACATTGTCAGCACTGACACCCTAACCTCTCTAGAAGTGTGCTTTCAAATTGACTCTTCGATTTTTATCCAGCTTGTGATATCAGTATTTAGCCATACCCCTGGTGAGGCCTATGGGAATCTAATAAAGGCATTTTGATAGTTCCTATTTAAGGATCAACATTGAAGTAAAGTATGTGAAGGGTAAAAGTGCATATATATTTTCTGCAGCAGTGAAGTCAATACAAGATATGCTAGTGTACCTGGCATACACTTGCAAGTACACCATTGTCTATTAATTCATTGACCAACATGGAAAGTGTATTTGAAGATAAATCAAGATATTCAATGTGTACTAAGAAGATATGTCATTGTCAACACGGACTGCCTAAACTGTCTGCAAGTATCATATCCACTTGACCCTTCTGTTTTTTTCCTGACTGTGATATCAGTATTTAGCCTTTACCCTGTCGACACCTCTCGGAATCCAAATAAATACATTTGGGCAGTTCTCCTTACCAGACAACTCTGAAGTAATGTATGTAATGCATAACAACCCACATATCTTATCGGTAGCAGTGAAGACAATAAAAGCTATGCGAGTGTACCTGGAGGATACTTGCTAGTAAACCATTGTCCGTTGCTCAATTGGCCAACATGGGAGGTGTATTTGAAGATAACCCCAGAGATAAAATGTATGATAGGAAGATATTACATTGGAAGCACTGTCGCCCTAAGGTGTCTGAAAGTCTCGTTTCAACTTGACTCCTCTATCTTTTTGCTGCTTGTGATATCAGTATTTAGGCTTTTCCCCGTTGAGGCCTATAGAAATCCAAAGACATGTATTTTGTCACTTCCCCTAAAGAGACAACTGTGAAATAATATATCTAAAGAGTAAAAATCCACATGTATTTCCTACAGCAGTGAAGTCAGTACAAGTTATGCTATAGTACCTGGAAGATACTTGCAAGTACTGAACTGTCTCTTGTTCCCTTGGCCAACATGGAAGGTGTATATGAAGATGACTTAAGAAATACATTGAATACTAAGAAGATATTACATTGTCAGCATTGAATCCCTAGAATCTCTACAAGTGTCCTATCAACTTGACTCTTCTCTATTTATCCTGCTTGTGATATCAGTATTCAGCATTTTCCCTGTTCAGGCATATAAGAATCTAAATAAAGGCCTTTTGGCAGTTCATCCTTAAGAGGCAACATTGAAGTAATGTAAGTAAAGGGTAAAAATGCACATATATTTTCGACAGCAGTGAAGTCAATACAAGCTATGCTAGTGTACTTGGAAGACACTTGCAAGTGCACCTTTGTCACTTGCTCCCTTGGTCTACTTGGAGGTGTATTTGAAGACAACTCAAGAGGTACAATGTATACAAAGAAGATATTACATTGTCAGCACTGACCCCCTAACCTCTCTACAGGTATCTTATCAAATTGATTCTTTGATTTTTATCCTGCCTGTGATATCAGTATTTAGCCATATCCCTGTTCAGGCCTATGGAAATCTAAATAAAGGCATTTTGACAGTTCCTATTTAAGGGTCAAGATTGCAGTACTGTATGTAAAGGGTAAAAATCCACATATCTTTTCTACAGCAGTGAAGTCAATACAAGCCATGCGAGTGTACCTGGAAGACACTTGCAAGTACACCTTTGTCACTTGCTCCATTGGTCTACTTGGAAGCTGTATTTGAAGACAACTCAAGAGATACAATGTATACTAAGAAGATATTACATTGTCAGCACTGACACCCTAACCTCTGTAAATGATTCCTATCAAATTGACTGTTCGATTTTTATGCTGCTTGTGATATCAGTATTTAGTCATTTCCCTGTTCAGGCCTATGAGAATCAAAATAAAGGTATTTTGACAGTTCCTATTTAAGGGACAAAATTGAAGTAATGTATGTAAAGGGTAAAAATCCCCATATCTTTTCGGTAGCAGTGCACTCAATACAAGATATGCTGGTGTACCTGGAATACACTTGCAAATACACCTTTGTCACTTGCTCCTTTGGCCTACTTGGAAGGTGTATTTCAAGACAACTCAAGAGATACTATGTATACTCAGAAGATATTACATTGTCAGCACTGACACCCTAACCTCTCTAGAAGTGTGCTTTCAAATTGACTCTTCGATTTTTATCCAGCTTGTGATATCAGTATTTAGCCATACCCCTGGTGAGGCCTATGGGAATCTAATAAAGGCATTTTGATAGTTCCTATTTAAGGATCAACATTGAAGTAAAGTATGTGAAGGGTAAAAGTGCACATATATTTTCTGCAGCAGTGAAGTCAATACAAGATATGCTAGTGTACCTGGCATACACTTGCAAGTACACCATTGTCTATTAATTCATTGACCAACATGGAAAGTGTATTTGAAGATAAATCAAGATATTCAATGTGTACTAAGAAGATATGTCATTGTCAACACGGACTGCCTAAACTGTCTGCAAGTATCATATCCACTTGACCCTTCTGTTTTTTTCCTGACTGTGATATCAGTATTTAGCCTTTACCCTGTCGACACCTCTAGGAATCCAAATAAATACATTTGGGCAGTTCTCCTTACCAGACAACTCTGAAGTAATGTATGTAATGCATAACAACCCACATATCTTATCGGTAGCAGTGAAGACAATAAAAGCTATGCGAGTGTACCTGGAGGATACTTGCTAGTAAACCATTGTCCGTTGCTCAATTGGCCAACATGGGAGGTGTATTTGAAGATAACCCCAGAGATAAAATGTATGATAGGAAGATATTACATTGGAAGCACTGTCGCCCTAAGGTGTCTGAAAGTCTCGTTTCAACTTGACTCCTCTATCTTTTTGCTGCTTGTGATATCAGTATTTAGGCTTTTCCCCGTTGAGGCCTATAGAAATCCAAAGAAATGTATTTTGTCACTTCCCCTAAAGAGACAACTGTGAAATAATATATCTAAAGAGTAAAAATCCACATGTATTTCCTACAGCAGTGAAGTCAGTACAAGTTATGCTATAGTACCTGGAAGATACTTGCAAGTACTGAACTGTCTCTTGTTCCCTTGGCCAACATGGAAGGTGTATATGAAGATGACTTAAGAAATACATTGAATACTAAGAAGATATTACATTGTCAGCATTGAATCCCTAGAATCTCTACAAGTGTCCTATCAACTTGACTCTTCTCTATTTATCCTGCTTGTGATATCAGTATTCAGCATTTTCCCTGTTCAGGCATATAAGAATCTAAATAAAGGCCTTTTGGCAGTTCATCCTTAAGAGGCAACATTGAAGTAATGTAAGTAAAGGGTAAAAATGCACATATATTTTCGACAGCAGTGAAGTCAATACAAGCTATGCTAGTGTACTTGGAAGACACTTGCAAGTGCACCTTTGTCACTTGCTCCCTTGGTCTACTTGGAGGTGTATTTGAAGACAACTCAAGAGGTACAATGTATACAAAGAAGATATTACATTGTCAGCACTGACCCCCTAACCTCTCTACAGGTATCTTATCAAATTGATTCTTTGATTTTTATCCTGCCTGTGATATCAGTATTTAGCCATATCCCTGTTCAGGCCTATGGAAATCTAAATAAAGGCATTTTCACAGTTCCTATTTAAGGGTCAAGATTGCAGTACTGTATGTAAAGGGTAAAAATCCACATATCTTTTCTACAGCAGTGAAGTCAATACAAGCCATGCGAGTGTACCTGGAAGACACTTGCAAGTACACCTTTGTCACTTGCTCCATTGGTCTACTTGGAAGCTGTATTTGAAGACAACTCAAGAGATACAATGTATACTAAGAAGATATTACATTGTCAGCACTGACACCCTAACCTCTGTAAATGATTCCTATCAAATTGACTGTTCGATTTTTATGCTGCTTGTGATATCAGTATTTAGTCATTTCCCTGTTCAGGCCTATGAGAATCAAAATAAAGGTATTTTGACAGTTCCTATTTAAGGGACAAAATTGAAGTAATGTATGTAAAGGGTAAAAATCCCCATATCTTTTCGGTAGCAGTGCACTCAATACAAGATATGCTGGTGTACCTGGAATACACTTGCAAATACACCTTTGTCACTTGCTCCTTTGGCCTACTTGGAAGGTGTATTTCAAGACAACTCAAGAGATACTATGTATACTCAGAAGATATTACATTGTCAGCACTGACACCCTAACCTCTCTAGAAGTGTGCTTTCAAATTGACTCTTCGATTTTTATCCAGCTTGTGATATCAGTATTTAGCCATACCCCTGGTGAGGCCTATGGGAATCTAATAAAGGCATTTTGATAGTTCCTATTTAAGGATCAACATTGAAGTAAAGTATGTGAAGGGTAAAAGTGCACATATATTTTCTGCAGCAGTGAAGTCAATACAAGATATGCTAGTGTACCTGGCATACACTTGCAAGTACACCATTGTCTATTAATTCATTGACCAACATGGAAAGTGTATTTGAAGATAAATCAAGATATTCAATGTGTACTAAGAAGATATGTCATTGTCAACACGGACTGCCTAAACTGTCTGCAAGTATCATATCCACTTGACCCTTCTGTTTTTTTCCTGACTGTGATATCAGTATTTAGCCTTTACCCTGTCGACACCTCTCGGAATCCAAATAAATACATTTGGGCAGTTCTCCTTACCAGACAACTCTGAAGTAATGTATGTAATGCATAACAACCCACATATCTTATCGGTAGCAGTGAAGACAATAAAAGCTATGCGAGTGTACCTGGAGGATACTTGCTAGTAAACCATTGTCCTTGCTCAATTGGCCAACATGGGAGGTGTATTTGAAGATAACCCCAGAGATAAAATGTATGATAGGAAGATATTACATTGGAAACACTGTCGCCCTAAGGTGTCTGAAAGTCTCGTTTCAACTTGACTCCTCTATCTTTTTGCTGCTTGTGATATCAGTATTTAGGCTTTTCCCCGTTGAGGCCTATAGAAATCCAAAGACATGTATTTTGTCACTTCCCCTAAAGAGACAACTGTGAAATAATATATCTAAAGAGTAAAAATCCACATGTATTTCCTACAGCAGTGAAGTCAGTACAAGTTATGCTATAGTACCTGGAAGATACTTGCAAGTACTGAACTGTCTCTTGTTCCCTTGGCCAACATGGAAGGTGTATATGAAGATGACTTAAGAAATACATTGAATACTAAGAAGATATTACATTGTCAGCATTGAATCCCTAGAATCTCTACAAGTGTCCTATCAACTTGACTCTTCTCTATTTATCCTGCTTGTGATATCAGTATTCAGCATTTTCCCTGTTCAGGCATATAAGAATCTAAATAAAGGCCTTTTGGCAGTTCATCCTTAAGAGGCAACATTGAAGTAATGTAAGTAAAGGGTAAAAATGCACATATATTTTCGACAGCAGTGAAGTCAATACAAGCTATGCTAGTGTACTTGGAAGACACTTGCAAGTGCACCTTTGTCACTTGCTCCCTTGGTCTACTTGGAGGTGTATTTGAAGACAACTCAAGAGGTACAATGTATACAAAGAAGATATTACATTGTCAGCACTGACCCCCTAACCTCTCTACAGGTATCTTATCAAATTGATTCTTTGATTTTTATCCTGCCTGTGATATCAGTATTTAGCCATATCCCTGTTCAGGCCTATGGAAATCTAAATAAAGGCATTTTCACAGTTCCTATTTAAGGGTCAAGATTGCAGTACTGTATGTAAAGGGTAAAAATCCACATATCTTTTCTACAGCAGTGAAGTCAATACAAGCCATGCGAGTGTACCTGGAAGACACTTGCAAGTACACCTTTGTCACTTGCTCCATTGGTCTACTTGGAAGCTGTATTTGAAGACAACTCAAGAGATACAATGTATACTAAGAAGATATTACATTGTCAGCACTGACACCCTAACCTCTGTAAATGATTCCTATCAAATTGACTGTTCGATTTTTATGCTGCTTGTGATATCAGTATTTAGTCATTTCCCTGTTCAGGCCTATGAGAATCAAAATAAAGGTATTTTGACAGTTCCTATTTAAGGGACAAAATTGAAGTAATGTATGTAAAGGGTAAAAATCCCCATATCTTTTCGGTAGCAGTGCACTCAATACAAGATATGCTGGTGTACCTGGAATACACTTGCAAATACACCTTTGTCACTTGCTCCTTTGGCCTACTTGGAAGGTGTATTTCAAGACAACTCAAGAGATACTATGTATACTCAGAAGATATTACATTGTCAGCACTGACACCCTAACCTCTCTAGAAGTGTGCTTTCAAATTGACTCTTCGATTTTTATCCAGCTTGTGATATCAGTATTTAGCCATACCCCTGGTGAGGCCTATGGGAATCTAATAAAGGCATTTTGATAGTTCCTATTTAAGGATCAACATTGAAGTAAAGTATGTGAAGGGTAAAAGTGCACATATATTTTCTGCAGCAGTGAAGTCAATACAAGATATGCTAGTGTACCTGGCATACACTTGCAAGTACACCATTGTCTATTAATTCATTGACCAACATGGAAAGTGTATTTGAAGATAAATCAAGATATTCAATGTGTACTAAGAAGATATGTCATTGTCAACACGGACTGCCTAAACTGTCTGCAAGTATCATATCCACTTGACCCTTCTGTTTTTTTCCTGACTGTGATATCAGTATTTAGCCTTTACCCTGTCGACACCTCTCGGAATCCAAATAAATACATTTGGGCAGTTCTCCTTACCAGACAACTCTGAAGTAATGTATGTAATGCATAACAACCCACATATCTTATCGGTAGCAGTGAAGACAATAAAAGCTATGCGAGTGTACCTGGAGGATACTTGCTAGTAAACCATTGTCCGTTGCTCAATTGGCCAACATGGGAGGTGTATTTGAAGATAACCCCAGAGATAAAATGTATAATAGGAAGATATTACATTGGAAACACTGTCGCCCTAAGCTGTCTGAAAGTCTCGTTTCAACTTGACTCCTCTATCTTTTTCCTGCTTGTGATATCAGTATTTAGGCTTTTCCCCGTTGAGGCCTATAGAAATCCAAAGAAATGTATTTTGTCACTTCCCCTAAAGAGACAACTGTGAAATAATATATCTAAAGAGTAAAAATCCACATGTATTTCCTACAGCAGTGAAGTCAGTACAAGTTATGCTATAGTACCTGGAAGATACTTGCAAGTACTGAACTGTCTCTTGTTCCCTTGGCCAACATGGAAGATGTATATGAAGATGACTTAAGAAATACATTGAATACTAAGAAGATATTACATTGTCAGCATTGAATCCCTAGAATCTCTACAAGTGTCCTATCAACTTGACTCTTCTCTATTTATCCTGCTTGTGATATCAGTATTCAGCATTTTCCCTGTTCAGGCATATAAGAATCTAAATAAAGGCCTTTTGGCAGTTCATCCTTAAGAGGCAACATTGAAGTAATGTAAGTAAAGGGTAAAAATGCACTTATATTTTCGACAGCAGTGAAGTCAATACAAGCTATGCTAGTGTACTTGGAAGACACTTGCAAGTGCACCTTTGTCACTTGCTCCCTTGGTCTACTTGGAGGTGTATTTGAAGACAACACAAGAGGTACAATGTATACAAAGAAGATATTATATTGTCAGCACTGACCCCCTAACCTCTCTACAGGTATCTTATCAAATTGATTCTTTGGTTTTTATCCTGCCTGTGATATCAGTATTTAGCCATATCCCTGTTCAGGCCTATGGAAATCTAAATAAAGGCATTTTGACAGTTCCTATTTAAGGGTCAAGATTGCAGTACTGTATGTAAAGGGTAAAAATCCACATATCTTTTCTACAGCAGTGAAGTCAATACAAGCCATGCGAGTGTACCTGGAAGACACTTGCAAGTACACCTTTGTCACTTGCTCCATTGGTCTACTTGGAAGCTGTATTTGAAGACAACTCAAGAGATACAATGTATACTAAGAAGATATTACATTGTCAGCACTGACACCCTAACCTCTGTAAATGATTCCTATCAAATTGACTGTTCGATTTTTATGCTGCTTGTGATATCACTATTTAGCCATTTCCCTGTTCAGGCCTATGAGAATCAAAATAAAGGTATTTTGACAGTTCCTATTTAAGGGACAAAATTGAAGTAATGTATGTAAAGGGTAAAAATCCCCATATCTTTTCGGCAGCAGTGCACTCAATACAAGATATGCTGGTGTACCTGGAATACACTTGCAAATACACCTTTGTCACTTGCTCCATTGGCCTACTTGGAAGGTGTATTTGAAGACAACTCAAGAGATACTATGTATACTCAGAAGATATTACATTGTCAGCACTGACACCCTAACCTCTCTAGAAGTATGCTTTCAAATTGACTCTTCGATTTTTATCCAGCTTGTGATATCAGCATTTAGCCTTTACCCTATCGAGACCTCTAGGAATCCAAATAAATACATTTGGGCAGTTCTCCTTACCAGACAACTCTGAAGTAATGTATGTAATGCATAACAACCCACATATCTTATCGGTAGCAGTGAAGACAATAAAAGCTATGCGAGTGTACCTGGAGGACACTTGCTAGTACACCATTGTCCCTTGCTCAATTGGCCAACATGGGAGGTGTATTTGAAGATAACTCAAGAGATAAAATGTATAATAGGAACATATTACATTGGAAATCCTGTCACCCTAAGCTGTCTGAAAGTCTCGTTTCAACTTGACTCCTCTATCTTTTTCCTGCTTGTGATGTCAGTATTTAGGCTTTTCCCCGGTGAGGCCTATAGAAATCCAAAGAAATGTATTTTGTCACTTCCCCTAAAGAAACAACTGTGAAATAATCTATCTAAAGAGTAAAAATCCACATGTATTATCTACAGCAGTGAAGTCTGTACAAGTTATGCTATAGTACCTGGAAGATACTTGCAAGTACTGAACTGTCTCTTGTTCCCTTGGCCAACATGCAAGGTTTATATGAAGATGACTTAAGAAATACATTGAATACGAAGAAGATATTACATTGTCAGCACTTAATCCCTAGATTCTCTACAAGTGTCCTATCAAACTGACTCTTCTCTATTTATCCTGCTTGTGATATAAGTATTTAGCCTTTTCTCTGTTGAGGCCTATAGGAATCTAAATAAAGGCATTTTAACAGTTCCTATTTAAGGGACAAGATTGAAGCAATGTATGTAAAGGGTACAAAGGCACATATATTGTCGACAGTAGTGAAGTCAATACAAGCTATGCTAGTGTACCCGGAAGAGACTTGCAAGTAAGTACACCTTTGTCACTTCCTCCATTTGCCTATTTGGAAGTTGTATTTGAAGACAACTCAAGAGACACAGTGTATACTAAGAAGATATTACATTGTCAGCACTGACACCCTAACCTCTCTAGAAGTATGCTATCAAATTGATTCTTCGATTTTTATCCTCCTTGTGATATCAGTATTTAGCCATATCCCTGTTCAGGCCTATGGGAATCTAAATAAAGGCATTTTGACAGTTCCTATTTAAGGGACAAGATTGAAGTAATGTATGTAAAGGGTAAAAATCCACATATATTTTCGACAGCAGTGAAGTCAATACAAGCTATGCTAGTGAACCTCAAGTCACTTGCAAGTACAACTTTGTCTCTTGCTGCATTGGCCTACTTGGAAGGTGTATTTGAAGACAGCTAAAGTGATACAATGCATACTAAGAAGATATTACATTGTCAGCACTGACACCCTAACCTCTCTACAAGTATCCTATCAAATTGACTCTTCGATTTTTATCCTGCTTGTGATATCAGTATTTAGCCATATCCCTGTTCAGGCCTATGGGAATCAAAATAAAGGCATTTTGACAGTTTCTATTTAAGGGACAAGATTGAAGTACTGTATGTAAAGGGTAAAAATCCACATATATTTTCTGCAGCAGTGAAGTCAGTACAAGATATGCTAGTGTACCTGGAGTACACTTGCAAGTACACCATTGTCCATTGATTCATTGGCCAGCATGGAAAGTATATTTGAAGATAACTCAAGGTATACAATGTATACTAACTAGATATGGCATTGTCAACACGGACTCCCTAAACTCTCGGCAACTATCATATCAACTTGACTCTTCTGTTCTTTTCCTGCTTGTGATATCAGTATTTAACCTTTACACTGTCGAGACCTCTAGGAATCCAAATAAATGCATGTGGGCAGTTCTCCTTACCAGACAACTCCGACGTAATATATGTAATGGGTAACAACCCACATATCTTATCGATAGCAGTGAAGACAATAAAAGCTATGCGAGTGTACCTGGAAGATACTTGCAAGTACACCATTGTCCATTGCTCAATTAGCCAACATGGAAGGTGTCTTTCAAGATAACTAAAGAGATACGATGTATACTAGGGAAATATTACATTGGAAACCATGTCTCGCTAAGCTGTCTGCAAGTCTCATATCAACTTGACTCTTCTATCTTTTTCCTGCTTGTGATATCAGTATTTCGGCTTTTCCCCGTTGAGGCCTATAGAAATCCAAAGAAATGAATTTTGTCACTTCCCCTAAATTGACCACTGTGAAATAATATATGTAAAGAATGAAAATCCACATATGTTATCTACAGCAGTGAAGTCAGTACAAGCTATGCTAGAGGACCTCGAAGATACTTGCAAGTACTCAAGTGTCCCTTGCTGCATTGTCCAACATGGAAGGTGTATATGAAGATGACTTAAGAAATACATTGAATACTTAGAAGATATTACGTTGTCAGCACTGAATCTCTAGATTCTCTAAAAGTGTCCTATCAACTTGACTCTTCTATATTTATCTTGCTTGTGATATCAGTATTTAGCATTTTCCCTGTTCAGGCATGTAAGAATCTAAATAAAGGCCTTTTGGCAGTTCCCCCTTAAGAGGCAACATTGAAGTAATGTATGTAAAGGGGAAAAATCCACATATCTTTTTGACACTAGTGAAGTCAATACAAGCTATGCTAGAGTACCTGGAAGATACTTGCAAGTGCACTATTGTCAGGTGCTCCATTGCCCAACATGGAAGGTGTATTTGAAGATAACTCGAGAAATGCAATGTATAATAAGAAGATATTACATTGTCAGCACTGACACTCTAAACTCTCTACAAGTGTCCTATAAACTTGACTCTTTAATCTTTATCCCGCTTGTAATATCAGTATTTAGCCTTTTCCCTGTTGAGACGTATATGAATCCAAATAAAAGCTTTTTGGCAGTTCCCCTAACCAGACATCTCTGAAGTAATATATGTAAAAGTTTACAAGCCACATATCTTATTGCTAGCAGTGAAGACAATACAACCTATGCGAGTGTACCTGGAAGATACTTGCAAGTACATCATTGTCCATTGCTCCTTTGGCCAACATATAAGGTGTATTTTAAGACAACTCAAGAGATACAATGTATACTAAGAAGATATTAAGTTATCAGCACTGACATCCTAACCTCTCCACAAGTATCCTATCAAATTGACCCTTTGATTTTTATCCTTCTTGTAATATCAGCATTTAGCCATATCCTTGTTCAGGCCTAAGGGAATCTAAGTATAGACATTTTGATAGTTCCTATTTAAGGGTCAAGATTGAAGTAATGTATGTAAAGGGTAAAAATCCACATATATTTTCGACAGCAGTGAAGTCAATACAAGCTATGCTAGTGTACCTGGAAGACACTTGCCTGTACACCTTTGTCACTTGCTCCATTGGCCTACTTGGAAGCTGTATTTGAAGACAACTCAAGAGATACAGTGTATACAAAGAAGATATTATATTGTCAGCACTGACACCTTAACCTCTCTACAAGAATCCTATCAAATTGACTCTGATTTTAATCCTGCTTTTGATATCAGTATTTAGCATTTTCCCTATTCAGGCATATAAGAATCTAAATAAAGGCCCTTTGGCAGTTCCTCCTTAAGAGGCAACATTGAAGTAATGTATGTAAAGGGTAAAAATCCACATATCTTTTCGACAGCAGTGAAGACAATACAAGCTATGCGAGTGTACCTGGAAGATACCTGCAAGTGCACTATTGTCCATTGCTCCATTGCCCAAAATGGAAGGTGTATTTGAAGATAACTCAAGAAATACAATGAATAATAAGAAGATATTACATTGTCAGCATTGACACCCTACCCTCTCTAGAAGTATCCTATCAAATTGACTCTTCGATTTTTATCCTGCTTTTGATATCAGTATTTTGCCATATCCCTGTTCAGGCCTATGGGAATCAAAATAAAGGCATTTTGACAGTTCCTATTTAAGGGACAAGGTTGAAGTAATATACGTAAAGGGTAAAATCCACATATCTTTTCGCCAGCAGTGAAGTCAGTACAATCTATGCTAGTGTACCTGGAAGACACTTGCAAGTACACCTCTGTCACTTGCTCCCTTGTACTACTTGGAGGTGTATTTGAAGGCAACTCAAGATATTCAATGTATACTAAGAAGATATTACATTGTCAGCACTGACAGCCTAACCTCACTACAAGTATCCTGTCAAATAGACTCTGATTTTCATCCTGCTTGTGATATCAGTATTTAGCCATATCCCTGTTCAGGCCTATGGGAATGAAAATAAAGGCATTTTGACAGTTCCTATTTAAGGGACAAGATTGAAGTACTGTATGTAAAGGGTAAAAATCCACATATATTTTCTGCAGCAGTGAAGTCAGTAAATGATATGCTAGTGTACCTGGAATACACTTGCAAGTACACCATTGTCCATTGATTCATTGGCCAACATGGAAAGTATATTTGAAGATAACTCAAGGTATACAATGTATACTAACTAGATATGGCATTGTCAACACGGACTCCCTAAACTCTCGGCAACTATCATATCAACTTGACTCTTCTGTTCTTTTCCTGCTTGTGATATCAGTATTTAACATTTACGCTGTCAAGACCTCTAGGAAACCAAATAAATGCATGTGGGCAGTTCTCCTTACCTGACAACTCCGACGTAATATATGTAATGGGTAACAACCCACATATCTTACTGATAGCAGTGAAGACAATAAAAGCTATGCGAGTGTACCTGGAAGATACTTGCAAGTACACCATTGTCCATTGCTTAATTAGCCAACATGGGAGGTGTCTTTCAAGATAACTCAAGAGATACGATGTATACTAGGGAAATATTACATTGGAAACACTGTTTCCCTAAGCTGTCTGCATTTCTCATATCAACTTGACTCTTCTATCTTTTTCCTTCTTGTATGTCAGTATTTAGGCTTTTCCCCGTTGAAGCCTATAGAAATCCAAAGAAATGTACTTTGTCACTTCCCCTAAAGAGAAAACTGTGAAATAATATATCTAAATAGTGAAAATCCAAATATATTATATACAGCAGTGAAGTCAGTAAAAGTTATTCTAGAGTACCTGGAAGATACTTGCAAGTACTCAACTGTCCCTTCCTTCCATGGCCAACATAGAAGGTGTATATGAAGATGACTTAAGAAATACGTTGAATACTATGAAGATATTACATTGTCAGCACTGAATCCCTAGATTCTCTACAAGTCTCCTATCAACTTGACTCTTCTACATTTATCCTGCTTGTGATATAAGTGTTTAGCCTTTTCTCTGTTGAGACCTATAGGAATCTAAATAAAGGCATTTTCCCAGTTCCTATTTAAGGGACAAGATTGAAGTAATATATGTGAAGGGTAAAAATCCACATATCTTTCGACAGCAATGAAGTCAAAACCAGATATGCTAGTGTACCTGGAAGACAATTGCAAGTACACCTTTGTCACTTCCCATTGGCCTACATGGAGGTGTATTTGAAGACCACTCAAGAGGTACAATGCATACTAAGAAGATATTACACTGTTAGCACTGACACCCTAACCTCTGTAATAGTATCCTATCAACTTGACTCTTCTATCTTTTCCTGCTTGTGATGTAAGTATTTAGGCTTTTCCCCGTTGAGGCCTATAGAAATCCAAAGAAATGAATTTTGTCACTTCCCCTAAATAGACCACTGTGAACTAATATATCTAAAGAGTGAAAATCCACATATATTATCTACAGCAGTGAAGTCAGTACAAGCTATGCTAGAGGACCTCGAAGATACTTGCAAGTACTCAAGTGTCCCTTGCTCCATTGTCCAACATGGAAGGTGTATATGAAAATGACTTAAGAAATACATTGAAGACTAAGAAGATATTACATTGTGAGTACTGAATCCCTAGATTCTTTACAAGTGTCCTATCTACTTGACTCTTCTGTCTTTATCCTGCTTGTGATATCAGTATTTAGTATTTTCCCTGTTTAGGCATGTAAGAATCTAAATAAAAGCCTTTTGGCAGTTCCTCCTTAAGAGGCGACATTGAAGTAATGTATGTAAAGGGGAAAAATCCACATATCTTTTCGACACCAGTGAAGTAAATACAAGCTATGCTAGAGTACCTGGAAGACATTTGCTAGTGCACTATTGTCAGTTGCTCCATTGCCCAACATGGAAGGTGTATTTGAAGATAACTCGAGAAATGCAATGTATAATAAGAAGATATTACATTGTCAGCACTGACACCCTAAACTCTCTACAAGGGTCCTATAAACTTGACTCTTCAATCTTTATCCTGCTTGTAGTATCAGTATTTAGCCTTTTCCCTGTTGAGACCTATATGAATCCAAATAAATGCATTTTGGCAGTTCCCCTAACCAGACATCTCTGAAGTAATACATGTAAAGGGTTACAAGTCACATATCTTATCGCTAGCAATGAAGACAATACAAGCTATGCGAGTGTACCTGGAAGATACTTGTAAGTACACCACTGTCCAATGCTCCTTTGGCCAACATATAAGGTGTATTTAAAGACAGCTCAAGAGATACAATGTATACTAAGAAGATATTAAGTAATCAGCACTGACATCCTAACCTCTCCACAAGTATTCTATCAAATTGACTCTTTGATTTTTATCCTTCTTGTAATATCAGTATTTAGCCATATCCCTGTTCAGGCCTATGGGAATCTAAATATAGGCATTTTGATGGTTCCAATTTATGGGTCAAGATTGAAGTAATGTATGTAAAGGGTAAAAATCCACATGTCTTTTCGACAGCAGTGAAGTCAATACAAGCTATGCTAGTGTACTTGGAAGACACTTGCCTGTACACCTTTGACACTTCCTCCATTGCCTTACTTGGAATATTTATTTGAAGACAATTCAAGAGATACAGTGTATACAAAGAAGATATTACACTGTCAGCACTGACACCTTAACCTCTCTACAAGAATCCTATCAAATTGACTCTGATTTTAATCCTGCTTTTGATATCAGTATTTAGCATTTTCCCTGTTCAGGCATATAAGAATCTAAATAAAGGCATTTTGGCAGTTCCTCCTTAAGAGGCAACATTGAAGTAATGTATGTAAAGGGTAAAAATCCACATATATTTTCGACAGCAGTGAAGGCAATAGAAGCTATGCGAGTGTACCTGGAAGATACTTGCAAGTGCACTATTGTCCATTGCTCCATTGCACAAAATGGAAGGTGCATTTTAAGACAAGTCAAGAGATACAATGTATACTAACTAGAAATGGCATTGTCAAAACGGACTCCCTAAACTCTCGGCAACTATCTTATCAACTTGACTCTTCGGTTCTTTTCCGGCTTGTGATATCAGTATTTAGCCTTTACACTGTCGAGACCTCTAGGAATCTAAATAAATGCATGTGGGCAGTTCTCCTTACCAGACAACTCTGAAGTAATATATGTAATGGGTAACAACCCACATATCTTATCGCTAGCAGTGAAGACAATACAAGCTATGCGAGAGTACCTGGAAGATACTTGCAAGTACACCATTGTCCATTGCTCCTTTGGCCAACATATAAGGTGTATTTGAAGACAATTCAAGAGATACAATGTATACTAAGAAGATATTACATTATCAGCACTGACATCCTAACCTCTCCACAAGTATCCTATCAAATTGACTCTTCGATTTTTATCCTGCTTGTGATATCAGTATTTAGCCATATCCCTGTTCAGGCCGATGGGAATCAAAATAAAGTCATTTTGGCAGTTCCTATTTAAGGGTCAAGATTGAAGTAATGTATGTAAAGGGTAAAAACCCACATATCTTTTCGACAGCAGTGAAGCCAATACAATCTACGCTAATGTACCTGGAAGATACTTGCAAGTACACCTTTGTCACTTGCTCCATTGGCCTAATTGGAGGTGTATTTGAAGACAACTCAAGAGATACAATGTATACTAAGAAGACATTACATTGTCAGCACTGAAACCCTAACATCTCTGCAAGTATCCTATCAAATTAACTCTTTGATTTTTATCCTGCTTCTGATGTCAGTATTTAGCCATATCATGTAAAAGTCTATGGGAATCTAAACATAGGCATTTTGACAGTTCCAATTTAAGGCACAACTTTGAAGTAATGTATGTAAACGGTAAAAATCCACATATCTTTTCGAAAGCAGTAAAGTCTATACAAGATATGTGAGTGTACCCGGAAGACACTTGCAAGAACACCTTTCTCACTTCCTTCATTGGCCTACTTGGAAGATGTATTTGAAGACAACTCAGGAGACACAATGTATACTAAGAAGTTATTACATTTTCAGCACTGACACACTAACCTCTCTACAAGTATCCTATCAAATTGACTCTTCGATTTTTATCCTGCTTGTGCTATCATTATTTAGCCATATGCCTGTTCAGGACTTTGGGAATCTAAGTAAAGGCATTTGGAGAGTTCCTATTTATGGGACAAATTTGAAGCAATGTATGTAAAGGGTAAAATCCAAATATCATTTCAGCAGCGGTGAAGTCCATACAAGCTATGTTAGTGTACCTGGAAGACACTTGCGACTACAACTTTCTCACTTGCTCCATTGGCTTACTTGGAAGGTGTATTTGAACATAACTAAAGAAATACAATGTACACTCAGAAGATATTACATTGTCAGCACTGACACCCTAACCTCTCTACATGTATCCTATCAAATACACTCTTTGATATTTATCCGGCTTGTGACATCAGTATTTATCCATATCCCTGTTCAGGAGTATGGAAATCTAAATAAAGGCAATTACATAGTTCCTATTTAAGGGACAACATTGAAGTAATGTATGTAAAGGGTAAAAATCCACATATCTTTTCGACAGCAGGGAAGTCAATACAAGTTATGCTAGTGTAGCTGGAAGACACTTGTAAGTACACTTTTGTCACTTGCTCCATGGGCCTACTTGAAGGTGTATTTGAAGACAACTGAAGAGATACAATGCATACTAAGGACATATTACAATGTCAGCACTGAAACCCGAACCTCTCTACAAGTATGCTATCAATCTGACTCTTCTATCTTTATCCTGCTTGTGATATCAGTATTTAGCCGTATCCCTGTACAGGTCTATGGGAATCTAAATATAGGCATTTTGACAGTTCCTACTTAAGGGGCAAGATTGAAGTAATGTATGTAAAGGGTAACAATCCACATATCTTTTCGACAGCAGTGAAGTCAATACAAGCTATGCTAGAGTACCTGGAAGACACTTGCAAGTACACTATTGTCTATTGCTCCGTTGCCCAACATGGAAGTATTATTTGAAGATAACACAAGAAATTCAATGTATAATAAGAAGGTATTACATTGTCAGCACTGACAGCCTGAACTCTATACAAGTGTCCTGTAACCTTGACTCTTCGATTTTTATCCTCCTTGTAATATCAGTATTTAGCCTTTTCCCTGTTGAGACCTATAAGTATCCAAATAAATGCATTTTGGAAGTTCCCCCAACCAGACAACTCTGAAGTAATATATGTAAAGGCTTTGAACTCACGTATCTTATCGGTAGCAATGAAAACAATAAAAGCTATGTGAGTGTATCTGGAAGATACTTGCAAGCACACCATTGTCTATTGCTCCATTGGCCAAGATGTAGGGTGTATTTGAAGATAACTGAAGAGATACAATGTATACTAAGAAGATATTACATTGTCAGCACTGACACCCTAACCTCTCTACAAGTATCCTATCAAACTCACTCTTTAATTTTTATCCTGCTTGTGATATCAGTATGTAACCATATCCCTGTACCGGCCTATGGGAACCTAAATAAAGGCATTTTCACAGTTCCTTTTTAAGGGAGAAGAATGAAGCAATGTATGTAAAGGGTAAAAATCCACATATATTTTCGACAGCAGTGAACACAATACTAGCTATGCTAGTGTACCTGGAAGACACTTGCAAGAATACTTTTGGCACTTGCTCCATTGGCCTTCTTGGAGGTGTATTTGAAGACAACCCCAGAGATACAATGTATACTAAGAAGATATTACATTTTCAGCACTGACACCCTAACCTCTCCACAGGTATCCTATCAAATTGGCTCTTGGATTTTTATCCTGCTTGTGATACCAGTATTTACCCGTATACCTGTTCAGGCCTATAGAAATCTAGATGAAGTCATTTTGAAAGTTCCTATTTAAGGGTCAGGGTTGAAGTAATGTATGTAAAGGGTAAAAATCCACATATCTTTTCGACAGCAGGGAAGTCAATACAAGCTATGATAGTAGTGTACTTGGAAGACACTTGCAAGTACAAGTTTGTCACTTGCTCCATTGGCCAACTTGGAGGTATATTTGAAGACAACTCAAGAGATACAATGTATACTAAGAAGATATAACACTTTCATCACCCACACCCTAACCTCTCTACAAGTATTCTATCAAATTGACCCCTCGGTATTTATCTACCTTGTGATATCAGTATTTTGCCATATGCTTGTTCAGGACTTTGGGAATCAAAATAATGTCATTCTGGCAGTTCCTATTTAAGGGTCAAGTTTGAGGTAATATATGTAAAGGGTAAAAATCCACATATCTTTTCGACAACAGTGAAATCAGTACAATCTACCCTAATGTACCTGGAAGATACTTGCAAGTAAACCTTTGTCTCTTGCTCCATTGGCCTATTGGAGGTATATTTGAGGACAAATGAAGAGATACAATGTATACGAAGAAGATATTACATTGTCAGCACTGAAACCCTAACCTCTCTTCAAGTATCTGATCAAACTGACTCTTTGATTTTTATCCTGCTTCTGATATCAGTATTTAGCCATATCATGTAAAGGTCTATGGGAATCTAAATATAGGCATTTTGACAGTTCCTTTTTTAAGGGACAACTTTGAAGTAATGTATGTAAAGCGTAAAATCCAAATATTTTTTCGACAGCGGTGAAGTCAATACAAGCTATGTTATTGTACCTGGAAGACACTTGCGAGTATACCTTTCTCACTTGCTCCATTGCCTTAATTGGAGGGTGCGTTTGAAGATAACTAAAGAAATACAATGTATACTAAGAAGATATTACCTTGTCAGCACTGACACCCTAACCTCTCTACAAGTATCCTATCAAATACACTCTTTGATTTTTATCCGGCTTGTGACATCAGTATTTATCTATATCCCTGCTCAGGACTATGGGAATCGAAATAAAAGCATTTTCGCAGTTCCTATTTAAGGGACAACATTGAAGTAATGTATGTAAAGGGTAAAAATCCACATATCTTTTCGACAGTAGTGAAGTCAATACAAGTTATGCTAGAGTACCTGGAAGACACTTGCAAGAATAATTTTGTCACTTGCTCAATTTGCCTACTTGTAGGTGTATTTGAAGACAACTCAAGAGATACAATGTATACTAAGAAGATATTACATTTTCAGCACTGACACCCTAACTTCTCTACAAGTATCCTATCAAATTGACTCTTCGATTTTTATCCTGCTTGTGATATCAGTATTTGGCCATATGCCTGTTCAGGCCTATGGGAATCAAAATAATGTCATTTTGGCAATTCCTATTTAAGGGACAAGATTGAAGTAATGAATGTAAAGAGAAAAAATCCACATATCTTTTCGACAGCAGGGAAGTCAATACGAGCTATGCTTGTGTACCAGGAAGACACTTGCAAGTGCACTATTTTCCATTGCTCCATTGCCCAACATAGAAGGAGTATTTGAAGATAACACAAGAAATACAATGTACAATAAGAAGATATTACATTGTCAGCACGGACACCCTAAACTCTACACAAGTGTCCTGTAACCTTGACTCTTCGATTTTTATCCTGCTTGTGATATTAGTATTTATCCGTATCCCTGTTGAGGCCGATGGGAAACTAAATAAAAGCATTTTCATAGTTCCTATTTAAGGGACGACTTTGAAGTAATGTATGTAAAGGGTAAAAATTCACATATCTTTTCGACAGCAGTGAAAGCAATACAAGCTATGCTAGTGTAACTGGAAGATACTTGCAAGTACACCTTTGTCACTTGCTCCATTGGCCTACTTGGAGGTGTAATTGAAGACAACTCCAGGGATACAATGTATAATAAGAAGATATTGCATTGTCAGCACTGTCACCCTAACCTCTCCACAAGTATCCTGTCAAATTGACTCTTGGATTTTTATCCTGCTTGTGATATCAGTATTTAGCCATATACCTGTTCAGGCCTATAGAAATCTAAATAAAGGCATTTTGAGAGTTCCTATTTAAGGGTCAAGATTGAAGTAATGTATGTAAAGGGTAAAAATCCACATATCTTTTACACAGCAGTGAAGTCAACTCAAGCTATGTATTGGAGGTGTATTTGAAGACAACTCAAGAGATACAATGTATACTAAGAAGATATTACATTGTCACCACTGACACCCTAACCTCTCTACAGGTATCCTATCATATTGACTCTTCAGTATTTATCCTGCTTGTGATATCAGGATTTATCCATATCCCTGTAACAGCCTATGGAAACCTAAATAAAGGCCTTTTGAAAGTTCCTATTTAATGAACAAGATTGAATTAATCCATATAAAGCGTACAAATCCACATATCTTTTTGACAGCAGTGAAGCCAATACAAGCTATGCTAGTGTACCTAGACGACAGTTGCAAGTACACCTTTTTCACTTGCTCCATTGGCGTACCTGGAAGTGTATTTGAAGACAACTCAAGAGATACAATGTATACTAAGAAGATATTACATTGTCACCACTGACACCCTAACCTCTCTTAAAATATCCTATCAAACTGACTCTTTGATTTTTATCCTGCTTGTGGTATCAGTATGTAGGCATATCTCTGTACAGGCCTGTGGGAATCTAAATAAAGGCATTTTCCCAGTTCCTTTTTAACGGACAAGATTGAAGAAATGTCTGTAAAGGGTAAAAATCCACATATCTTTTCGACAGTAGTGAACTCAATACAAGCTATGCTAGTGTACCTGGAAGACACTTAAAGTACACCTTTGTCACTAGCTCCATTGGCCTACTTGGAGGTGTAATTGAAGACAACTCCAGAGATACAATGTATACTAAGAAGATATTACATTGTCAACACTGACACACTAACCTCTCTACAAGTATCCTATCAAATTGACTCTTCGATTTTTATTCTGCTTGTGATATCAGTATTTAGCCATATGCCTGTTCAGGCCTATGGGAATCTTAAAAAAACAATTTTCACAGTTGCTATTTAAGGGACAACATTGAAGTAATGTTTTTAAAGGGTATAAATCCACATATCTTTTCGACAGCAGTTAAGTCAATACAATCTATGCTAGTGTACCTAGAAGACACTTGCAAGAATTCTTTTGTCACTTGCTCCATTGGCCTACTTGGAGGTGTATTTGAAGACAACTCAAGAGATAAAATATATACTAAGAAGAAACTACATTGTTAGCACTGACACCCTAACCTCTCCACAAGTATCCTATCAAATTGACTCTTGGATTTTTATCCTGCTTGTGATATCAGTATTTAGCCATATACCTGTTCAGGCCTATAGAAATCTAAATAAAGGCATTTTGACAGTTCCTATTTAAGGGTCAAGGTTGAAGTAATGTATGTAAAGGGTAAAAATCCACATATCTTTTACACAGCAGTGAAGTCAAATCAAGCTATGTACTGGAGGTGTATTTGAAGACAACTCACGAGATACAATGTATACTAAGAAGATATTACATTGTCACAACTGACACCCTAACCTCTCTACAGGTATCCTATCATATTGACTCTTCGGTATTTATCCTGCTTGTGATATCAGGATTTATCCATATCCCTGTAAAAGCCTATGGAAAACTAAATAAAGGCCTTTTGAAAGTTCCTATTTAATGAACAAGATTGAAGTAATGCATATAAAGAGTAAAAATCCAAATATCTTTTTGACAGAAGTGAAGCCAATACAAGCTATGCTAGTGTACCTAGACGATAGTTCCAAGTACACATTTGTTACTTGCTCCATTGGCGTACCTGGAAGTGTATTTGAAGACAACTCAAGAGATACAATGTACACTAAGGAGATATTACATTGTCAACACTGAAACCCTAACCTCTCTACAAGGATTCTATCAATCTGACTCTTCGATCTTTATCCTGCTTGTGATAGCAGTATTTAGCCATATCCCTGTACAGCCCGATGGGAATCAAAATAAAGTCATTTTGCCAGTTCCTATTTAAGGGTCAAGATTGAAGTAATGTATGTAAAGAGTAAAAATCCACATATCTTTTCGACAGCAGGGAAGTCAATACAAGCTATGCTAGTGTACCTGGAAGACACTTGCACGAATGCCTTTGTCACTTCCTCTATTGGCCTACTTTTACGGTGTATTTGAAGACAACTCAAGAGACACAATGCGTACTAAGAAGATATTACATTGTCAGCACTGACACCCTAACCTCTCCACAAGTATCCTATCAAATTTACTCTTGGATTTTTATCCTGCTTGTGATATCAGTATTTAGCCATATACCTGTTCAGGCCTATAGAAATCTAAATAAAGGCATTTTGAGAGTTCCTATTGAATGGTCAAGGTTGAAGTAATGTATGTAAAGGGTAACAATCCACATATCTTTTCGACAGCAGTGAACTCAATAGAAGCTATGCTAGTGTACCTGGAAGACACTTAAAGTATACCTTTGTCACTTGCTCCATTGGCCTACTTGGAGGTGTATTTGAAGACAACTCAAGGGATACAATGTATACTAAGAAGATATTACACTGTCAGCACTGACACCCTAACCTCTCTACAAGTATCCAATCAAATTGACTCTTTGATTTTTATCCTGCTTGTGATATCAGTATTTATCCATATTCCTATTCAGGCCGATGGGAATCTAAATAAAAGCATTTTCACAGTTGCTATTTAAGGGACAACATTGAAGTAATGTATGTAAAGGGTTACAATCCACATATCTTTTCGACAGCAGTGAAGGCAATACAAGCTATGCTAGTGTACCTGGAAGACACTTGCAAGTTCACCTTTGTCACTTGTTCCATTGGCCTACTTGGAGGTGTATTTGAAGACAACTCAAGAGATACAATGTATACTAAGGAGATATTACATTGCCAGAACCTAACCCCAACCTCTCTACAAGTATCCTATCAATCTGACTCTTCTATCTTTATCCGGCTTGTCATATCAGTATTTAGCCATATCCCTGTACAGGTCGATGGGAATCTAAATATAGGCATTTTGACAGTTCCTATTTAAGGGACAAGTTTGAAGTAATGTATGTAAAGGGTAAAAATCCACATATCTTTTCGACAGCAGTGAAGACAATACAAGCTATGCTAGAGTGCCTGGAAGATACTTGCAAGTGCACTATTATCCATGGCTCCATTGCCCAACATGGAAGGAGTATTTGAAGATAACACAGAAATACAATGTATAATAAGAAGATATTACATTGTCAGCACTGACACCCTAAACTCTATACAAGTGTCCTGTAACCTTGACTCTTCGATTTTTATCCTGCTTGTAATATCAGTATTTAGACTTTTCCTGTTGAGGCCTATAAGAATCCAAATAAAGGCATTTTGGAAGTTCCCCCAACCAGACAACCCTGAAGTAATATATGTAAAGGCTTTGAACACACATATCGTATCGGTAGCAATGAAGACAATACAAGCTATGCGAGTGTACCTGGAAGAAACTTGCAAGTACACCATTGTCTATTGCTCCATTGGCGAAGATGTAGGGTGTATTTGAAGATAACTCAAGAGATACAATGTATACTAAGAAGATATTACATTGTCAGCACTGACACCCTAACCTCTCTTCAAATATCCTATCAAACTGACTCTTTGATTTTTATCCTGCTTGTGATATCAGTATGTAACCATATCCCTGTACAGGCCTATGGGAATCTAAATAAAGGCATTTTCACAGTTCCTTTTTAAGGGACAAGATTGAAGCAATGTATGTAAAGGGTAAAAATCCACATATCTTTTCGACAACAGTGAACTCAATACATGCTATGCTAGTGTACCTGGAAGAAACTTAAAGTACACCTTTGTCACTTCCTCCATTGGCCTACTTGGAGGTGTAATTGTAGACAACTCAAGGGATACAATGTATACTAAGAAGATATTACATTGTGAGCACTGACACCCCAACCGCTCTACAAGTATCCTATCAAATTGACTCTTTGATTTTTATCCTGCTTGTGATATCAGTATTTATCCATATCCCTGTTCAGGCCGATGGGAATCTAAATAAAAGCATTTTCACAGTTCCTATTTAAGGGACAACATTGAAGTAATGTATGCAAAGGGTAAAAATCCACATATCTTTTCGACAGCAGTGAAAGCAATACAAGCTATGCTAGTGTAACTGGAACATACTTGCAAGAATACTTTTGTCACTTGCTCCGTTGGCCTAGGTATTGGTGTATTTGAAGACAACTCAAGAGATACAATATATACTAAGAAGATATTACATTTTCAGCACTGACACCCTAACCTCTCTACAAGTATCCTATCAAATTGACTCTTCGATTTTTATCCTGCTTGTGATATCAGTATTTGGCCATATGCCTGTTCAGGCCTATGGGAATCAAAATAAAGTCATTTTGGCAGTTCCTATTTAAGGGACAAGATTGAAGTAATGTATGTAAAGGGTAAAAATCCACATATCTTTTTGCCGGGTGTATATGAAGACAACTCAAGTGATACAATGTATGCTAAGAAGATATTACATTGTCTGCACTGACATCCTAACCTCTCTACAAGTATCCTATCAAATTGACTCTTCCTTTGTTATCCAACTTGTGATATCAGTATTTAGCCATATGCCTATACAGGCCTATGGGAACCTAAATAAAGGCATTTTGACAATTCCTATTTAAGGGTCAAGATTGAAGTAATGTATGTAAAGGGTAAAAATCCACATATCTTTTCGACAGCAGGGAAGTCAATACAAGCTATGCTAGTGTACCTGGAAGACACTTGCAAGTACACCTTTGTCACTTGCTCCATTGGCCTACTTGGAGGTGTATTTGAAGACAACTCAAGAGATACAATGTATACTAAGAAGATATTACATTGTTTGCACTGACACCCTAACCTCTCTACAAGTATCCTATCAAATTGACTCTTTGATAGTTATTCTGCTTGTGATATCAGTATTTAGCCATATGACTATACAGGCCTATGGGAACCCAAATAAAGGCATTTTGAAAGTTCCCATTTAAGGGTCCAGATTGAAGTAATGTATGTAAAGGTTAAAAATCCACAAATCTTTTCGACAGCAGGGAAGTCAATACAAGCTATGCTAGTGTATCTGGAAGACACTTGCAAGTATACCTTTGTCACTTGCTCCATTGGCCTACTTGGAGGTGTATTTGAAGACAACTCAAGAGACACAATGCATACTAAGAAGATATTACATTGTCAGCACTGACACGCTAACCTCTCTAGAAGTATGCTATCAAATTAACTCTTCGATTTTTATCCTGCTTGTGATATCAGTATTTAGCCATATCCCTGTTCAGGCCGATAGAAATCTAAATAAAGGCATTTTGACAGTTCCTATTTAAGGGTCAAGATTGAAGTAATGTATGTAAAGGATAAAAATCCACATATCTTTTCGACAGCAGGGAAGTCAATAGAAGGTATGCTAGTGTACCTGGAAGACACTTGCAAGTACACCTTTTCACTTGCTCCGTTGGCCTACTTGGAAGCTGTATTTGAAGACAACTCAAGAGATACAGTGTATACTAAGAAGATATTACCTTGTAAGCACTGACACACCAACCTCTCTACAAGTATCCTATCAAATTGAGTCTTAGATTTTTATCCTGCTTCAGATATCAGTATTTTGCCATATGCCTGTTCAGGTCTATGGGAATCAAAATAAAGTCATTTTGCCAGTTGCTATTTAAGGGACAAGATTGAAGTAATGTATGTAAAAGGTAAAAATCCACATATCTTTTCGACAACAGTGAAGTCAGTAGAAGATATGCTAGTGTACCTGGAAGACACTTGCAAGTATGCCTTTGTCACATCCTTCATTGGCCTACTTGGAGGTGTATTTGAAGACAACTCAAGAGATACAGTGTATACTAAGAAGATATTACCTTGTCAGCACTGACACCCCAACCTCTCTACAAGTATCCTATCAAATTGACTCTTCGATTTTTATCCTGCTTGAGATATGAGTATTTTGCCATATGCCTGTTCAGGCCTATGGGAATCAATATAAAGTCATTTTTCCAGTTGCTATTTAAGGGACAAGATTGAAGTAATGTATTTAAAGGGTAACAATCCACATATCTTTTCGACAGCAGGGAAGTCAATACAAGCTATGCTACTGTACCTGGAAGACACTTGCAAGTACACCTTTGTCACTTGCTCCATTGGCCTACATGGATGTGTATTTGAAGACAACTCACGACATGCAATGTATACGAAGAAGATATTACATTGTCTGCACTGACACCCTAACGTCTCTACAAGTATCCTACCAAACTGACTCTTCGTTATTTATTCAGCTTGTGATATCAGTATTTAGCCAGATGCCTATACAGGCTTATGGGAACCTAAATAAAGGGGTTTTGACAGTTCCTATTTAAGGGTCAAGATTGAAGTAATGTATGTAAAGGGTAAAAATCCACATATGTTTTCGACAGCAGGGAAGTCAATACAAGCTATGCTAGTGTACCTGGAAGACACTTGCAAGTACACCTTTGTCACTTGCTCCATTGGCCTACATGGATGTGTATTTGAAGACTACTCACGACATACAATGTCCTGCTTGTGATATCAGTATTTATCCATATCCCTGTTCAGTCCGATAGAAATCCAAATAAAGGCATTTTGACAGTTCCTATTTAAGGGTCAAGATTGAAGTAATGTATGTTAAGGGTAAAAATCCACATATCTTTTCGACAGCAGGGAAGTCAATACAAGCTATGCTAGTGTACCTGGAAGACACTTGCAAGTATGCCTTTGTCACATCCTTCATTGGCCTACTTGGAAGGTGTATTGGAAGACAACTCAAGAGACACAATGCATACTAAGAAGATATTACATTGTCAGCACTGACACGCTAACCTCTCTAGAAGTATGCTATCAAATTAACTCTTCGATTTTTATCCTGCTTGTGATATCAGTATTTAGCCATATCCCTGTTCAGACCTATAGAAATCTAAATAAAGGCATTTTGACAGTTCCTATTTAAGGGTCAAGATTGAAGTAATGTATGTAAAGGTTAAAAATCCACATATCTTTTCGACAGCAGGGAAGTCAATACAAGCTATGCTAGTGTACCTGGAAGACACTTGCAAGTACACCTTTGTCACTTGCTCCATTGGCCTACATGGATGTGTATTTGAAGACAACTCACGACATACAATGTATACTAAGAAGACATTACCTTGTTAGCACTGACACCCCAACCTCTCTACAAGTATCCTATCAAATTGACTCTTCGATTTTTATCCTGCTTGAGATATGAGTTTTTTGCCATATGCCTGTTCAGGCCTATGGGAATCAATATAAAGTCATTTTGCCAGTTCCTATGTAAGGGACAACATTGAAGCAATGTATGTAAAAGGTAAAAATCCACATATCTTTTTGGCAGGTGTATATGAAGACAACTCAAGTGATACAATGTATACTAAGAAGATATTACATTGTCTGCACTGACATCCTAACCTCTCTACAAGTATCCTATCAAATTGACTCTTCCTTTGTTATCCAGCTTGTGATATCAGTATTTAGCCATATGCCTATACAGGCCTATGGGAACCTAAATAAAGGCATTTTGACAGTTCCTATTTAAGGGTCAAGATTGAAGTAATGTATGTAAAGGGTAAAAATCCACATATCTTTTCGACAGCAGGGAAGTCAATACAACCTATGCTAGTGTACCTGGAAGACACTTGCAAGTATACCTTTGTAACTTGCTCCATTGGCCTACTTGGAGGTGTATTTGAAGACAACTCAAGAGATACAATGTATACTAAGAAGATATTACATTGTCTGCACTGACACCCTAACCTTTCTACAAGTATCCTATCAAATTGACTCTTTGATATTTATTCTGCTTGTGATATCAGTATTTAGCCATATGACTATACAGGCCTATGGGAACCTAAATAAAGGCATTTTGAAAGTTTCTATTTAAGGGTCCAGATTGAAGTAATGTATGTAAAGGTTAAAAATCCACAAATCTTTTCGACAGCAGGGAAGTCAATACAAGCTATGCTAGTGTATCTGGAAGACACTTGCAAGTAGACCTTTGTCACTTGCTCCATTGGCCTACTTGGAGGTGTATTTGAAGACAACTCAAGAGATACAATGTATACTAAGAAGATATTACATTTTCTGCACTGACGCCCTAACCTCTCTACAAGTATCCTATCAAATTGACACTTCGATTTTTATCCTGCTTGTGATATCAGTATTTATCCATATCCCTGTTCAGTCCGATAGAAATCCAAATAAAGGCATTTTGACAGTTCCTATTTAAGGGTCAAGATTGAAGTAATGTATGTACAGGGTAAAAATCCACATATCTTTTCGACAGCAGGGAAGTCAATACAAGCTATGCTAGTGCACCTGGAAGACACTTGCAAGTATGCCTTTGTCACATCCTTCATTGGCCTACTTGGAAGGTGCATTTGAAGAAAACTCAAGAGAAACAATGCATACTAAGAATATATTACGTTGTCAGCACTGACATGCTAACCTCTCTAGAAGTATCCTATCAAATTGACTCTTCGATTTTTATCCTGCTTGTGATATCAGTATTTAGCCATATCCCTGTTCAGGCCGATAGAAATCTAAATAAAGGCATTTTGACAGTTCCTATTTAAGGGTCAAGATTGAAGTAATGTATGTAAAGGATAAAAATCCACATATCTTTTCGACAGCAGGGAAGTCAATAGAAGGTATGCTAGTGTACCTGGAAGACACTTGCAAGTACACCTTTGTCACTTGCTCCGTTGGCCTACTTGGAAGCTGTATTTGAAGACAACTCAAGAGATACAGTGTATACTAAGAAGATATTACCTTGTCAGCACTGACACACCAACCTCTCTACAAGTATCCTATCAAATTGAGTCTTAGATTTTTATCCTGCTTGAGATATCAGTATTTTGCCATATGCCTGTTCAGGTCTATGGGAATCAAAATAAAGTCATTTTGCCAGTTGCTATTTAAGGGACAAGATTGAAGTAATGTATGTAAAAGGTAAAAATCCACATATCTTTTCGACAACAGTGAAGTCAGTAGAAGACATGCTAGTGTACCTGGAAGACACTTGCAAGTACGCCTTTGTCACATCCTGCATTGGCCTACTTGGAGGTGAATTTGAAGACAACTCAAGAGATACAGTGTATACTAAGAAGATATTACATTGTCTGCACTGACACCCTAACGTCTCTACAAGTATCCTACCAAACTGACTCTTCGTTATTTATTCAGCTTGTGATATCAGTATTTAGCCAGATGCCTATACAGGTTATGGGAACCTAAATAAAGGGGTTTTGACAGTTCCTATTTAAGGGTCAAGATTGAAGTAATGTATGTAAAGGGTAAAAATCCACATATGTTTTCGACAGGAGGGAAGTCAATACAAGCTATGCTAGTGTACCTGGAAGACACTTGCAAGTACACCTTTGTCACTTGCTCCATTGGCCTACATGGATGTGTATTTGAAGACAACTCATGACATACAATGTATACTAAGAAGACATTACCTTGTTAGCACTGACACCCCAACCTCTCTACAAGTATCCTATCAAATTGACTCTTCGATTTTTATCCTGCTTGAGATATGAGTTTTTTGCCATATGCCTGTTCAGGCCTATGGGAATCAATATAAAGTCATTTTGCCAGTTCCTATGTAAGGGATAATATTGAAGCAATGTATGTAAAAGGTAAAAATCCACATATCTTTTTGGCAGGTGTATATGAAGACAACTCAAGTGATACAATGTATACTAAGAAGATATTACATTGTCTGCACTGACATCCTAACCTCTCTACAAGTATCCTATCAAATTGACTCTTCCTTTGTTATCCAGCTTGTGATATCAGTATTTAGCCATATGCCTATACAGGCCTATGGGAATCTAAATAAAGGCATTTTGACAGTTCGTATTTAAGGGTCAAGATTGAAGTAATGTTTGTAAAGGGTAAAAATCCACATATCTTTTTGACAGCAGGGAAGTCAATAGAACCTATGCTAGTGTACCTGGAAGACACTTGCAAGTATACCTTTGTCACTTGCTCCATTGGCCTACTTGGAGGTGTATTTGAAGACAACTCAAGAGATACAATGTATACTAAGAAGATATTACATTGTCTGCACTGACATCCTAACCTCTCTACAAGTATCCTATCAAATTGACTCTTCCTTTGTTATCCTGCTTGTGATATCAGTATTTAGCCATATGCTTATACAGGCCTATGGGAACCTAAATAAAGGCATTTTGACAGTTCCTATTTAAGGGTCAAGATTGAAGTAATGTATGTAAAGGGTAAAAATCCACATATCTTTTCGACAGCATGGAAGTCAATACAACCTATGCTAGTGTACCTGGAAGACACTTGCAAGTATACCTTTGTAACTTGCTCCATTGGCCTACTTGGAGGTGTATTTGAAGACAACTCAAGAGATACAATGTATACTAAAAAGATATTACATTGTCTGCACTGACACCCTAACCTTTCTACAAGTATCCTATCAAATTGACTCTTTGATAGTTATTCTGCTTGTGATATCAGTATTTAGCCATATGACTACACAGGCCTATGGGAACCTAAATAAAGGCATTTTGAAAGTTTCTGTTTAAGGGTCCAGATTGAAGTAATGTATGTAAAGGTTAAAAATCCACAAATCTTTTCGACAGCAGGGAAGTCAATACAAGCTATGCTAGTGTATCTGGAAGACACTTGCAAGTAGACCTTTGTCACTTGCTCCATTGGCCTACTTGGAGGTGTATTTGAAGACAACTCAAGAGATACAATGTATACTAAGAAGATATTACATTTTCTGCACTGACGCCCTAACCTCTCTACAAGTATCCTATCAAATTAACACTTCGATTTTTATCCTGCTTGTGATATTAGTATTTAGCCATATCCCTGTTCAGGCCGATAGAAATCCAAAGAAATGCATTTTGACAGTTCCTATTTAAGGGTCAAGATTGAAGTAATGTATGTAAAGGGTAAAAATCCACATATCTTTTCTACAGAAGTGAAGTCAATAGAAGCTATGCTAGTGTACCTGGAAAACACTTGCAAGTATACCTTTGTCACTTGCTCCATTGGCCTACTTGGAGGTGTATTTGAAGACAACTCAAGAGATACAATGTATACTAAGAAGATATTACATTGTCTGCACTGACGTCCTAACCTCTCTACAAGTATCCTATCAAATTGACTCTTCGGTATTTATCCTGCTTGTGATATCAGTATTTAGCCATATGCCTATACAGGCCTATGGAACCTAAATAAAGGCATTTTGACAGTTCCTATTTAAGGGTCAAGATTGAAGTAATGTATGGAAAGGGTAAAAATCCACATATCTTTTCGACAGCAGGGAAGTCAATACAAGCTATGCTAGTGTACCTGGAAGACACTTGCAAGTATGCCTTTGTCACATCCTTCATTGGCCTACTTGAAGGTGTATTGGAAGACAACTCAAGAGACACAATGCATACTAAGAAGATATTACATTGTCAGCACTCACACGCTAACCTCTTTAGAATTATGCTATCAAATTAACTCTTTGATTTTTATCCTGCTTGTGATATCAGTATTTATCCATATCCCTGTTCAGGCCTATAGAAATCTAAATAAAGGCATTTTGACAGTTCCTATTTAAGGGTCAAGATTGAAGTAATGTATGTAAAGGGTAAAAATCCACATATCTTTTCGACAGCAGGGAAGTCAATACAAGCTATGCTAGTGTACCTGGAAGACACTTGCAAGTACACCTTTGTCACTTGCTCCATTGGCCTACATGGATGTGTATTTGAAGACATCTCACGACATACAATGTATACTAAGAAGATATTACATTGTCTGCACTGACAGCCTAACCTCTCTACAAGTATCCTATCAAATTGACTCTTCGTTATTTATCCTGCTTGTGATATCAGTATTTTGCCAGATGGTTATACAGGCTTATGGGAACCTAAATAAAGGGGTTTTGACAGTTCCTATTTAAGGGTCAAGATTGAAGTAATGTATGTAAAGGGTAAAAATCCACATATCTTTTCGACAGGAGGGAAGTCAATACAAGCTATGCTAGTGTACCTGGAAGACACTTGCAAGTACACCTTTGTCACTTGCTCCATTGGCCTACTTGGATGTGTATTTGAAGACAACTCAAGACATACAATGTATACTAAGAAGACATTACCTTGTTAGCACTGACACCCCAACCTCTCTACAAGTATCCTATCAAATTGACTCTTCGATTTTTATCCTGCTTGAGATATGAGTTTTTTGCCATATGCCTGTTCAGGCCTATGGGAATCAATATAAAGTCATTTTGCCAGTTCCTATGTAAGGGATAATATTGAAGCAATGTATGTAAAAGGTAAAAATCCACATATCTTTTTGGCAGGTGTATATGAAGACAACTCAAGTGATACAATGTATACTAAGAAGATATTACATTGTCTGCACTGACATCCTAA
>JAJHZJ010001092.1:0-307577 GCA_023548195.1 Bettongia penicillata ogilbyi
TCATGTAAATGTTCATAGTTTTTTTTAAACATTCCTGCTACTCATTTCTTATAGCAAACTGCCATTTCATCATAATCATGTAACATGACTAGTTTACTCCACTCCACAGTTAATGACAACACCTCAATTTCCAATTCTTTATCACCACAAAAAGAGCTGCTGGAAATATTTTTGCACAAATAGGTTTCCCCCTCAATACCTTTTTTCTGCTCCCTTTGGGGATAGAAACCTAGTAGTGGCAATGGCTCAAAAGTATGTACAGTGTTATAGTCCTTTGGGCATAGCTCCAAATGGTTTTCCAGGATGGTTGAAGTACTTCAGAACTCCACTCCTAGTGCATATTAGCATCTCTTTTTTTCTGCATATACTCCCATATTTATAATTTTCCTTTTCTGTCATGTTAGGCAATCTGTAGATGTGAACTGGTATCTCAGAGTTGTTTCAATCTGTATGTTTCTAATCACTAGAGATGTGGAGCATTTTTTCATGTAAATATTCATAGTTTTGATTTCTTTTTAGATCACTACATAGTCATATCCTTTGACTATTTATCACAGAGAATGTGAATGCAGAAAATTCTTTAAATTACATGCAACAATGCTTACAGAACAATAGAATGGTTATTTTGTGGTGGCCAGATACAACAACTATGTGCTACTGCAAAAATACAACCAGATAAGGATGGGCAGAAGCAAAATTTTTCTGCTCTAAATGTATACTAGACAGCCATTCACATGGTGGAAGCATTAAAGGTGTGAAAAAAAAAAATTGTTGTAGCAGAAACTCACTTTCATTGGATTATTTGAAGGAAATGGAGGGGGAGGAGCCAAGATGGTGGAGTAGAAGAACTCACGTATGCTAGCTCCAAACTCACAGCCCATAAATTTCCTGTAAAAAGACCTCTCCGCAAATTCTGGAGCAGTGGAACCCACACAGCAACTCAGTGGAGGCGATTTATGTTCCAGAGAGCCCTAAAAAACTGACCCCAAAGGTCTGTCATGCACTGGACAGAGGAACCCACCCCTGTGCTGCCCTGCCTGTGTGGCCCCAGAGGAGTAGATCTGAGCAGGCTTCAGGGATGGAGTCTCTGGCGGCCGCGAAGGTCCCTTCACCCACAGGCACTACAGGTCAGTGAGAGAGATGTCTGGGCTGGCCAAGAGGAGAGAGGGGTATCTCCGTGACTCGGGCCCCCTTGGGAGGCAGTGGCAGAGGCAACGGAAGAGACAGCAGCGGCCAGGGACTCCCAGAACAGGGAGTAGCTCCGCTCCATTACCCTTACCGAAGGTCTCTGCATAAACCCCCTGAGGGAACTGAGCCTGGGAGGCGGCCCTCCCCCCACCTGAGGACCTGATTTAATCTTACCCTGAATAGCAGCCCAGCTTTCTGCTGAAAGCCCCGAGGCTGAGGAGCAGCATTTGAACCTCAGACCCCAAGCACTATCTGGGCAGATATAGAGGTGAGGCTGGGGTGGAGAGGAATCTCAGAAGTCAAGTAACTGGCTGGGAAAATGCCCAGAAAAGAGAAAAATAATAGAACCATGGAAGAGTACTTTCTTGGGGAACAGATGTTCCCACTTTTCATTTCTGATGAGGAAGAACAACGCTTACCATCACGGAAAGACATAGAAGTCAAGGCCTCTGTACCCGAAACATACGAAATAGATATCCAATGGCCCAGGCCATGGAAGAGCTCAAAAAGGATTTTGAAAATCAAGTTAGATGGGTGGAGGAAAAACTGGGAAGAGAAATGAGAGAGATTCAAGGAAAGCATGAAAAACGTGTCAATACCTTGATAAAGGAGACCCAAAAAAATGCTGAAGAAAATAACACCTTGAAAAATAGGCTCACTCAATTGACAAAAGAGGTTCAAAAAGCCAATGAGGAGAAGAATGTTTCCAAAGGCAGAATTAGCCAAATGGAAAAAGAGGTTCAAAAAGTTATTTGAAGGAAATAAGGATAGGAATATCTTAGACTCCAAAATCATTAAGTCTGTCCTCACCCACTGTAACTTAGTGTTGATTCCACCTGACCTCATTGGCTTGTAGATCTTGAGATGGAAGGGACTTCAGAGGCCATCTAATTTGATCTTTTTTATATTAGAGGGGGGAAATTCAGGTCAAAGATGGATAATGGACTTATCTAAGATCACAAAGGTAGCAAGCATCAGAGGTGGAATTTGAACACATGTCCTTTGACTCCATTGTCATGACTGTTTTCAATATATCACAGTGATACAGACAATATGATGGTGAATTAAATTGTGAAGTATTCTGCAGAAGTGAACAATGATTTCTTGGTGAAAATATATTTTAAGAAACTATCTTTATCAGTAAATGGAAGGAAAGGCCTCAGAAAAAGTGACAGGGGCTACTCCTTTTTGGCCTACACTTATTTAAGACTAGTGTTTTCTCTGCAAGTTGGCGTGGCTGAGGAGGTGAATACTTTTATTTTGTACAGTACAAATTGAACATTCTTGTAATGGTAGAATTGAAGAGAACATAATCCAAGACCACTGTCCATTAAGCAGACGATAGCTGCATGCATCAGAGTGTTGCTCAATGTCTGAACACAGTCACCATTTTTGGACCTGTGTAGGAACTTTTAGTAATCTGGAAGTAAGCAGTGGAAGACAATAACACAAAGAACTAGTTCTTCTAACTCAGTCAAAGATGCAAAGTCTGACTTTTGTGAAACTCTAGTGGTTGAAAAATAGAAAGAGGAGGGAAGGAAAAAAAATTAGGGGGTTAAGTATAATCTCAGTATAAGAGTGAGAAGTGATTTGTGATCAAGGAAGAACTTATAAAATTTGCCTCACTGACTTGACTATTTGGAGACTGATTTTTAATGATTCCTCTGTCTACATGGAAGACCTCAGAATTCAGCTAAACTATTGGCTAATGCTATCCTTATAAGTTCTAGGAGTCTACATGCTTCAACAAGTCAGTCAGCAATTTTTTACTAAGCACTTGCCATGTGTCATATACCATGTTAAATAATAGAAATATAAATAAAATAAAAGATATCCCCAACTATCAAGGTACTTACCTTTATTGGAGGAATTCAGAACATACAAGGAAGTTGAAAATCAAGGGGAGTAAAGGGAATGAAACTAGAGTAAGGTGAAAGAAAATGTAGGGTAAGGTGAAAGAAAATGGAGAATAAGAAGCAGAAGCAGAAGAGAACTGAGCTATCACTGGACCAAAGCTGTAATTTCCTGAAACTGAGATTCTGGGCAAGAACTCTCCAAAGGAAAGAGGCAGCAGGCCATAGGAGTAGCGGTTTTTTTCAAAGTGAGAAGGTAGCATAAGTGGAGGACAAAAAGTCCAGAGAAATAAGAGCAGAGCTAGAAAGAAGTGAACTATCTATGAGTTGTGACTATTGAGGTGGTACACAGCAACTTTGAACATCAGAGTTTAAGTGGACCTATATAGTGTCAAGAGTCAAAATGACTTGAATTGTCTCTTGGACAATCTTTGAAAAATAAGCCATGTCCAAGTGGTAAATATTTTAAAAGGTAAGTACAAGCATAGGCAAACATGAATCAAAATTTTACAGTTGCTAAAGAATTAGAGGGAAAGCATTTTTACAACCTTTAAGGTAGAGAAGTTATCAACAAACTACTCAAAGAAATACTAACTTTTTTGTAGTCATGAATTCAAGAAATAGAGTGTATCTTCCTCAAGATGAACTACAGTGTGAGTATTTTAATTGTATATTATTGAACATGCCATAAAAACTAAATCTGAGCTGAAATCTTAGTGAAATCAACTTGCTATGTTTCTAGTACATGCATACAAATTTACAAGGAATAAATCACACTTTTTTTATGTTTGACCAAGACACTATCCATTGCTGAAAAGTTAAAACCAGCTTGTAAGGTAGCTCATAAGAGCTCTGATAAAATTCATTCCCACAAAAGGGATAAAACACTTGGCAAACTACATAGTTTTTGTAATACAAATCACAGCAGCATACCTGAGGACTGCTGCTGTGAATAATTTTTAGGATGTAACCACATAATATAATGAACTCTCCATTTACTCAGCAATAAAGTAAACATTATTCAATAAAGTAAAGCATAGCATTCATTGCAACTTCCTTAAGCAAAACATCACTCAGTACACACACACACACACACACACACACACACACACACACACACACACATATATATATCAGAATATTCAGTATGTCATATGGCACATAACATTTATCATTGCATTCAATAGTATTCCCCAAAATACTTGTTTACACAACCAGGGGGTTCCAGGCTAGGGTCTTTCCTAGAAAGACACTTCCTTAGGGAGTAACAGGAAACATTACACTATACACCCCTAGGGCACAGTAAGAACAAACTCATTAATCAATACCAAGTCTCCAAGTAAAGTCCTCCTTTATCTTAAGGAGTTTGACTTCCAAATCCAATGGCTCTTCCTGTGGGGGCTGATCACTCCCAACTCTCACCTGTATCCCCAGATAAGCAACTTTCCACTCATGCCTACTTTATGTCTTAGCTCACAGGGACTGCTCTCCTGGTTCCTGTCCACAGATTCTGCTTCTGAGAAAACAAAGCTAAACTGGGCAATAACAATACTGATGCAAACCACCAGCACTATCATTTCAATTGAGCTCTGAAGTCCAGAGGCTAAGTGATAACAGCTCAGTTCACTTAAATAGCCCTCAAAAGGGGCTTAAGATAAGCTTGCTTCCCCTAGTCAGGTTTCTTCCTTACAACTTTATTCACTTTCAAAGTATGGAGGTTCCATCAGTAAGTCTTGGCCATCAAAGATCTCCTCTCCATTCTTAGAGGTTTCCTCTCAGCTCTCTTCTTCTCAATGCAGGCTCACCCCTTCAACTCTGGCTCCCTTAATGTCTGTTTTCTCAACACTGGATCTCTTTATATACACTTCTTCTCAGCACCTAATTATCTAAAGCCCACATGTACATATCTGATTAATTAGAGCTCACTTGTACATATCTTATTGGCTAAACTTCAATTAAAAAAACCAAACAAACAGGAAAAAGATCCTACTTTGCTTGCTGTTACAAGCAAAGCTTTTTTGGTGCTTTTGTTTAAGGTAGCCTGTTTGCGATTTGTTTAAGGTACCTGGTTTGTGGGAAACCTAACATAGAGAAGGCTTGGGGATGGTAGTGCACTCTTCACTGTTATTGTGCATAGATTTCTTTGCTGCTATGATGGATTTGGCTTTCTGGTATTTGAATAAATGTTTTACTTCTAACTTCTAGGTGCAGAGTCTGTTATATTTTGCAATTCAGAACCGTGTCAGCATATTCATGGTCAACATAGGTGCTATGAATATTATATTGGTGCTACAAATGGTGACAAGGTAGGATCATGAAATATCAGACCTCTGTTTGGAGGCAGGAAGGTTTTAGAGATTGAAATGGATATCCCAGGATTGGAGGATTTATTGTTTTCCTCCCTGGTAAGAGAATGGGCTAAAAAAGCACATTACTCCATGAAAACTGGGAACAGAAGCTGCAGAATGGAGAACCCAGAGATTTAGGAAGATGTTTGCAAGTAATATGAATAGAACCAGGGAAATAACTGGCAGAGGTATGTAGGAGAGGCTGGGCCACGCTAAAAAGTTATTGCCTTATGTTGAAAAGCATAGACAAACTGCTGGAAGTGAAAGCTCCAGTGAAAAGGGAGTTGACTAGGTTGCATGAGAAGCTTTTTATGCTATAACTATCAAACTGCCTTTTAGACAAGCAAGCTACAAAGTCTTGGGTGGCAGAAGAAAATGCTGTTGTTAGTTTAGTTCACAAAAAGAAGCAAATAAATAAGAAAAGGAAGAATGTGTGGGAGATTTCTCAGGCACAAGCATGCCCAACACTAAGGCAAAAACAAGAGAATCAGGGCACCCACACAGTGTTTGAGGAAGTAATCGAAGATTTTACTCAGCAGGAGGTCACATATATTTTGAGTTGGTTCACCCAAAGGATGAGAGAATCATTGGTACCCTGGATGAAGAAAATCAATGAAAAAGATGAATTTCCTCCAGAGAGAAGATTAAATAGCCAATGGGCTCAAAATCAGAATACAGTGACAAGAAAAGATTTATTTACTGCTCTACTGAGAGCAAGAGTAGACTGTGGAAAGCTATATAACATTCCAACTAATGAACTCTACAAAATGTATTCAGAAAGGGGATTTGGTATTAGACTGTACAGGGAAATAAGAACTGCTCCTACAGATCCCCCTGAAACATTGTATTCTAATTGATCATACCTGCAGGGAGGACAGGGCATTGACCCAGTTCAGATTTAAGAAAGTATACCTGTAGCCAGAACTGCAAATGGAAAACAGCAAACAATAGTGAATGCAGCTGTGCTAGTGACTTTATGGACTATAGAACCATAGCTGACCCTATATCTACCATGCTTCAGGTTGCTGTCTCCTGGGTTTTGTTTTTTTGTTTGTTTTGTTTTTTTTTTTTTGCCTGTTAACCTTGCTAGATTTGTTTTCTGCAGGCTTAATATCATCCACCTGCAGATGAGTGATTACTTAAACTGGATGTCATGTGATGTGTGAAGTACAAATTCACCAATGGACCTGGCATTGACCAAGCTCTAGATGTTGGCTGAGGAACTGAAACTTTGAATGGGAACTCTTGAGGTAGTGACAGATATATGTCCAATTTCAGCAAGAAGTAACTATGGAAGAAGAGACATTTTTCCCCTTACCCCAAAGAATTTAGGGCCCCACCAATTCAAGGAGGGGGTAGTAATGTGCTTGTGTCCAAGCCCCACCCTGAGATACTGTTTTATACATCTATTTTCTGTATTTTGTTTTGTTTTATGGTTTTTCCCTTCATTTTAATTCTTCAAAGTAATATGTATTTAAAAGGAATGTATGTGTACAACATGTATAAGAGTGTGCATCGCCTCAGGGAAGGAGGTGGGAGGGAGAGGGAATCTAGGGGAGGGAGGAGAAGAAAATCTAAGATATATGGAAGTTATTGTCAAACACTGAAATCAAATAAAATAATTCAATTGAAAAGAAAAAAAAACTATGTAATGCATATGAAATATCTTGGGGCCAAATGCATTGTAATTGTATTTTTGCTGTATTATTAATGTATTTTCTTTCTTAATGGGGTGATCTTTCCCATTCACTAGTAGGCCCATGCTACCTGCTTGTGTCACATGAAAGCCTGAGTCACATGAGTTTGTAGTGAGAGGAGCTTGCTGTGGGTGGAACAGAAAGGTTACAGCAGGAAAGGTAGAGCAGAGATGAAAGGTAATTGGCCAGAGCAGTGAGAGGTGGGACAGAGCAGGCAGCAACTAGTGTGAGCGGGAGAGTGCATTTGTGATTTCGTTTAAGGGACCCTGTTTTTGATGTGTTTAAAGGAAGTGGTTTGTGGGAAGGAAGCCTAACAGAGAGAAGGCTTGCGGATAGTATATTTCTTTGCTGCTATGATTAATTTGGCTTTCTGGTGTTTAAATAAATGTTTTGTTTCTGTGTTCCATGTTTACAGAATGTTGTATTTTCTTTCTTTTTTTTGTTTGTTGTTTTATTTATATATATAGATTTTTAATGTTCTACAATCACTACCAAAAAGCTTATATTTTTAAACCCCTGTCTACCCCCTCCTTCCCCAAGATGCCATACAGTTTTATATATGATTTATATTTACTTTTCTATTGAATATGTTTTCACTATAGTAATGCTGTATAGATGAACTAAAATAAATGGAAGAAATCATATAATAAATCAAAACATAACACACACACACACAAACGCGCGCACACACACACACAAAACAAGATCTTCTACATTCTTCAAATGAATTCCATAATTCTTTCTCTGAGTCTGGAAGACATTTTGCCTTAGAAAACCATTGGGAATCCTTTTTTTTTTTTTTTTTTTTTTTAGGTTCTTGCGTTATCACAAAGTTCCAAGCCTACCAGAAAAAAACTCTCACACACTGTGGTTGTTGTTGTGCACAAATTTCTCCTGGTTCTCCTTTCACTCAACATCAAATCATATAGGTCTTTCCAGGCCTCTCTGAATTCTTCTTGTTCATCATTTCTTATGGCACAATAGTATTTCATTACTTTCATATACCACAACTTATTCAGCCATTCCTCAGTTGATAGGAATCCCCTTGATTTGCAGCTATAAATATTTTTGTACTTGTTGGACCCTTTCCCATTTTTTTGATCTCTTGGGGATACAGTCCTAGTAGCAATATTGCTGGGTCAAAGGGTATGCACATTTTTGTAGTCTTTTGGGTATAGTTCCAAATTGCTCTCCAGAATGGTTGGATGAGTTCACAGCTCCACCAACAATGAATTAGCCATCCAACTCTTCCACATCTTCTCCAACATTTATCATTTTCCTGCTCTGTTATGTTTGCCAATCTTACAGGTGTGATGTGGTACTTCAGAGATGTTTTGATCTGCATCTCTCTAATCAAAAGTGATTTAGAGCATTTTTTCATATGATTACAGATATCTTTAATTTCTTCCTCTGAAAATTGCCTATTCATATCCTTTGACCATTGTCATCTGGGGAATGACCTGTATTGTTATACATTTGACTGAGTTCTCTATATATTCCAGAAATGAGGCTTTTATCCCCATGATTAGCTGTAAAAAATCTTTCCCAATTTACTACATCCCTCTGAATTTTGGTTGCATTGGGTTTGATTGTGCAAAAACTTTCAATTTAATGTAATCAAAGTTATCCATCTTACATTTCATAATGCAGTCTATCTCTTCTTTAGTAAAAAGTTCTTCCCTTCATAAATCTGATAAATACACTATTCCTTGCTCCTCCAGTTTGTCCCATGGTATCAATCTTTATACCTAGATCATGTACCCATTTGGAATTTATTCTTGTGCACAGTGTCAGGCAGGTCTATCTATACCTAATTTATGCCATGCTGTTATCCAGTTTTCTCAGGAATTTTTATCGAACAGTGAGTTCTTATCCCAGATGCTGGGGTGCTTGGGTTGAATGTTGTATTTTCTGAATCACAACAGCACCAGCATATTGATGGCTGGCATAAGTGCTGTGAATATCATATTAGTACTACAGTATAAAATTGTCACAGAGAATGGCAGGGGACACTAAACAGAAAAGGAAAAATCATCACTTACTAGTTTTTGTTTGATACCCTCACAAGATAATCAGCAAGTATTGTTTCCACCAATGCAACAAAAATAGAACTGATGCTGAGAGAAAGGAGCAGAACCAAGAGAACTCTATACACAGCAACAACCACAGTGTGTGAGAATTTTTTTTCTGGTGTGCTTAGAACTTCATTACAATGCAAGGACTTAAAAAAAATTCCCAAAGATCTCTTAAGGTAAAATGCCTTGCACATGCAAAGAAAAACTATGGAATTTGATCACAGAATGTAGCAGATAATTTTCTTTTCTATTATGTTTGTTTTGTTTTATGATTTTTCCCATTTACTTTAATTCTTCTATGCAATATAACTAAGGTGAAAATGTATTTAATAGGAATGTACGTGTAGAACCTATATAAAATTGTATGCTGTATCATGGACGGAGGGAGGAGGGAAGAGGGTGGCAAGGAGAGGGAAGGGAGGGGAACAATTTCCCTTATGCAGAAGGGACTGTAGAACACTGAAAACAAATAAAAAAAAATAAAAAGTAAAACTAAAGAAAGGAATTAGTGTGGTGCCTGCTTGAGAAAATTACTAATTTTTTTATATTGAATATCAACACCTCTTTCAACCTTAGTTTCATTACATATATAAATGAGCATAATAATACTTACCTTACAGAGTTATTGTGAGTCTCCAGTTATATGGCTTTTGAAAACTTATAACGCAAACCTTATAAAAATTGAATATAACTTCTAATATTCTCTCATTATTTGCATTTATAAGTTAGCACTTCATAATTTCTTTTCAAAAATTTAATTATAGAAAATGTATAATTTTTTTCTTTTAATGTCTTAATTTATTAGATATGTTTAATCATTGAGGGCCTTGACACATTTTGATGTTGCTGTGAAGTTTAATATCAGTGGCACTTGAGAACAGAATCTTTTTAATTGAATTATTTTGTTTTCAGTGCTCAACCATTACTTCCATATATCATAGATATTTTTTTCCACTCCTTACCCCTCATTCCTCAATTCTTCCCTGAGACAGCATGCAATCTTATACAGATTCCACAAGCACACTCTTATTAAATGTATGTTGCATAGAAGAATTGAAATGAATGGGAGAAACCACAAAATAAAACAAAACATAATACAAAAAAAATGGTCTGTTTCTTTCTGTGATCTAATTCCATAATTCTTTCTCTGGATGGGGAAGGCATTTTCTCTCAACCTTCCGTTGGGAATGTTTTAAGTGCATGCATGTCAATGAAATACTAAGTGTATCAGAAAAACTCCCCTCACACTGTGGTTATTGTGCAAAAAGGTCTCCTGGTTCTGCTCCTTTCACTCAGCATCAGTTCATATAAATATTCCCAGGCTTCTCTGAAGTTTTCCTATTCATCGATTCTCATAGGACAATAGTATTCCATTATATTCATGTAACATAACTTATTCACTCATTCCCCAATTGATGGGCATCCCCTTGATTTCCAGTTCTGGCCAACAAAAAGAGGGCTGCTATAAATATTTTTGTACCTGTGGGAACCTTTCCCATTTTTATAATCTCTTGGGGATACAATCCTAGTAGCGATATTGCTGGGTCAAAGGGTATGCACATTTTTGTAGCCCTTTGGGCATAGTTCCAAATTGCTCTCCAGAATGGTTGGATGAGTTCACAGCTCCACCAACAATGAATTAGCCATCCAACTCTTTCACATCTTCTCCAACATTTATCTTCCTGTTCTGTCATGTTAGTCAATCTGATAGGTATGATGTGGTACATCTGAGTTGCTTTGATTTGCATCTCAATAATAACTAGTGATTTGTAGCATTTTTCTCATATGAATATAGATAGGTACAATTTCTCTGAAAACTGCCTGTTCATATCCTTTGACCATTTATCAATTAGGGAATAACTTGTATTCTTGCACATTTAACTCAGTTCTCTATATATTTTAGAAATGAGGCTTTTATCACAGACACTAGTTGCAAAAATTCTTTACCATTTTCTGCTTCCCTCATAAACTTGGTTGCATTGGATTTGTTTGTGCAAAAACTTTTCAATTCAATGTAATCAAAATTATTCATTTTGGATTTCATAATGTTCTCTCTCTCTTGTTGATTGCTAAATTTACCCATTCTCCATAAACGTGATAAATACACTACTCCTTGCTCCGCTAATTTGTTCATAGTATCAGTCTTTTTACCTATATCCTGTATCCATTTGGATTTTACTTTTTTATGGTGTCAGGCATTGGTTGGTGCCCAGCTTCCACCACACTGTTGTCCAGTTTTCCCAGAAAACAATGAGTTCTTATCACAGAAGCTAGGGTCCTTGGGTTCATCAAACATCACATTGCTACATCATCAACTACTGTGTCTTGAGTACCTAACCTATTCCACTGGTGTACCCTTCTATTTCCTAGTTAGTAACAAGTGGTTTTGATTGTTGATGCTTTATAATACAATTTGAGATCTGATAGGACTAGACCACCTTCACAAGCATTTCTTTTCTTTAGTTTCCTTGATATCTGGATCTTTTGTTCTTCCAGATGAATTTTGATATTAATTTTTCTAGCTCTGGAAAATAATTACCTGATAGACTGATTGGTATGGCACTCAATAAGTAAATTAATTTAGGCAGAACGGTCATTTTTATTATATTAGCTCAGCCTACCCACGAGCAACTAATGCATTTCCACTTAATCAGATCTGATTTTATTTGTGCAAAAACTGTTTTGGAATTGTGCTCATATAGTTCCTGGGTTTGTCATGGCAGGTAGATTGCTGGATATATTATAGTGTCTACTGTAGCTTTAAACAGGATTTCTCTTTCTATCTCTTGGGATTACTTAGTAATATATAGAATTGTAGATGGTTTCTCTAGGTCTGTTTTGTAACCTGCAACTTTGCAAAATTGTTTATTGTTCGAAGTAGTATTTTACTTGATTCTCTGGGTATCTCTAAGTATGTCATCATCTTTTTGCAAAGAGTGATAAATTAGGTTCTCCCTTGCCTATTCTAATTCCTTCATTTACTTTTTCTTCTCTTATTGCTACAGCTAGTATTTCTAACACCACGTTAAGTAAAAGTGGTGATAATGGACATCCTTCTTTTACCCCTTATCTTATTGGAAATGCATCTAGCATATAATACTTGGTGACAGATTTATGTAGACATTGTCTTGTATTTTATGGAAAAGTTCATTTATTTTTATGCTTTTCAGTGTTTTCAAAAGGAACAGATGCTCTATTTCGTCAAAGGGTTTTTTCGCATCTATTGAGATAATCACGTGGTTTCTGTTAGTTTTGTTGTTGATATTATCAATAATGCTAAGAGTTTTTCTAATATTGAACCAGCCCTGCATTCCTGGTATCAATCCTACCTAATCATAATGTATTATTCTCATGATAAGTTGCTGTATTCTTTTTGTTAATATCATATTTAAAAGTTTTACATCTATATTCACTAGAGAAATTGGTCTATAATTTTCTTTCTCTGTTTTGTCTCTTCCTGGTATAGGTATCATAACCATATTTATATCATAAAAAGAACTTAGTAGGACTCTTTCATTCCACAATTTTCCCAAGGAGTCTATATAGTAATGGAATTAACTGTTCTTTAAATGTTTGATAGAATTTGCTTGTAAATCCATCTGGTCCTGGAGATTTTTTCCTAGGAAGTTCATTGATGGTGTGTTCAATTTCCTTTTCTGAGATGAGGTTATTTAAATATTCAACGTCCTCTTCTGTTAATCTGGGCATTTAAAAAAAATTTTTAAAATAATTATCCAACTCATTTAGATTGTCGAATTTATAAGCATACTGTTGGGCAAGTTATTTTCTAATTGTTGTTTTAATTTTTTCCTCATTGGAGATTAATTCAACCTTTTCATTTTTGAAATTGGTAATTTGGTTTACTTCTTCCTTTTTTAATCAAATTGACCACAGATTTATCAGTTTTATTGTTTTTTTCCTAAAACCAAGTACTAATTTTATTTATTAGTTCAATAGTTTCATTAATTTCAATTTCATTATTCTTTCCTTTGGTTTTCAATATTTCTATTTTGGTATTTCCTTGGGAATTTTCAATTTGTTCTTTTTCGAATTTTTTCAGTTTCATGCTCAATTAGTTGATCTCCTCTTTCTCTGTTTCATTCATGTAGAGATTCAAAAGTATAAAACTTCCCTTAAGAACTGCTTTGACTGTATCCCATAAGATTTGGTTGGCTCTCATTATAGTCATTCTCTTGAATGAATTTGTTTATTGTTTCTATGATTTGTTGTTTAACACACTCATTCTTTAGGATTAGATTGTTTAGTTTCCAATTAGTGTTTAGTTTATTTTTCCGTGGCCTTTGATTGCATATAATTTTAATTGCACTATGGTCTGGGAAGGATGCATTTACTACGTCTACCTTTCTCCACTGCATTGTGAGGTTTTTGGCCTACTTCATGATCAATATTTTAATCTCTGCCATGTATCACTGAGAAAAATTATGTTCCTTTGTATCCTCGTTCAATTTTCTCCATAGATCTATCATATCTACCTCCTCCAGAGATTTATTTCCCTCCTTAACTTCTTTCTTGCTTAGTTTGAAGTTGGATATATGAAATTCAGACACAGGTAGGTTGAGGTCCTCCACTAGTGTAGATTTGCTATTTCTTCCTGTAACTCCCTTAACTTCTCTAAGAATCTGGATGCCATACCACTTGGAGCATATATGTTTAGTAATGAAAATGCTTCATTGTATGTGGTGCCTTTTAGCAGAATACAGTTTCCTTCCATATTTCTTTAGAATAGGTCTATTTCTGCTTGTGCTTCGTCTGAGATTAGTATTATCCCTGCTTTCTTGACATCAGAAAAAGCACAATATAGTCTGCTCCAACCTATTATCTTTACCATGTGTGTATGCTCTTGTTTCATATATGTTTCTGGTAAACTACATATTGTTGGATTACAGTTTTTAATCCATTCTGCTGTCTCTGTTTTTGGGAAAGTTATGATTTGTATCTTTGTCTTTCCCTCCACTTCCTTTTCTCTTGTTTATACTATTAGATCTCCTTTCTCCCTTCACCTCCCCGATAGAGTTTTAATTTTTGACCACCTCCTCCCTCAATTGTCATTCCCTTCTTTCAGTCCTCCTCCCTTTTAATCCCCTTTTCCCTTTCTCCTTCTTCCCTCCCTTTTAGCCTCCCCTCCCATTCCTTCCCCCTCACCTCCAATTGCCTGTAGAAACAGTTGTATTTTTCTACTTATCTGAGTTTATTGTACCCTCCTTGAATCCAATCAGATGAGAGTGCCTCTTAAACAATGTTCGTCTCCCTCTCCTCTTTCCTTCTATTGTAATGTATTGTGTGCCTCTTCCTATAATGGAATTTATTTTTTCTGCCTCCTTTTCACATCTCTTATTATAATACTTTTGCACCTATAAATCACATTTGTTATCGTCACATCATTTAATCTACACCCACTACTCCCTCTGTCTATGTATATCAATTTTATATTTCATAATAAATATACAATTCTTAAGATTAACAAGTATCATCTGTCCTTATAGTGATGTAAATAGTTTACTCATATTGAGACACAAGTATTTTACCTTTTTATGCCGCTCTTCAGATTTGCATTTGAAGATCGAATTTTTGATTGAGTTCTGGGTTATTTATGAGGAAGGCCTGGAATCCCTCATTTCACTGATTTGCTTCTCCTTGCCTGAAATATGATACTGAACTTTCCTGGGTAAGTAATTCTTGTTTGTATTTCCAAGTCCTTTGCCTTATGGAATATCATATTTCAATTCCTTTGGTCTTTTACTGTAGATGCTGCAAGGTCATGTGTGATTCATACTGTAGTGCCTTGATATTTGCATTGATTCTTTCCAGTTACCTGTAGTATTTTCTCCTTTACATCACACTTCTGGAATTTGGCAACGACATTACTTGGTGTTTTTAGTTTGGTGTTGCTTTCAGGAGGTGAATGGTAGATTTTTTCCATGATTATTTTACCCTCCGAATCTTGGACTTCTACGCAATTCGCCTTGACGATTTCTTGTATGATATTTTCCAGGCCATTTTTTTCATCATGGCTTTCTGGTAGACTAATAATTCCTAGATGTTTCCATCCTGGATTTATTTTCCAGGTCAGTTGTTTGTTTTTTTTTTTTTTTTTCCAATTATATATTTTGCATTTTCTTCTATCTTTTCATTCATTACATTCTGTTCAACTGATTCTTAACATGTCATAGGTTCATTTGTTTCTACTTGCCCAATTCTAATTTGTATCAAAATGTTTTCTTATTTCTAATTTGTATCAAAATGTTAACTTTTGCATCTTCTTTTCCATCTGTTCAATTGTTCCTTTGAAGGAGTTATTTTCTCCAATTGTGTTTTGTCCTCCCTTTTCCATTTGTTCAATTGTCCTTTTAAATTCTTCTGTGATTGTTTTTTTCATATTTTAAAAGTCATTGGTTAGTTTTTCTTCAGTTTCCCTAATTTGGCTTTTAAAATCCTTCCTGAGCTCTTCCAAGAGGGCTCTTTGTGCTTCACACCAGCTCATATTCTCTTCTGAAGTTTGAGATTGGAGTAAATCTCAATACTGCCTTCTTTGATATTTGTGCTTTGGTCCTTGTCCCTGTAGGAATATTCTATAGTGTTTTCTGTTTTGCTTTTTACTCATGATTGTCATTCTTTTCCTGGATTTCAAAGTAGATCTCTGTGTCTGGGACACAAGAGTTCTGTCACACAGTTATGGTGCCTAAAATTGAGGTGTTGTGTGTTATTCCCTCTGATTTTTTCAGTTAGATGCTAAAATACTGCAGCTTACCTGGTGCTGAGCTGGCTGGTGTTGGAAAACAGAGGCCAGGTGATGGCTTTTTAGATTTCCCTGCAGTTACCTGGGAGCTAGTTTGTTAAGTGTCAGAGAGACGTGATTTGGACCCTGTGGGTCTCTTTTGCTGAGCTAGGGCATAGACATGCTCAGCATTTAGTGGTCCTGTCTGTGCTAGTGTCTTCCCAATTCCCCTGAGGTGCTGGGGCATGTCTGGGGTTCTGGTGTTGGCAGTTGTTTGGGACCCTCTCTGGGGCTCAGAATCTTCTTCAGTTTGGGGAGGTGGGGCTGTCTGGGACAGCTCAGATCCTGCATTGGTCCCCTTCCACCAAAGCAAGTGGTGCTCTTCTTTGTGATCTTCCAACACCATGTGGTAAAAGTCTGTTTACCCCTTCTGCTGCTGCCTCTCTTCCAGGATTTTTCCCTGGGAGATATTCTCTGGACTTGTCAAGGTCAACAAGAGGAGGGAGATATCAATTACCAATCACTTTGCCATGTAACAGAATTTCTTAAAATTCAAAATGCAGTGTGAAAATGGGGTGGTGCTAGACTTTAAATTCTTTTTTTAATTTCTTTTTTTAACTTTTAACATTCATTTTCACAAAATTTTGGGTTCCAAATTTTCTCCCCATTTGTCCCCTCCCCCCACCCCAATACACCAAGCATTCTAATTGCCCCTATTACCAATATATCCTCTATTCTATCATCCCTCCCTTCCCTTGTCCCCATCATCTCTTTTGTCCTGTAGGGTCAGATAACTTTCTATACCCCATTACCGGTATTTCTTATTTCCGAGTATCAAGAACAGTACTCGAAAATTGTTCCTAAAACTTTGAGATCCAACTTCTCTTCATGTCTCCCTCCCCAACCACTCCCTTTGGGAAGGTAAGAAAATCAATATAGGCCATATCTGTGTAGTTTTGCAAATGACTTCCATAATAGTCTTGTTGTGTAAGACTAACTATATTTCCTTCCATCCTATCCTACCCCCCATTGTTTCTGTTCTCTCTTTTGATCCTGTCCCTCCCCAAGAGTGCTTATTTCAAATTGCTCCCTCCTCCCATTTACCTCCCTTCTATCACCCCCCAACCCTGCTTGTCCCCTTCTCCCCCAAATTCCTGTATTGTAATATAGGTTTTCATACAAAAATGAGTGTGCATTTTATTCGTTCTTGTAGTAGAACGTGATGAGAGTAAACTTCATGTTTTTCTCTCACTTCCACTCTTTTTCCCTCCACTAAAAAGTCTTTTGTTTGCCTCTTTTAAGAGAAATAATTGGCCCCATTCCATTTCTCCCTTTCTCCTCCCAATGTATTTCTGCCTCACTGCTCAATTTCATTTTTTTAAAGATATGATCCCATCCTGTTCAATTTACTCTGTGTTTTCTCTCTCTCTCTCTCTCTCTCTCTCTCTCTCTCTCTCTCTCTCTCTGGGGAGTGTCCCACAAACTACCCAGATACTGAAAAGTTGCAAAGGTTACAAATATTGTCTTTCTGTGTTGGAGTGTAAACTGTTCAACTTTAGTAAGTCCCTTATGACTTCTCTTTGCTGTTTACCTTTTCATGTTTCTCTTCATTCTTGTGTTTGAAAGTCAAATTTTCTTTTCAGCTCTGGTCTTTTCATCAAGAATGCTTGAAAGTCCTCTATTTCATTGAAAGACCATTTTCCCCCCTGAAGCATTATACTCAGTTTTGCTGGGTAGGTGATTCTTGGTTTCAGTTCTAGTTCCTTTGACTTCTGGAATATCATATCCCAAGTTGTTCAATCCCTTAATGTAGAAGCTGATAAATCTTGTGTTGTCCCGATGGTGTTTCCACAATACTTGAATTGTTTCTTTCTAGCTGCTTGCAATATGTTCTCCTTGTCCAGGGAACTCAGGAATTTGACCACAATGTTTCTATGAGTTTCTTTTTTTGGATCTCTTTCAGGTGGTGATCAGTAGATTTCTTGAATACTTATTTTGCCCTCTGGTTGTAGAATATCAGGGCAGCTTTCCTTGATAATTTCATGAAAGATGATGTCTAGGCTCTTTATTTGATCATGGCTTTCAGGTAGTCCCATAATTTTTAAATTGTCTCTCCTGGATCTATTTTCCAGGTCAGTTGTTTTTCCAATGAGATATTTCACTTTCTCTTCCATTTTTTCATTCTTTTGGTTTTGTTTGGTGATTTCTTGGTTTCTCAGAAAGTCATTAGCCTCCATCTTTTCCATTCTAATCTTGAGAGAACTATTATCTTCAGTGAGCTTTTGAACCTCTTTTTCCATTTGGCTAGTTCTGCTTTTGAAAGCATTGTTCTCCTCATTGGCTTTTTGGACCTCTTTTGCCAATTGAGTGAGCCTATTTTTCAAGGTGTTATTTTCTTCAGCATTTTTTTGGTCTCCTTTAGCAAGATATTGACCCATTTTTCATGCTTTTCTTGCATCTCTCTCATTTCTCTTCCTAGTTTTTCCTCCACCTGTCTAACTGGATTTTCAAAATCTTTTTGAGTTCTTCCATTGCCTGAGTCCATTGGATATCTATTTCGGATGTTTCGGATATAGAGGCCTTGACTCCTATGTCTTTCCCTGATGGTAAGCATTGCTCTTCCTCATCAGAAAGGAAAGGAGGAAACATCTGTTCACCAAGAAGGTAGCCTTCTATGGTCTTATATTTTTTCTCTTTTCTGGGCCTTTTTCCAGCCAGTTACTTGACTTCTGAGATTCCTCTCCACCCCTGCCTCACCAGTGCTTGGGGTCTGAGATTCAAATGCTGCCCCCCAGCCTCAGGGTTTTCAGGGGGTGGAGGGGCTTCTATTCAGTGAGAGATTAAGTACTGCTGCTCAGGTGGTGGCAGAGCTGCCTCCCAGGCTCAGTTCCCTCCGGGGGTTTATGTGCAGACCTTCAGTAATGGCCCTGAGCTCCTGTCTGCTCCAGGAGCCCCTGTCTGCTGCCTCCCCTGCCACTTCCTCCCAAGGGGGCCCTAGCCATGGAGACACCCCAGTCCCCTCTTGGCCAGTCCAGAAGGCTGTCTCACTGACCTGTATCACCTATGGGTTGAGGGACCCTCGTGGCCACTGGAGATTCTGTCCCTGAAGCCTGCTTGGATCTGCTCCTCTGGGGCCAGACCGTCAGGGCAGGGGCTCTGCTCCACATCCAGTGCCCAACAGACCTTTGGGGTCGGTTTTTCAGGGCTCTCTGGAACAGAAATCTCCTCCGCTCTGCTGGTGCGCATCTTCCACTGCTCCAGAACCCGTTGGGAGTTCTTTCCGTAGGTAATTTATGGACTGTGGGTTTGGACCTTGCATATGTGAGTCTTTCTACTCTGTCATCTTGGCTCCTACCCCCAGAAATTTTAATTTTTGAAAAATTTCCATTTTATAAATATAAATTTATAATTTCATCTGTTATTTCCATTGCTACAACCCAATTCTGGGTCATGGCTTAAGGGCAAAGAAAAATACTATTAGTCAGGAAGGATCAGAATCCCTGAGATGCAGATTCAGTTCTAGTCCCAAGGGAATAAAAATTCTAAGGATGAGTATTTCTTCCCATCTAAATGAAGCAGGAACTCTGAGGAACTGCATTAATTGCAGTCTCAAGAAATCAGGTCCCATCACTTTGGAATAAAAGGAAAACTTTGAAATCCCCAGAAGTATTTTAAAATCTAAGGGAGTTAAAAGGATTCTACATGGATTAATGGCGTAAGAATGAGTTGATTAAGGTAGGATGATGTAAAAAAAATGAATGGGTAATAAATAAGTAAATCATCATCATTTCTATGTATTAACAAAAGAAATGACTAAGAGGAAGAAATGAAGAGAGAAATTCTATTTAAATTAACTGCAGAAGGTATAAAACACTTGAGAATCTTATGCCAAAATAAACCATGGAACTATAGGAACACAATCACAAAATGCTTTTCCCACAAATATAGTAAGATTTAATAAACTAGAGACATATTAATTGCTCATGGGTTGGCTGATCCAATATAATAAAAATGACAGTTATACTTACTTTATTATTCAGCATCATATAAATCAAACTACCAAAGTATCATTTTATAGACCTCAAAATATTAACAAATTTCAACTGAAAGAAAAAAAGGTAAAAAATGTCAAAATAATATTTTTAAAGTGAAATTAGGTGGTCTACCAGTAGCAAATTTCAAACTATATTACAAAGTAATAATCAGAGAAACAACCTCTTACTGATTAAAGAAAAGAGTGATGGATCAGTGGATTAAATTAGGTACAGTAGACAGTAGCAAATGAGGATTGTATTCTTGAATCTAATAAACAACTTTGAGAGTAAGAACTCACCATTTGCCAAAAAATTCCTGGGAATACAGAAATTAAGCAGAGACCAGTGTCTCACACTATAAACCAAAATAAGGTCAAAATGAATGAAAGGTTTAGAGACAAAGTATGATGCCATATGTATTTACTTGTGCTATTTATTTATTCAAGTAGGAGAACATTAAAAAATGTACTTGCCAGATCTATGGATAAGGGAAGAGTTTATGACCAAATAATATATAAGGAAAATCACAGGAAGTAAAATGCATAATTTTGACTACATAATTTTGTACTAAGAATTCTTTATTGGATAAAAATCAATGGTATAATTGGAAACATTTTTTGGTGGAAACTAGGCATAGAATTATAGACCAACTTCTCACACTGTCTAACAAGAAAAGGTCAAAATGGATCAGGGGTTCAGATATAAAGGGTTTGGACAGAAAGAGATAAAATGTTTAGATATAACATATCTTATGTAGATTAAAAGAGAATGGATACAATGTACCTCTCAGATCTTTGGATAAGGGAAGAATTTATTCCCAAATAAGAGATATAGGGGATCAGAGGTAGTAAAATGGATAATTTTGATTATATAAAATTAAAAATAACTCATTATACAAACAAAATGAATGTCATAAAAATTAGAAGGGAAACAGAAAACTGTGGGGGGAAACGTATAGCACATTTCTCCAGTAAAGGCCTTATTTCCCAAATTTATAGAGAACTGAGACAAATTTATGAAAATAAGAACTAAGTCACAGTTTTAAATGATCAAAGGATATGAACAGTAAGTTTTCAGAAGAAATCAAAGGTATCAATAGTAACATGACAAAATGTTCTAAATCACTATTGATCTGAGTAAATTAAGACAACTCTGGAATTGTACTTAATGTCTTTCAGATTGCCTTACGTCACAGAAAAGGTAAACGTCTAATGATGAGAGGGCTGTGGAAAAACTGAGAATTAGTATGCCTTTTCAGTCATGTCTGGCTCTTCATGATTCCATTTATGATTTTTCTTGGCAAAGACACTGCATTAATTTTTGCCATTTTCTCCTCCAGCTTGTTTTTATTGATTAGGAACTGAAACCAACAGGTTACATGATTTTCCCAGGGTCCCACAAGTAGCAAGTGGCAACAATGCATTACTGGTGGAAATATGAATGGAATCAACCATTCTGGAAAAGAATTTGGAACAACGAAGTGCCACAAAACTATATTAGATCTCTTTGCAAAGAGAGCAAATAAAAGAAAAAATATATATCTATTTGTACAAGAATGTTTATAGCATCTCTTTTTAGGGTTCCAAAATATGATAAATTGAAGTGATGCCTATCAACTGGAAAATAGTTGAATAAGTTGTAGGACATGATTGTGACAGATTACTATTGTGTGATAAGAAATGGTGATCAAAATAATTTCAGAAAACCATGGGATGCTTTATATAAAGTATTTCAGAGTGAGGAGAACCCAAAGATTATTGTACACAGTAATGACAACATTGTAAGTATGGTCATCTGTAAAGATTTACTTACACTGATGAAGAAAAAAATTTAAATGAATTCCAAAGCACACTATATCACCTACAGAAAGAGAACTGATGAACTCCGAACGCAAACTGATTTCTTTTTTCTTTCGCAAGATGACTAAAGTGAAAACCTATTTTGCATTACGTCACATATATAACTGATATCATTTTTCTTGTCCCATCTAGGAGTGGGAGAGTTTGGAGGGAAGCAGAGAATTTCAAACTCCAAAAAAAAAGATGTAAAAAATGTTATTTCTGGTAATTGAGAAATGTTTAAGAAAAAATATATATGTAATATATATATTTAAAAAAACACTATGTAATATTTTTATTAACATCCATTTGTTCCACCTTTTCTTTATTATGAAAGATTTGGAGTTTGCCTATTATAGTTCCCATTGAGTGGAATTTAAATTTCACTTTCTTCTGGGTTATCACTACATATAAACATAATTAGTAATTTTCATGTATGACTTCCTACAAATGGCTTACTCATTTTTCTCCTATTTTTTTAATTGAAAGTCAATTATGTTCTGCTTGTATCATTGATGTTCATTTAGCTCAATTAATTATAATTTATTCTGATATTTTTATTAAAGAGGCTTTCCCTTGACTCACTTCTTTTTTTTAAATATAAATTTATTTATTTAACATTTTACATTCATTTTCACAAAACTTTGGGTTTCAAATTTTCTCCCCATTTATCCCCTCCCCCACCCCAATATACCGAGCATTCTAATTTTCCCTATCACCAAACTGCCCTCTCTTCTATCATTCCTCCCTTCTCTTGTCCCCATCTTCTCTTTTGTCCTGTAGGGCCAGATGACTTTCTATTCCCCATTAACTGTTTTACTTATTTCCTAGTAGCAACAACAATACTCAACAGTTGTTCCTAAAACTTTGAGTTCCAAATTCTCCCCATCCCTCCCTCCCCACCCATTCCCTTTGGGCAGGCAGGCAATTCAATATAGGCCATATCTGTGTAGTTTTGCAAGTGACTTCGATAACATTCATGTTGTGTAAGATGAACTGTATTTCCCTCCATCCTATTTTGCCCCCATTGTTTCTTTTCTATCTTTTGATCCTGTCCCTCCCCGAGAGTTGACTTCAAATTGCTCCCTTCTCCAATTGCTCTCCCTTCCATCATCCCCTCCCACCCTGCTTATCTCCTTCTACCCCACTTTCCTGTACTATAAGACAGGTTTTCATACCAAAATGAATGTGCATTTTACTCCTTCCTTTAGTCGAATGTGATGAGGGTAAACTTCATGTTTTTTTTTTCTTAACTCTCCTCTTTTTCCCTCCACTAAAAAGTGTCCTGCTTGCCTCTTCAATGAGATATAATTTGCCCCATTTCATTTCACCCTCTCTCCTCCCACTACATTTCTCTCTCACCCTTTACCTTAATTTCTTTTAAGATATGGTCCCATCCTATTCAATTCATTCTGTGCTCTCTGTCTTTGTGTGTGCAAGCATGTGTGCATGTGTGTGTGCATGCATGCATGTACACGTGTGTGTGTGTGTGTGTGTGTGTACATCTGTGTGTGGTCCCACCAACTACCCAGATACTGAAACATTTTAAGAGTTACAAATATTGTCTTTCCATGTAGGAATGTAAACAGTTCACTTTTGCTAAGTTCCTTATGACTTCTCTTTGCTGATTACTTTTTCATGCTTCTTCTCATTCTTGTGTTTGAAAGTCAAATTTTCTTTTCAGCTCTGGTCTTTTCATCAAAAATGCTTGAAAGTCCTCTATTTCATTGAAAGACCATTTTTTCTCTTAAAGTATTATACTCAGTTTTGCTGGGTAGGTGATTCTTGGTTTTAGTACTGTTTCATTTGACTTCTGGAATATCCTATTCCATGCCCTTCAATCCCTTAATATAGAAGCTGCTAGATCTTGTATTATACTGATTTTATCTCCACAATACTGGAATTGTTTCTTTCTACCTGCTTGCAATATTTTCTCCTTGACCTGGGAACTCTAGAATTTTGCCACAGTGTTCCTAGGAGTTTCTCTTTTTGGATCTCTTTCAGGTAGTGATCGATGGATTCCTTCAATACTTATTTTGCCCTCTGGTTCTAGAATCTCAGGGAAGTTTTCCTTGATAACTTAATGAAAGATGATGTCTAGGCTCTTTATTAGATCATGGCTTTCAGGTAGTCCCATAATTGTTAAATTGTCTCTCCTGGATTTATTTTCCAGGTCAGTTGTTTTTCCAATGAGATATTGCACATTTTCTTCCATTTTTTCATTCTTTTGGTTTTGTTTTATGATTTCTTGGTTTCTCAGAAAGTCAGTAGACTCCATCTGTTCCATTCTAATCTTGAGAGAACTATTATCTTCAATGAGCTTTTGAACCTCTTTTTCCATTTGGGTAATTTTGCTTTTGAAAGCATTCTTCTCCTCATTGACTTTTTGAACCTCTTTTGCCAATTGAGTTAGCCTATTTTTCTTTTTTTTCTTTTTTTAAAATTTATTTATTTATTTAACTTTTTATATTCATTTTCACAAATTTTGGGGTTCCAAATTTTCTCCTCTTTTATCCCCTCCCCCACCCAATACCCCAAGCAATCTAATTTTCCCTATCTCCAATCTGCCCTCTCTTCTGTCATCCCTCCCTTCTCTTGTCTCCATCTTCTCTTTTCTCCTGTAGGGCCAGATGACTTTCTATTCCTCCTTAACTGTATGTCTTCTTTCCTAGTTGCAACAATAATACTAAACAGTTGTTCCTAAAACTTTGAGTTCCAAATTCTCCCCATCCCTCCCTACCCACCCATTCCCTTTGGGAAGGCAGGCAATTCAATATAGGCCATATCTGTGTAGTTTTGCAAATGACCTCCCTGATAGTCGTGTTGTGTAAGACTAACTGGATTACCATCCCTCCTAACCTGCCCCTCTTTGTTTTTCTTCTGTCTTTTGATTGTGTTCCTCCCCAGGTGTTGACTTCAAATTGCTCCCTCCTCCCTTTGCCCAGTCTTCCATCATCCCCCCCCTTGCAATATCTCCTTCTCCCCCAATTTCTTATACTGTAAGATAGGTTTTCGTACCAAAATGAGTGTGCATTTCACTCCTTCGTTTAGTCATATGTGATGAGGGTAAACTTCTTGTTTTTGTTGTTTTTTTTTTTTTCTCAGCTCTCCTCTTTTTTCCCTCCACTAAAAAAAAACTCGTACCTGCCTCTTAAATGACATATAGTTACCCCCTTCCATTTCCCCCTCTTTCCTCCCACTACATTTCTCTCTCACCATTTACCTTAATTTCTTTTAAGGTATGGTCCCATCCTATTCAGTTCAACCTGTGCTCTGTATCTCTGTATGTTTGTGCATGTGTGTATGCGTGTGCATGCGTGTACATGTGTATGTGTGGTCCCACCAACTACCCAGATACTGAAAAGTTTTAAGAGTTAGAAATATTGTCTTTCCCTGTATGAATGTAAACAGTTCCCTTCTGGTAAGTCCATAAGACTTCTCTTTGCTGTTTCCTTTTTCATGCTTCTTCTCATTCTTGTGTTTGAATGTCAAATTTTCTTTTCAGCTCTGGTCTTTTCATTAAGAATGATTGAAAGTCCTCTGTTTCGTTGAAAGACCATATTTTCCCTTGAAGTATTATACTCAGTTTAGCTGGGTAGATGATTCTTGGTTTGAGTCCTAGTTCCTTTGCCTTCTGGAATATCCTATTCCATGCCCTTCGATCCCTTAATGTAGAAGCTGCTAGATCTTGAGTTATCCTGACTGTATTTCCACAGTACTGGAATTGTTCCTTTCTAGCTGCTTGCAAGATTTTTTCCTTGAGCTGGGAGTTCTGGAATTAGGCCACAATGTTCCTAGGAGTTTCTCTTTTTGGATCTCTTTCAGGTGGTGATCGATGGATTCTTTCAATACTTATTTTGCCCTCTGGTTCTAGAATGTCAGGGCAGTTTTCCTTGATAATTTCATGCAAGATGATATCTAGGCTCTTTTTTTGATCATGGCTTTCAGGTAGTCCCATAATTTTTAAGTTGTCTCTCCTGGATCTATTTTCCAGGTCAGTTGTTTTTCCCATGAGATATTTCACATTCTCTTCCATCTTTTCATTCTTTTGGTTTTGTTTTGTGATTTCCTGGTTTCTCAGAAAGTCATTAGACTCCATCTGTTCCATTCTAATTTGGAGAGAACTCTTTTCTTCAGTGAGCTTTTGAACCTCTTTTTCCATTTGGCTCATTCTGCTTTTGAAAGCATTTTTCTCCTCATTGGCTTTTTGAACCTCTTTTGCCAATTGAGTGAGCCTATTTTTCAAGGTGTTAATTTCCTCAGCATTTTTTTGGGTCTCCTTTACCAAGGTATTGACCCGTTTTTCATACTTTTCTTGCATCTCTCTCATTTCTCTTCCCAGTTTTTCCTCCACCTGTCTAACTTGCTTTTCAAAATCCTTTTTGAGCTCTTCCAAGGCCTGAGCCCACCCGCCACCCCCCTGGGGTGTCTGGGGTACTGAGGCCCCGCCCTCCACGTCTTTCCCTGATGGCAGGAATATGTCCTCGTCATAAGATCCGAAGGTCGGGATCATTTGCATTTGCTGGAAAAAAACTCTCTATAGTGTTATTTTTCTTCGCTTTTCTAGGCATTTTCCCAGCCAGTTACTTGACTTCTGAGATTCCTTTCCACCCCCGCCTGGATCCACCCAGCTAGTGCTTGGCCTCTGAGATTCAAATGGGCTTTCCACAGCACAGTTTAGTTCTGGCGCTGAGGTGGAGGCAGGGCCGCCTCCCAGGCTCGGTTCCCTCAGGGGCTTTATGCAGAGGCCTTCAGTAATAGAGCGGGGTGGGGGCAGGGCCGTCTCCTAGGTTCAGCCCCCTCAGGCCGTTCATGCAGATACCTTCTGTAATGAAGTTCCTGCCTGCTGCTGGGGGATTCCTGAGTCCCAGGCTGCTGCCGCCTCAGCGGCCGCCCACCCTTCTGCCTCTGCCACTTTCTGCCCCCGTCTCTGCCGCCGCTGCTTCTTCCCAAGGGGGCCTGAGTCACGGAGGTGCTCCGCTCCCCTCCTCTAGCCCAGCCGTCTTTCTCACTGACCTGTAGCTTCTGTGGCTGGAGGGACTTTCCCAGCTGCCAGAGCTTCCGTCCCTGAAGCCTGCTCGGGTCAGCTTCTCTGGGGCCGCGGCCAGGGCAGCTTTGGGGTGGGGTCTGCTTTCCGGAGTGCGACGGACCCTGGGGATGGCTCTTCAGGGCTCTCTGGCACGGAAATCTCTTCCACTCCGTTTCTGCACACCTTGTATTGACCCAGAAGTTATGGGGGTCTCTTTTTACATTAATTCTATGGGCTTTGGTTTCAGAGCTCATAAACATGTGTCCTTCTACTCTGCCATCTTGGCTCCGCCCCGCGTTAGCCTATTTTTCAAGGTGTTATTTTCTTCAGCATTTTTTGGGTCTCCTTTAGCAAGGCACTGACCAATTTTTCATGCTTTTCTTGCATCTCTGTCATTTCTCTTCCCAGTTTTTCCTCCACCTATCTAACTTGATTTTCAAAATCATTTTTGAACTCTTGCATGGCCTGAGCCCACCAGATATCCACCTCAGATGTCTGGGATACAGAGGCCCAACCTCCACTTCCTTCCCTGATGGCAAGCATTGTACTTCCTCATCAGAAATGAAGGGAGGAAAGAACATCTCTTCCCCAATAAAATAGCTCTCTATGTTCTTATTTTGCTTCCTTTTTCTGGGCATTTTCCCTGCCAGTTACTTGGCTTCTGAGATTCCTCTCCACCCCCACCTAGATCCTCCCAGCTAGTGCTTGGGGTCTGAGATTCAAATGCTGTTTCCTAGCCTCAGGGCTATCCGTGGTGGGAGTGGCTGCTATTTATTGTGAGCTTAAGTTCTGGTGCTTCGGTGGGGGCAGGGCCGCCTCCCAGGCTCAGTTCCCTCAGGGGGTTTATGCAGAGACCTTCAGTAATGGAGCTTCTCCCTGCTCGGGGAGTCCTGGCCATCTATGCCTCTGCTGCTGCCTCTGCCGCTGCCTCCGGATGGGGCCCAAGTCATGGAGACACCCTGCTCTCCTCTCAGCCAGCCCAGAAGCCTCTCTCACTGACCTGTAGTGCCTGTCGGTTGAGGGACCTTCATGGCCTCTGGAGATTCTCTCCCTGAAGCCTGCTCGGATGTGCTCCTCTGGAAACATGTGGCCAGGGCATCTCAGGGATGGGCTCTGCTGTCCGGAGAGGGATGGACCCCGGGGACGGCTTTCCAGGGCTCTCTGGAACGGAGTTCTCTTCCACTGCGTTGTTGCATGGCTTATAGTACTCCAGAATTTGTGGGGAGTTCTTTTTACAGGAAATTTATGGGCTGTGGATATGGAGCTAGCATACGTGAGTCTTTCTACTCCACTATCTTGGCTCCTCCCCACTTGACTCACTTCTTAACGACACCTATTGACTACATAAGCATTTCCTCACTCCAAGTGAGAACTTCAAAAGACCTTAATTTGAAAAGGTCATCCTGATCTGTATGTGGCCACTGGACCTAGATGGCTTCTGAAAAGATAGTGAGGCTGGTGCCTTTGCACAGCCCTCCCTCACTCAAAGTCAATTCAATTACATGTCAAGTCATCACCTCCCTGATATCATAGTCTTCTTTGGGAATGAAGGACAAATCATACAATCACAACCACACACATGAAATACTGGTCTTCCTTTATCATATTTATTGAGCTTATTAACTGTATTAATGGTGCTTATCCTCAAAGGGGGTCACAAAGAGTCAGATGCAAATGAAATATCAAGGTTTCTGTCATTATGCAATATCCACCTGGGCCATTCAATTGGCCAAATTATAAATGAAGTATTCTATATATACCATCTTTTAGAACTCTTAAAGAGTTAGATGAATAAGTTTGTCTTCCTAGAAAACTTCATCCCATTCTTTAATTTTCTATCATATAATTCAAGTTTGGTGTTGTTCATCTTTTGTTTTTGGAGAAGACAAGTGACGTCACAATAATGGAATCAGGAATAATGTGTTCAGTTGTAACTGATCAGACAAAAACGAGATCAAAAGATACTATAGCAGATTGGACAAAAGTGGTCCTTTAGAACATTCAGAGTGGAGATAGTTTTGAACCGATACATTTCCTTTGTGCTATTATAGTTTTGCTTTCCTCACAGAGTACAGCATTCTATGTTAAGTGATTCTGTATCAATGTATTCCATGTCTCACAGCCAATATCAATATTCTTCAGAGATACCTTGCAAGTATCCCAGTGCAACTTCTGACACCCATGTGAGTACTCACCTTATGCAAATTCTCTGTGAGATAGGTAGGAATTAATTTGACATTTCAGAACATCAGAGTTGTGTCTGCAAAAGCGTTTGAATTCTTGGCAGTTCAGTTAGAGAGGTGAATTCTGTTTCTTTACCTTGCCAGTTAATTTTTAAGACTTTCCCTGGGACAATTCAAGTTGAAGTAGTTCAATTTTATGACATGGTGCTGACAGACTGTTCAGTTGTCAAAGGAATACAACACTGTAATCAGCACAACAATTCTGTAAACCTTCAGTTTGATAGTTAGCCTGATGTTTCTTCTCTCTCATAGTTTCTTTTGGAGACTCCCAAATTCTGGTAATGATTCTGCAATATGTGTATCAGCCTCCTAATCTATATGGAAGGCCCTGGAGAGTGTATTTCCAAGGTAAGTAATGCTATTCACAGCATTCAACATGTCTCAATTTATTGTAACTAAGAGTTCCATCCATGAATGGTGCAGTTCTGGCTGGTGGAGGGTCTCTATTTTTTTGTGCAGATTGCATGGTCAAGATTACTAAAAATACCAGAGAATCAATCCATATTCTGTTGCTTCTTGCCCTATGAGGCTGCCTTAAGCGTAAAATGATCTGCAAACAAAAGGTCATGCACCAACTACCCGTTCAACTTTAGGCATGGCTTTTTAAAAAAAAAAAATTATCATCATTATAGAGTTGATATTGATGGCATTTTCATTCTCATTGAAGACATTGAACAATGTAGAAGACATTATGTTTAAGAGAATGGGAGCAATCATGTAATCCTACTTCTCTCCACTGGTAACCACGGAAGCTTGAGCCCATTGTCCTTCATCCAGAAACAATGTGGGCATGCCATCATGAAAATGGAATACAATGTTTATGAAAATTTCTAGGCAGCCCAATTCTGCCATGATTTTCCATAGGTCATCATGACTGATAGCGTCAAAGACCTTAGTCAGGTTGATTCACATTGTATAGAGAAAACTGTTTTGCTACTGGCATTTCTCCTGGAGTTGTAAGGGAGCAAACACCATATATACCTTTCTTCACCTCTTTCTTTTTTTTTAAAGATTTACATTTTATCTGTCACTTTCTAAAATGTAGATGATCAAAACAGCAAATCAAACATTGGTTTGAAGCATTTATCAATATTCTAGATACGCTCAAGAGCATGTGCTTTTATTTCTAGAAAATAAAAAACAACACAGATGCACATATATGCATATGTATATATTCTTTCCATGATTTTAAAATTATTTCATCCTGATTTGCTTTTTTTTATCATATAGTACATGTTCAATCATAAAAGTTGTGATTGTTGTCTTTTGTTCCCAAAGATGACTAAAGAGGACCAAAATGACATCACTATTATAAAGTGACATTTCAGTGTGTCTGACTGTGGTTAATCAGACCAATATGAGCTATGATTCCTCTATCACAGGTTGGACACAGATAGTCCTAGTGAATATTTGGGGTGGATACTCTAAATTTATACATCTTATGCTTACTTTGTGCTGTCTCAATTCTGCTTTGCTCATAGAACACAGCACCTTTTCTGATGCGGGCATGCCATGCTGAGTGGTCCTGTCCCAGTGTCTGATTTGCTTTATTTTATCATATAGCGTATTTTCAATCATAAAAGTTGTATATTACATTGAATGTACATTGCTGATGGTTGTCCTTTTTTCTTGAAGAGGACCAAAATAACATCACCATTATAAAGTGAAGTTTCAATATGTATGACTGACTGATCAGACCAATATGAGCTCCGAATGCTCTACAACAGATTAGGCACACATAGTGTGAACAATTGGGGTGGTTACTCCAAATTTGCACATCCTACTTTTCCTTTGTGCCATTTCAATTCTGTTTTGCTCATAGAGCACAGCACCTTTTCTGATGTGGGCACGCCATGCTGAACAGTTCTTTGCCAGTTTCTCCCATGTCACACAGTAAAATCCAAGCTTCTTCAGAGAGACCTTGAGAATGTCCTTATATCCCTTCTTCTGACTACCATGTAATCACCTGCCCCATGTGAGTTCTCCATAAATTAGTCTTTTGGGCAAGCATACATTTTGCATTCAAACAATGTGGCCAACTTATTGGAGTTATGCTCTCTGAGGCATAGTTTGAATGCTAGGCAAGTGTCTGTTTCAGTCATTGTCTGTTACCTTATCCTGCTGGGTGATCTTCAGAACCTTCCTAAGACAGTTCAAATGGAAGGGATTTAGTTTCCTGCTGTGGTGCTGGTAGACTGTCCATGTTTCACAGGCATACAACAATGATCAGCACAGTGGCTCCATAGACCTTTAGTTTGGTAGTCAGTCTAGTACCACTGCTAGGCAAGTGTCTGTTTCAGTCAGTGTCCATTACCATATCCTGCTGGATGATCTTCAGAACCTTCCTAAGACAGTTCAAATGGAAGGGATTTAGTTTCCTGCTGTGGTGCTGGTAGACTGTCCATGTTTCACAGGCATACAACAATGATCAGCACAGTGGCTCCATAGACCTTCAGTTTGGTAGTCAGTCTAGTACCTCTGCTTTCCCAAAGCCTTTTCTTCAGAGCCTCCCAAACGCTGAACTAGCTCTGTGCCTCAACCTCACTGTCACTGTGTACATGCCTGGAAAGTACACTATCAAGGTAAGTGAACTTATCCACACAATCATACCTTCTCCATTTGTTGTAACCAATGGTTCCAGTCATGGTGGTTGATGGAGCACCTGTGTTTTCTTGGTTTTAATTATTAGACCAAAATTAGCACAGGCAGCAGAGAATGGATCCATACTTTGCTGCATCTCAACTTCAGAGGCTGCACTGAGTTCACAATCATCTGCAAACAGAAAATCATGCACCAACACTCTTTCCACATTGGTCTTAGTTTGTAGCCTTTTCAAATTGAAGAACTTATTATGAGTATGGTAGTTGATCTTGATGCTGTGTTCATCCTCATTGAAAGCATATGACAAAATGATTGAAAACATCATGTTGAAAAGCATGAGAGCAAGTGCACAGTCCTATTTTACTTCATTGGTAATTGGGAAGGCACGAGACCATTGTCCACTATCCAGAACCCAGGCAAGCATGCCATCATGAAACTGATGTACAATGTTGATGAACTTCTCTGGGCAACCAAATTTTGACAAAGTTTTCCATAAGCACTCACTACAAATAGGGTCAAAAGTTATTGTGAAGATTAATTATATTTAGAAAGAGTCAGTAGGAAAATACACAGACTCTATTTAGGTATAAGGATTATTTAAAGTGGATTTTTATCTTCTGGGAATCAGAAATCACATGGAGGCTTGACGAGTTACTTTGATTTTAATTAAAAATTTGTTATTTTAAGAGCTTTCTAACTTCACAAAAGGCAGAGTTTAAACTAGATTCAGACCTTGTTTTTGATCTTGGACTAGGCAAGTCTTTGTCTGGAGCAGGTAGGGTTGTTGATTAGAATTAAAATTTCTCGGTATAAGTACTCTCCATCTTTCTTCCTCCCTCTCCTTTCTGCCATGACCAAAAGGAAGATACGAGTTAAGAAATGTTGATAATCAAATAGAAAGCTACACCCAAAGCCAAGATACATGGGTAGAGACAAGCATGTTGGAGAACTTGTGGCCACGAGCCAGAGTCACACTTGAGAACCCAGAGGGCAGCATGTGGTCTCCAGTCTTCTACAATCCTTTCTAAAACCACACTGAACCTCAAGTAGGTGACTGTCTTCCAGATAGTTATTCAATAGAGTAAGCAGATTCTGGTAAGGAACTGACCAGCAATGATTAAGAGAAAGCTACCCTTGTGGTTGTCACAGGACAGCCTGCTTTTTTCCTGTATCATCTCCTGGAGGATGATATCCTCTTGCTATATAATCAGGATTTCATCCAGCTTCTGTATGAACAATAGACTTTCTGTCTAGTAAATATCTGCTGGATTAGAATCAGTGTCAAGCCCTTTGCTGAGCCTCTCTCTCTCTCTTTCTGATCAAGCCTTTGAAATTGATAATTGTGACTCCATCAGCACTGAGTAGTCAAAATGTACTGGAGATCTTTGGGCCATAAATAGTCTTCAGGGCATCATAGAACATTGAGATTATAACTGTCAGCATAAAATTGAAACTCATTTGCTTTCTTGCTGAGCCAAGAATTCTGCACGGCTCTAAACTTCACTTGCACTTTGCTTTTGTTGGAGTTAAAAGCTGCCTTTTTGGAGACAGATGAGCTATCCTGCTGATAAACCCTGTAGAGTTTTCATTTAGGAGCTTCTCAATTTCTCCATGGTTTTTGTCAAACAAACCCTAATGTTTATGGATGTTTTGGCCCAGATGAGCAAATGAGGTGCTATACATCAAGTCTATGAAAACTGTCCACTTCTTTTGTGCTTCACTGTTGCTGATTGCATATGGGGTGTGCAGAAGGCCTATCACCTCTGGCATTAGGGCTTGCCAAGCCCTTTACAGGGATGCTTATCTATATTTGGTGTCCAGCTATCACTCAATTCTCACCTGCGGCACCAAGAAACTGTAGCATATGCGGTAGCCACATCTGGGTAAACATTTGTGGCAGACAGTTTAAAAGAGGTTTGTCAAACCCTCCTACTAGATATGCTGGTCCTCCAAGAATCCTCTAAGCCCCTTATTCAACCCAGTTCAGGGGCATAATGTCAATCAATGAAAAAGAAGGCCATTAGTTACTAAGATCAGATTGCCAGTATTTTTAACTTTAAAGCAAACCTCAAAAGGATGAGATTCATTTGTAAATAGATGATAGATGAGGGGATGATTTAGTCATCAAACTGAAGGACACAGTTAGTTACTCACACAGAGAAGATATTGTTAGAAGGAAAGTTATTTCTTCTTTTCACCTTCTGTTAATGGAAACAATGTCAGAGTGAGTGGCCACATCACCCCAGAGGCTGGAGGTCAATGAGGACTTAAAGGATATGATGACAGACAGTTTAGATCAAGAAGTCTTACTGGTATCAAATGGTAAATCCCTAGTGCCAAAGAAATGCATTTTCTGTATATGTTGAGCCTAACAATTTGCTGGTATTCAGAAAGTATATCCAAGTATCCAAATTCATCACAAAATTTAGAAAATCAAATATAATAAAGTGAAAATTATACATTTGTTTTTAATATAAAATATTTCTCTAAAAATACTATAATATTAAGAGCTATAACTTATAAAATGCATCAAGATTTGCAATGTGTCTCTGCCTTTGTACATCTCCTATGACATGGTTAAAAATCATATTTCTAATATTTATTCTACATAAATAACCCAAGACCTTTTCACATAGGTTTACTTTTATATAATCTATTTTCAAAATTCAAACCACTTTGTCATAATAATCTTGTCAAAGAGGTACCACAAAAGTCTTAGCCCATATTTTCCCTAAATATGGAGATACATTTACCAATGACATTTTAATCATTTTTCCTTTGAATCTCAGGTCCAAAGGCATAAGTAACTAAAATAAGTACTTCATATTTACTGAATTAAATTGAAGTGAAGTGTTTCACATAGTCATATCACCAGTGAGGAACTAAATGGAGTGCAAGTCAGGTTTTAAATCTAATGCATTACTGCATTCCTGACATATTCTTGAATAAAGGCAATTAACATTTGGTGATGAGATTGGTTCTGTTAACATTAATTACATGTCTTCAGGTACTAGGGACTCACCATATAGTGGTTTCACTTTGAAGATAGTAATCCTGGATACCTGTCACATACTTAGAAGAATAACATGATCTAAGGTCTTTGTTCTCTCGTCCGTCACACTGCATCATTGCATGGCACCTTCTGATGGTTGACAGCAATATTAATCGTTATTAGACATGATAAAGTCAGTGGCTGTCATCTGCCAATCACAATCAATTTTCAAAATAGAGAGGGACTTTTCTGCCTTGTCATCCCACCCCAATTTACAGATATCAAAGAGCAGATGACTCCTTAAGATTGGCCAATCTGTGAAACTGTGGCAAATGTCTTATACTGTTTCTAAATTGATTAATAACTTTATTTCTATTGGCAAAGTTACCTATCAAGTCAAAATGCTAATGAAAATATCCCTCCTTTACACAGACCAACAAGGTTTCCAAAAATATTTCCTTTGCAACATCTTAGTGTGATAAGCAGGGCAAGTAAGAACAACAATGTCATTCTCATTTTAGAAAAAAAAAGTAAACATGCATCTCAGAGAAGTTAAACAATGTGCCCATAGACACACAGCAAATGTATTACAACCATGACTTAATATCAGTTTCCCTGGCTCCAAATCCAACACTTTTCTTACTATATCATACTGCTGCTCAGTAACTAGATTCCTATCAAAGAGTAAGGATTTCTATGCTTATAGTATTAAATGAATAACATTTATTTAACAAAACCAGTCTTTTAATTGCTCTGATGATAGGCTTTCAATCACCAAAAATAGTTTCATTTCCCCTAGGTATACAATCCATCACAATAATTTTTCTAATTTAATTATATGTATATGCTCACACATGTTATTTTTGTATACACACATATATACACATAAAGATAGATATAAATATATCTTTCTCCTTTTCCATTGTTGGGGGAAATAGTAAAACTATCATAGCATTGTAACAATATATGGCATATTAATGTAGAAAACTCCTATGATATAAAAAAAAAGAAAAAGGAAGAGTAGTTACAGAGAAACCTTAGAAAACCTTTATGGACTGATACAGAGGGAAGCAAACAGAACAAGAACAAATTTATGTAATGGCAATAAAATTTCAAAGACGAACAATTTTGTAAGTCTTAAGATTGCTGATTGATACATAGATCAAACATGATTCGAAAGGATGGATGGTGAAGCAATCTGTCTATTTAACAACAGAAACCTGATTGGATTAGTGTGCAAAATAAAGTATTTTTCTGGAAGTGGTCATTGTGGAAATTTGTTTTCCTTGGCTATATATATTTGTTATAATGTTTTTGTTTTTCCTTCCTGAACACCACCTTTATACATACATGCATTGCTTTCCTTCAGGCAGCAATAAAGAGGGACTGAAAAATAAGGAATAGAAAAGATTCTACAGTGTTGTAGGGATAAATGTTTGTTCGTGTCAGGAGAAAAAAAAAATCTTTGTCTTAGTCCAGTGGTTGTTTTGAGGAAGAGGATAGAATTATAAGCAAATTCTTAACGAGATTACTCAAAACGGTAAGTTAAATGAAAGATGATAAAACAGAGTTTAACAACTCTATCATCAATCAAATATAGAAATAGATGGTAAGAGCCATGATTTGAAAATTCTTATTGCTCTTTTAACCTAATCTTAATAACGCTGACAAACACCTTCTACTATGCTTTCACTATTAGCTGTGAGGTACTTAAAAGGAATGACTTTATCTTTACTCATTAGTAATAGTACTTTGAAACTTTACCTAAAAAAATAGTAACAAAAGATAATAACAGGAAATTCTACTTTTAGAATTAGTCCAGAACTCAGAGAGGATCTATTTGTATATAATCTCATAATCCTTCTACAACATCTGGTAAATGAGACCTCTAGCAATGCTTCACCTTCTAAAATGGTCCATTTCATTTTTACATAGCACTATTAGGAAACTGGGGTTAAAGGAGCAGAAAAGCATTAAGGGGCAAAAAAGATCCTTAATGTAGGATAACATCTCCCCTTCTTCAATTTCAACATTTTATTCAGCTCTATTCACTAGTGCTAGGTATAAGTTTAAGCTTTCTTCTTCATGACTGTCATATAAAGAATGAAATATGCTTCAGTTCTCATCAGGAAACTTCTCTTATTCATGCTAGTTATTCTTAGCTGTAACAATTCTTTCTTGATTTCAAATTATCTCATGGCCAAAGTCACACTTTTCTCAATACTCCCCAACTTGTCAATATTCTACAGTATAGCAATTATGACTAAATACATATAGTCTCTCTGATCAGAAGGGTATCAAGGAAATACAGCTTCACTATTTCTAAGTTTCTTTTAATGAAATCTAAGCTTTAGTAGCTTTTATGTTTGTAGTGTCATAACCATAATACCTCTCATGGCACAACCAGTGAACCCAGTGAAAAGGCAAAGATTTTGCAAGAGAAGGGTTCCAGGATGTGAAGACAACAGTATTGAAAACTGAAGAATTTTCACTTTTTTTCCTCCCAAAATACAATGAATTGCCATATTGAAGAGGCTTGGATGTCAGAAGAAACTTGATTTAGACATTTTTTTCTTGAGTTCTGAGTTAGAATTTGACTGTTTTTTTAGGGAGGCCCATTGAAATAGTGTGAGACAGAATGGACTGACTGCGAGTGACGCAATCAATCACCCACTGGCAGAATTCACAGAGAACGTCTGTGTTCAGCCTGATGTTGGTGCATGGCAGGACTGATCTTGACTGGAACAAGGGTGCACCTTGAACTTTTTCCCAAGTCTTGTCTGTGCAAGACTGAGGCAGAAATATCCTGTAATGATTGAAGTGAAGTGAATTTTTTAACTTTTCTTCTTTTTCCTTTGGTATTAATCATTGACGACAGTTTAAAAGACAATGTTCTTGATGCTACATATTAGAACCCTTAAATGCAAATATTTGGGGCCTTCACTGTTAGGAAATGCTTGGCAGTCCCAATTTACTCTCTGACACTGTTTGGTTGCCCTATCCTAGCTTTAGGAGGTCAAGTGATATCAGAATGTGATATGTTCAAAACCAGGCCGTGACAAGCTGGCTGGCTTCAGCCATCCAGTCTGATTTCATGCATTTAGTTGGGAGCTTACTTTTCCCGTCAAACTGAATCTCTTAAGAACAGAAGATTCTTTTTGTGGCTACTTCCTGAAGCCCTCTTATCTTAAGTAACGTATTCTCATAACAAAAATTAAGCTTCCATCCTAGCTAATATTCGATTAGAAAAAAACGGAATCTCTTAATAAGTACTTACTAGTTAAGTAAACTTTACATTCTCTGCCTCTCCTCCACATATATATATATAATTTTAAAATATTACTCAGTTTATTTCCTATTGAAGAACAATAATTCTTGCTGTCACATCATTATACTTATGTCCCACTCTCATTACTTCATTTGAAGTTCTCTTGGCAAAGGTCTTGGAGCTATTTTTTATTTTTTCTCCAGTTCATTTTATAGATGAAGAAATTGAGATAAATAGGTTAAGTGAGTTGCCCAGGATTACACAGTTAGTAAGCATTTGAGGTCTCATTTGAACTTCAGAAGATGAATCTTCTGAAATCAGGAATGGTCATGATCCCATCAGTCTATCCACTGTGCCACCTAAAATTGCGTGGTATCTATTTATATTCCCCAATCTATATCCATTTACCTATTTACCTACCCATTGATCAATCAAACTATTTACCTCTATCTATAGACTTATATGGATATAATCAATTATCAATTATTACCAAATTAGAATTATTATTAATCACCATCCCTTCCGATTATGGCATTACATCATAGATTTAGAACTGGAAGAAACCTCTGAGGTCATCTAATGCAAATTGTTCCTTTGTTATATTTGTTGATCAGATATTGGTCAATTATTTTTGACAAAGGATAGGATAGCTTAGTTGTTCACAAAATCTGGATCAAAACCTCTTGGTGAACTATAGACTTATATTTTCGACTATTTTATATGTTCTCATTTACATTTGAAAAAATGAGAATAAAAGACTTATTGGATTTCTGCTCTTGATTTGACTATTTCTTTAATGGTGTCCAGTTAGAAATAAATCTGTAAAAGTAGAGGTATTGTTCTTTTTCTTTCTACTACTGATATGAAGCCCCATGAAAACTGCACTCTCAATTCCGTGTTCTTTCACATTTCGATGGAGGAGATTAATCTGGAAGCTCTTAATACAAGAATTTTGAATGACCAAGAGATGAGGCATCTGGCAATCTAGGAATGGGGGAGTCTGGGAATTGGAGCCTATACAAGATTTTACAGAGAGGATAGCATCTATACTTCAAGGATGAAAGATATTTGAGACACAACATAGTTGTAATTGAGAGGAAGACTCATCAAACAGGCTCATTTGTACATAAATTTGCTGAGAACAAGGCTATGTAGAAACTATGTTATTTCTAGGTTCAATCAATTCAAAATCGTGAAGCTGTACAGAAGAGACGGTTGCTCTATGGACTTTGGAGTTAATGTTTCAATGTTTATTGTTGCTATAGATAAATACACATTCCTTTATATAAAAACCGTTTTTTCTCCTTTTTTATTTTTTTTTATTTTTATACACATTCTTCTTTATTCCTTTTTGATAAAAATTTATTTATTTAACTTTTTACATTCATTTTCACAAAATTTTGGGTTCCAAATTTTCTCCCCATTTACCCCCCTCCCCCCACCCCAATACACAGAGCAATCTAATTTTCTCTATCACCAATCTGCCCTCTCTTCTATCATCTCTCCCTTCTCTTGTCCCCATCTTCTCTTTTGTCCTGTAGGGCCAGATGACTTTCTGTTCCCCATTAACTGGATTACTTATTTCCTAGTAGCAACAACAATACTAACCAGTTGTTCCTAAAACTTGGAGTTGCAAATTCTCCCCATTCCTCCCTCCCCACCAATTCCCTTTGGGAAGGCAGGTAATGCAGTATAGGTCCTATCTGTGTAGTTTTGCAAATGACTTCGATAATAGTCGTGTTGTGTAAGACTAACTGTATTTCCCTCCATCCTATCCTGCCCCCCATTGTTTCTATTCTGTCTTTTGATCCTGTCCCTCCCCAAGAGGGTTGACTTCAAATTGCTCCCTCCTCCCATTGCCCTCCCTTCCATCATCAGCCCACCTTGCTTATCTCCTTCTCCCCCACTTTCCTGTGTTGTAAGATAGGTTTTCATACCAAAAAGAGTGTAAATTTTATTCATTCCTTTAGTCGAATGTGATGAGGGTAAACTTCTTTTTTTTTCTCAGCTCTCCTCTTTTTCCTTCCACTAAAAAGTCTCCTGCTTGCCTCTTGAACAAGATATAATTTATCCCATTCCATTTCACCCTCTTTCCTCCCACTACATTACTCTCTCACCATTTACCCTAATTTCTTTTAAGATATGGTCCCATCCTATTCAATTCACTCTGTGCTCTCTGTCTCTATATGTGTGTGAATGTGTGTATGTGTGTGTGCGTGCATGCATGTACATGTGTGTGTGTGATCCCACCAACTACCCAGATACTGAAAAGTTTTAAGAGTTACAAATATTGTCTTTCCATGTAGGAATGTAAAGAGTTCACTTTTGGTAAGCCCCTTATGACTTCTCTTTGCTGTTTACTTTTTCATGATTCTTCTCATTCTTGTGTTTGAAAATCAAATTTTCTTTTCAGCTCTGGTCTTTTCATCAGGAATGCTTGAAAGTCCTCTGTTTCATTGAAAGACCATATTTTCCCCTGAAGTATTATACTCAGTTTTGCTGGGTAGATGATTCTTGGTTTTAGTCCTAGTTCTTTGACTTCTGGAATATCCTATTCCATGCCCTTCTATCCCTTAATGTAGAAGCTGCTAGATCTTGAGTTATCCTGATTGTATTTCTACAATACTGGAATTGTTTCTTTCTAGATTTTCTCCTGGACCTGGGAGTTCTGGAATTTGGCCACAATGTTCCTACGAGTTTCTCTTTTTGGATCTCTTTCAGGCGGTGATCGATGGTTTCCTTGAATACTTATTTTGCCCTCTGGTTGTAGAATGTCAGGGTGGTTTTCCTCGATAATTTCATAGAAGATGTTGTCTAGGCTCTTTTTTGATCATGACTTTCAGGTAGTCTCATAATTTTTAAATTGTCTCTCCTGGATCTATTTTCCAGGTCAGTTGTTTTTCCAATGAGATATTTCACATTCTCTTCCATTTTTTTCATTCTTTTGGTTTTGTTTTGTGATTTCTTGGTTTCTCAGAAAGTCATTAGACTCCATCTGTTCCATTCTAATTTTGAGAAAACTCTTCTCTTCAGTGAGCTTTTGAACCTCTTTTTCCATTTGGCTAATTCTGCTTTTGAAAGCATTCTTCTCCTCATTGGCTTTTTGAACCTCTTTTGCCAATTGAGTGAGCCTATTTTTCAAGGTGTTATTTTCTTCAGCATTTTTTTGGGTCTCCTTTACCGAGGTATTGACCCGTTTTTCATACTCTTCTTGCATCTCTCTCATTTCTCTTCCCAGTTTTTCCTCCAGCTGTCTAACTTGCTTTTCAAAATCCTTTTTGAGGTCTTCCAAGGCCTGAGCCCACCCGACATCTCCCTGGGATTTCTGGGATAGAGAGGCCCCACCCTCCATGTCTTTCCCTGATGGCAAGAATATTTCCTCGTCATCAGAACCGAAAGGCGGGAACCTTTGCACCCCCTCAAAGAAGCTCTCTATAGTCTTATTTTTCTTCCCTTTTCTGGACATTTCCCCAGCCAGTTACTTGACTTCTGAGATTCCTGTCTACCCCCGCCTAGATCTGCCCAGCTAGTGCTTGGGGTATGAGATTCAAATGGGCTTTCCACGGCAGGTGCGGCTGCTATTCAATGTGAGCTTTAGTTCTGTTGCTGGGGTGGGGGCAGGGCTGCCTCCCAGGCTCAGTTCCCTTAGGGGCTTTAAGCAGAGACCTTCATTAATGGAGCGGGTGGGGCAGGGCTCTGAGGCTCAGCTCCTTCAGGTGGTTTATGCAGAGACTTTCATTAATGAAGATCCTGCCTGCTCGGGGAGTCCCCGGATGCCACTGCTGCCTCTGCCGCAGCCCCCACCACTGCCTCTACCACTTCCTGCCCCCACGTCTGCCTCCACCCTTCGTCCCGAGAGCGCCCATGCCACGGAGGCACCATGCTCCCCTCTCAGCCAGCCCAGACATCTCTCTCACTGACCTGTATCGTCTGTGGGCGGAGGGACCTTCCCGGCCACCAGAGATTCAGTCCCTGAAGCCTGCTTGGATCTTCCCCTCTCGGCCACGAGGCCAGTGCAGCGCTGGGTTGGACTCCACTTTCCTGGGTGTGACGGACCCTGCGGACCGCTCTCCAGGGCTCTCTGGAATGGAAATCTCTTCCACCGTGTTTCTGCACACCCTGCAGTGATCCAGAACTTGTGGGGAGTTCTTCTTACATTAAATCCATGGGCTTTGGGTTCGGAGCTAGCATACGTGAGTCTTTCTACTCTGCCATCTTCACCTATTTTTTAAAGATAAAAATAACCAAAAGCTCATTATCCAAAGAATCAATGATTAACGCACTGAAAGATTTTTCTTTTCTTCTTAAGTCTTCTGGAAACCGAAATAGTTTTAATATTTTATTTTATTGTTTGTTTTTCAGTCATTTCTTTTTTGTCTGAATCTTTAGGACCCTACTTGGTGTTCTCTTGACAAAGATACTGGAGTGGTTGCCATTTTACCAATTTTTTTATTGAATTTATGTATTTATTTTTAGATTTTGACATTCATTTCCACAAAATTTTGAGTTCTAATTTTTCTCCCCATTTCTCCCTTCCCCCACCCCATAAGACCTTGCATTCTGATTACCCCTTCTCTCAATGTACCCTCCCTTCTATTACACCCCACCCTTTCCTTATCCCCCCTCTTTTCTCTTTTCTTGGAGGGCAAGATAAATTTCTATACTCCATTATCTGAGTTTCTTATTTCCCATTTATATGCAGTAATAATTATCAACATCCGTTTCTAATACTTTGAATTCCAACCTCTCTCCCTCCCTCCCTCCCTCCCCACCCTCACTGAGAAGGCAAGCAATTCAATACAGGCTATATATGTGTCGTTTTGCAAAAGACTTCCATAATAATCATGTTGTATAATGTTGACTATATCGCCCTCTATCCTACTCTGTCAACCCCATTTTTATTCTCTCATTTGACCTTGTCCCTTCCCAAAATTGTTTACTTCTAGTTATTCCTCTCATTTGCCTTCCCTTCTATAACCCCCCCACCCCACTTGTCTCCCTCCTCCCCTACTTTCCTATAGAGTAAGATACATTTTCATACCAAATTTAGTCAACATGTTATTCCCTCATTAAGCCATATGTCAAGAGGGTAATCTTCACATTTATCCTCTCTCATTCTCCCTTTTCTCCTCCATTGAATAAGATTTTTCTTGTCTCTTTTATGAGTTATAACTTGCCCTATTTCATTTCTCCCTTTCTCCTACAAGCATTTTCCTTCCTCAGGAAGAATCAAAATGGCTGAGTGAAAGCAACTACTCACCTAAGCTCTTAGACAAACTCCTTCACACACCTCGAAAAAGAGAATCTGACCAAATTTGGGAGGTGCAGAATCCAATAGCAGACAGACTGTGGCAGATTCACAGACCAGGACAGACTGGGAAATGGACAGGAAGGATCTATTCTCCAGGATGGGCTGACAGCACACAGTACAACACATCCTGACACAGCATGACTGAGCAGGAAATTCCCAGGGCAGCCTCGGACAATAGCAGAAAAGCAGAAAGGCAGAGTGACAGCCCAGGGCAGGAGACCAGTGAGAGACAGCACCTGAGCCCCAGGTATCACCTGCAGCCACTTCATAGACTTACAGCCCATAGATTAAATGTCTGTAAGTAACTTACTTGATTTTCTGGGAGCCAAAATGGTGGAGTGATCAGGAAATGTTCTCTGCCCCTCCCCTTATTGACCTGGAAAGAACCATAAAATATTTTCCCAGAAAAGTCTTGAATCAGTGGGAACAGTTTAAGGGTCACCTGAGACTTGGAAAATAGCTAAGGGGATTCCTCTTACTATGGTGGAGACTGAGCAGAAGGAGAGGAGCCCCAGAGCAAGTGGAAACTTGAACTAGCATACAGGCATGCCTCAGGGCTAGGAGAGGAGCTCCAGGAGGCGTGGAAACTCACACTAGGATGCAGGTGTGCCTCAGTGTTAGAACTGGAGCCACAAATGAGGTGGAAACTCACACTATGACTCAGGGATGAATAGAGCTTGCCATCATTCTAGTTCAGCTGAGGAGATCTCCAGTGACCACATCACCCTCCTCCCACACTTAACAAGCTATTTCCTAGGCTGTGCTGAGAAATACAAAATAAAAGGAAAAATAAAGGCAACTTCTCTTAGCTTTCAACACCAGCAGCCCAACAACAGATTCATCAGCTTCTAAGTGAAGAAGCAAAGGCCACAACACACAAAACCACACCATCATGAGCAAGAAGAAGCAGCACAAAGAGGAAAAGATCATAGAATCTTTATATTGGAAGAAGGACCAAAACACGATTAACAAAGAGATCAGTACTGAGACTGCACTCCCATCTGAAACTTCTGAAGTGACTGTGAACTTCTCACATGCAGAGAGAGCACTCCTGGAACAGATGAAGTAGGAAATAAAAGAAAAAAATGGCCAATGATTTCAAAGTATGAAAAAAGGATTCACTGAAGGGAACAGCTTTTTAAAGAGGAAAATTGAACAAATGGAAAAGGAAGTTCACAGACATATTGGAGAAAATAATTCCTTAGGAGTAATTGGATAAGTGAAAAAGGAGATGCAAAAGTTAACGGACGAAAACAATTTGATGAAAATTAGAACTGGACAAGTAGAAGGTAATTATTCTATAAGACATTAAGAATCAGTCAAACAAAATCTAAAGAATGATAAAACAGAAGAAAATGCAAAATATCTAATTGGAAAAACAACTGACCTGGAAAATAGATCCAAGAGAGAAAATATAAGAATTATTTACTTACCAGAAAGCCATGATGAAAAAAAGTCTGGGAAATACCTTCCAAGAAATCATCAAGGAAAACTGCCCAGAAGTGCTAGATAGAGAAGGCAAAATAGTAATCAAAAGAATCCACCATTCACCTCCCAAAAGGGATCTCAAACTAAGAACACCAAGAAATATTGTTGCCAAATTCCAGAACTATCAAGTGAAGGAGAAAATACTACAGGCAGCCAGAAAAAAAAAAAACATTCAAATATTGAGAAACTACAGTCTGGATCACATAGGACCTTGCAGCTTCTACATTAAAGGATCAAAGGAACTGCAATCTGGTATTCTGTAAGGCAAAGAAGCTGGAACAGTTACCCAGCAAAGTTCAGCATAACATTTCAGACAAGGAGATGAACATTCAATGAAACAGGGAATTGTCAGTCCTTCCTGATGAAAAGACCACAGTTCAATAGAAAATTCGATCTTCAAATGCAGGTCTCAAGAGAGGCATAAAAAGGTAAACAGAGAAAAGATAATATTGTTACTCAATTTGGGCAAACTATTTACATCCCTATAAAAGAAAATGATACTTGTTAATCTTGGGAATTGTACATCTATTATGAAGTATAAAAGAGATATACATAGATAAAACGGGTATAAAGTAAATTATGTGATGATAAAAATGTGATTCAAGCATGCAAAGGCATTGTAACAGGAGATATAAAAAGAAGGAAGCAGAAAATCATAAATTGCATCACAGGAAGGACAAAATTGTATTATAGTAGATGGAAAGAGGGGAGGGACATGAGCATTGTTTCAGAGGTACTCTTAGTCTGTATATGCATATTTGTATGTTTGTGTGTGTGTGTCTGTCTGTGTGCATAATCCCACCACCTACACAAATACTAAGAAAAGTCTTAAGAGTTACAAATATTATCTTTCCATGTAAGAATGTAAACAGTTCAGCTTTAAAAAGTCGTTTATGATTTCTCTAACCTGTTTACCTTTTCATGCTTCTTTTGATTCTTATCTTTGAAAGTCAATTTTTTCTATGCAGTTCTGTGTGATCTTTTCATCATGAATGTTTGAAAGTCCTCTATATCATTTAATGACCATTTATTCCCTTGAAGTAGTTTGCTCAGTTTTGCTGGGTAGGTGATTCTTGGTTTTAATCCCAGGTCCTTTGACTTCTGGGATATCCTATTCCAAGCCCCTCTATCTCTTAATGTGGAAGCCACAAGATCCTCTGTTATCCTGATTGCATTTCCACAATATGTGAATTGTTTCTTTCTAGATGCTTGCAGTATTTTCTTCTTGACCTGGGAACTCTGAAATTTGACTACAATATTCCTAGGAGTTTTTCTTTTTGGATCTCTTTCACGAGGTGATCAGTGGATTCTTTCAATATTTATTTTGCCCTCTGGTTCTAGAATATCAGGGCAGTTCTCCTTGATAATATCAAGGAAGATAATGACTGGGCTCTTGTTTTGATCATGGCTTTCAAGTAGTCCCATAATTTTTACATTGTCTCTCTTGGATCTATTTTCCAAGTCAGTTGTTTTTACAACGAGATGTTTCACATTATCTTCTATTTTCTTCAAACTTTTGGGTTTGTTTTGTAACTTCTTGGTTTATCTCATAGTCATTACCTTCCCTGAACCCTATTCTCTCTTTTAAAGAACTCTTTTGTTCAGCGAACTTTTGAACTTTCTTTTTACATTTGGATAATTCTGCTTTTGAAAGCCTCCTTCTGGCTTTTTGGACCTTTTTTTTTCAGGTTGAGTTAGCCTCTTTTTAAAGGTGTTGTTTTCCTCAGCATTTTTTTTTCGTTCTCCTTTAGCAGGCTGCTGACATGCTTTTCAAGCTCTTCTATGTCCTGAGCCCATTTCATACTCATTTTGAAGGTACCGGAGATAGAGGCCTTGACTTTCTCTGACAACATGTCTTGTCCTTCCTCATCTGAAAGGATGGAAAGAGACATGTGTTCACCAAGAAAGTAACCTTCTATGGTCTCATTTCTTTTCCCTTTTTTTGGCATTTTCCCAGCCAGTTACTTGACTTCTCAATCCTTTGTCAAGAAGAGGGTCCTAGTGCTCCTCCTTCCCCCAATACTGAGCTGAACCCTGAGATTCACAACAGCTACTCAACTCCCCCAGTGGTTTTGTATAGGAAGGGGCCTGCACTGAGGGCTGAGGTTTAGATAACCTGTTCAATTCCACCACAGGCTTTCAGGTGAGCTGCCTGGACAATGGAAAGAGGCTGCTTCTGTGTTGCCACCTACCATTTGCTCATGCTGCCTGGGGACACTCCTGGGGGCATCCCATTCCCCTCTCACCCAGCTGGGAAAGCCCTCCCACACTGACCTTTGCATCTTTCTTTATATTTTGTGGTTTGAGGCATCTGGGACCTTCCCTGCTAGGAATTCTGCCTCAGAAGTCTGTTTAGGTCCTCTTCCTCCCAGTGCCATGTGACCAGGGCTGGGTTGTCCTCAGCTATGATTCCCATGAGACAAACGTTTCTTGTTGGCCTTCTAGGTTACCTTTGGCTGGAAGCCTCTTTCTCTATTGTTCTGTGGCTTCTATTGCTCTAGAATTTGTTGTGTTTTGTGGGTTGTGATGATTCAAACTTTGAATTTGTTAGGTAGCTGTAGATTTGAGGAGGATTTCAGGAAAAAAGAAAACCTTTGAGTTTAGTAGAAGAGAAAAAGTTTAAAAAGCTTCATTATGAGACTGCATGTTCTCAGAATATATATGACAGCTTTATTGGTTTTATAACTATATTCTAATGTAAATAAAGAGATTCAGTATTTCAATTTACTTTCTACTAAAAAAAATGCTCGGTGTTTTTATTGTACTTAATAAAATCTAATCCATTAGGTAACATGATAGGACCTTAACATAATATATACAGAATCCATGTCTCCCTTAGGTTCCAAAACTGATATATATATATATATATATATATGGAACCCATTTCATATCTCCTTTAGCATAATTTAGTTTTCAGATAAAAAACCACAAAATGAGTAGTTCACTATCATGAAAAGCTGCAACAAAAACAACAAAAAAAGGATATGTACTTTTATTGCATTAGAGGAAACAATTTGAAAAACAATGATTGTGGAGCTCCATGGGTATAATAACTGAATTAGTATGTATATGAAAGCATTGTAATCAACTTTTATTAATTCTTGACTAAGACTCAAAGAGAGACATTTTCCTGCTCTATTTTACCACATAATGTAACACACATATTATTATTTGGGGTAGATTTATTTTTTAAAAGACATGGAACAAATTTTAAAATTTAAAATTTGGAGTAGCTTTATTTTTTAAAAAAGACATAGAATAAGTTTTAATGTCTGCACAAATTACTAATTTGTGGGAATAAATATCCTTTATTTAAGAATTATTTATCTTCTGATTTATATTTATTTTATATATAATATATGATATTACTATATCATGTATTATATAATATATTATATATTCAATATTTAAGCGTTATTTCTCTACCTTCATTCATTCATTCATTACTCATTCATTAATTCATGTTTGTTAATGAAACTTAGTAAAGAAAAACAAAAGGTTTGCCTACCAAAATGTGCAGTGTTATAGAAAGTACTCAGGTCTGGGAACTGGAAAGTGAGTACAATTCCTGGTAATAGACTGTTTGAACAGTAGAATACTACTAGAATGGGAATTTTCATTTTTAACTACTTATCCCTATTGTCTGTGAACTTGCTTTGCCCTTCAGTATTTTTTCTCCTCCTTATGAGATGTATACGGTAACATTCACAATATTCTACATCTGTGCCTACTTAGCAAAGCAAATTTGAATACAGTTATCCCCAGAGAATTAAAAATTAATATCATATAGAGTACAATACAGATACTCAAAGGAACTTTGAGTAAGTTCCATCATATAGCCAATAAGAAACTTCAAATAATAAGAAGAACACAATATGTTTTCAAGAAAATATATAATAGAAAGGAATGATGGTCTGCTCATATGACTGGAGTTATGGATGAGAAAGTTATCTGTCATGGTATAGAAAATATTTCTTTTTTCTCATGTGCAAAAGTGCACCTGTAGGCAGAACTCCAGAGATATCCTCCATGGGAAAATAATTCATTTTAGTTTTAAAATTCCTTCCTCACATAGTCTTGATTTGGTAGATGAGTGAACACATTTTTAACCAACCAAGTTTATTAAGCACTAAAACCTGCTCGACATTCCAGTTGGATATCCATCAAGAAATGAAGGAATATCAGAGTATCTTCATATCTCTTTGCAACCATGACCTTACCTCCCTGTACCCTCATTTTCAACTTTACTTTTCAAATAGTATTAAAATCAATAGTTTCATTGTTGTACAACATGGCATATAAATTATTCAAGTAATCAAGAATTAAAAACTCCAATTACTGTCAGAAACTTTACTAGACTCTCTGAAAGGCATCTATAAATTAATGCCTATTTATATTTATGTACTTCTACTCTGTCGAGGAAGAAAACATATGCATACTGGGGAATCACAGGAGCATTGATTTAGAACTGTAGTCATTTTCAAAAGTCATATAGTCTAATCATCTCTTTGTACAGATGAGGAAACTGGAACACTGAGAGGTGAAGACTTACCTAGGGTTCATATCTGATAAATATCTGAGAAGGATTTAAACTGATATCTTCCTGAATCAGTTGACCAGTCAAAATTATTTTCTTCTTGATCCTCATAGATAACATGCTGTTTTCCTTCCTAATGCTTTTCATCCCCCCCAATAATAAAATTTTTTTAATTACAAATAAAGAAAATTTTTTACATTCTCTTAATAAGATATTCAGTTTCAATTTTTTTTTTCTCCCTCACTTCCTCCCCAGCAGGAACCTGTTCAGCTCTTGCTACAAATCCCTCAAAATACCTGTTAAAAGTGACTAAACAAATTCTAAAGGAGCAAAAATAACAAAAGGTAAGTGAAACAGATTCCCAGACCAAGAAAGTCTGGAAGGCCCACACGGTGGGTCTATTTCACTGGACTCAGAGCAAAGTGTGGTCCACACTGTTGTAGCACAGATGAGACTAGAGTAGGCTTCATGGTGTGAATCACTGGAAGTTGTTGCAGTCCTCGAACTTCTCAACCTGTAAACTCCAAAAACAGCTTCAAACGTCAGAGAGAAAAACCCTGTCAAATGATTGAGAGAACAGCTTGGTCCAGCCCCCAGTGACCATCACCGCCTCAGAAGCAGCTCTTTCTGCAGATCGTGGTCTATAGACAGTGGGGTAATTGAGTTGCTGATCTGAGTTGCAGTCTTAACTGACACTTTTGGGATGAGGAGGAGCACTAGTGTGACAGAGCTGGTGGTGGTTGTGTAGAGGGAGTCCTACTTGCATTTCTAGGAGAGAAAAGAGTGACTGTGGTTGCTTTCAGACTAAAGTGCAGGTCAGGAGAGGAGTAAACATCTCTATCTTGATTATACCAGTTTGAAGGAACTGAGAACTTACAGGTCCCTAGAGCTATCTCTGAAAACAAGCACAAAAATACCTATGAAACTTGGGGTAGTATACCCTCCACTGAACAAAAAGCTTAAAATTCAAATAATTGGCTGAGAAAATGTCCTAAAAAGGTGGAAAAAAGTAAGACTATAGAAGGTGACTTTTTTACTGAAAAGATTTTTTCTTCTGTAATTTCAGATGAAAAAGATCACAGCACACAATTGGAGGAAGATCAAAGAATACAACCAGAGGAAAATAGCAAGGTAAGCTCCTACATCCAAAACCTGTAAGAAAAATATGAACTAGGTGTGTGGGGCCAAGATGGCAGAGCAACAAAATGGACTTTGTAGATTTCTTCCACCAAGCCCAGTCAAATACCTGTAAAAATGGCTCTAAATAAGTCCTGGAGCTGCAGAACCCACAGAATGATGGGTTGAAGCAAATCTCCAACACAAGACAGCCTGAAACGTCACCAGGAAGTGTCTATCATGCCATACTGGTAGCAAAGTGCAATCCAGTATGGGCCACTAGTTCAGAGAAGGGACCTAACCAGGCCTATGGGAAACTGAATCTCTCACATCTGTGGTGCTTTCCAGTCTTCACGACCCCAAAACACTGAAGATAAATTGTAAGGTCAGTGGAAAATGCTTGTGGGGACAGTGCAGGGGAGTGTGGCCCAGCCCCAGGCATCTGAGGGGGGAGTGGGTGGAGGAACCCATGAAGCCACAGCAGCATCAGGGGCAGTTGTAGTCACTGTTTCTGGTGTCCCTGACCCACAGATTGTGGGGGAATCAAGTAGCCAACAGTAAACACACCACCCTCACTGGAAGCAGAAAGTTGCTTTGACAAAGAGCTCAAAAGTTTAGTAGATCATTGAGGAAATGAGCAAAAACCAGAAAAAAAAATCAGACTATAGAATATTCCTTTAGTGATAAGGAAGATCAAGGCTTGCAAACACCATAAAACAAAGTCAAAGTTCTTCCATCCAAAGTTTCAAGAAAAATATGGATTGGACTCAGGCAATGTAAGAGATCGAAAATGATTTTGAAAATCAAATAAGAGAGGTAGAGAAAAAATGGAAAGAGAATTGAAAGTGATGCAAGAAAATTATGAAGACCGAGTCAACTGGTTGCTAAACGAGACTCCCCAAAATGCTGAAGAAAATAACACTAAAAAACAGACTAACTCAAATGGCAAAAGATCCAAAAAGCCAATGAGGAGAAGAGTGCCCTAAAAAGCAGAATTGGCCAGAAGGAAAAGGAGATACAAAAGCTCTCTGGAGAAAATATTTCCTTAAAGATTAGAATGGAGCAGATGGAAGATAATGACTTTATGAAAAATCAAGAAATTATAAAACAAAACCAAAGGAATAAAGAAAGAATATATACTGTGAAATATCTCATTGGAAAAACAATTGACCTGGAAAGTAGGTCCAGGAGAGATAATTTAAAAATTATGAGACTACATGAAAGCCATGATCAAAAAAGAGCTTAGACATCATCTTTCTTTTTTTTTTATAAATTTATTTATTATACTTTTTACATTCATTTTCACAAAATTTTGGGTTCCAAATTTTCTCCCCATTTGTCCCCTTCCCCACCCCAATACACCAAGCATTCTAATTTCCCCTATCACCAATCTGCACCATCATCTTTCATGAAATTATCAAGGAAAACAGCCTTGATATTCTAGAACCTGAGGGTAAAATAAATATTGAAAGAATCCACTGATCACCTCCTGAAAGAGGTCTGAAAAGAAAAACATTCTAGTAATATTGTAGCCAAATTTCAGAGTCTGCAGGTTAAGGAGAAAATATTGTAAGCAGCCAGAAAGAAATAATTCGAGTATTGTGGAAATGCAATCAAGATAATACAAAATCTAGCAGCTTCTACATTAAGGGATCAAAGGGATTAGAATATGATATTCCAGAGGTCAAAGGAGCTAAGATTAAAAACAAGAATCACCTATCCAGCAAAACTGAGTGTAAAACTTCTGGGGGAAAATGTTCATTCAATGAAATAGAGTACTTTCAAGAATTCTTGATGAAAAGATCAGAGCTGAATAGAAAATTTGATTTTAAAACACAACAGTCAAGACAAGAATAAAAAGGTAAACAGGAAATAGAAGTCAGAAGGGACTTACTAAAGTTGAACTCTTTACATTCCTACATGGAAAGGCAATATTTGTAACTCTTGAGACTTTTCTCAGTATTTGGGTATTTGGATTAATTATATACATATAGACAGAGGACACAGGCTGAGTGGAATAGGAAGGGATTATATCTTTAAAAATAAAATTAAGGGGTGAGAGAGGAATACATTGGGAGCAGAAAAAGAGAAATGGAATGGGGCGAATTATCTCTTATGAAAGAGGCAAGAAAAAGCTTTCTCAAGGGAAGGGAAAAGGGAGGAGGTGAGAAGGAAAAAATGAAGCTTTCTCTCTTCACATATGGATTAAGTGCAGGGAATAACATGAACATTCAATTTGGTATGAAAATCTATCTTACACTACAAGAAAGTAGGAGAGAAGTGAAGAAGTGGAGTGTGGGGCTTGATATAAGTGAGGGCAAATGAGGGAGAGGGTAATTAGATGTAAATACTTTTGAGGAAAGACAAAGTCACAAGAGAGAATAGAATAAATGGGGGCAGGAGCAGATAGAGGGAAATATGTTTATCCTGTAACAACATGACTTTTATGGAAGTCTTTTGCATGACTAGACATTTATAATTTATATTGAATTGTTTGACTTCTCAGTGAGGATGGGTGGGGAGGGAAAGAGGAAGGGAGAGAAGTTGAAACTCAACATTTTAAAAACAGTGTTTAAAATTGTTTTTACATGCAACTGGGAAATAATAAATACAGGTAATAGAATATAGAAATCTATTTTGTCCTACAAAAAATAGAGGAGATGGAGGTAAGGGAAAGGAGGAGTGTGATGGAAAAGCAGGCAGATTGGTGGAAGGGTTAATCAGAGTGCATGGTGTCTTAGGTTTGGTGAGGGGAGACATGGGAAGAAAATTTGGAACTCAAAGACTTGTGGAAATGAATGTTGAAGAATAAAAGTAATTACTTAAATTTTAACAAGTTGTTCCCCCCACCCCGTTTACCTTTTTATAATTATCTTGAGACCTGCATTTGAAGATCTTAATTGTCTAGTAAGTTCTGGCTTTTTGGTCAGGAAGCTCTGGAAATCCCTTTCTCCTTGCCTGAAATGTTATGCTGAACTTTGCTGGATAGTTGATCCTTGGTGGTAGTCCCAACTCCTTTGCCTTGTGGAATATTGGGTTCCAATTCTTTCAGTCTTTTAATGTAGAAGCTGCAAGGTCCTGTGTAATCCTGACTGTATCTCCTTGATATTTGAATTGTTCCTTTATGGCTACTTGTAATATTTTCTCCTTCACTTGATAGCTCTGGAATTTGGCAACTATATTTCTTGGGGTTTTGAGTTTGGGAACCCTTTCGGGAGGGGAACAGTGGATTCTTTCGATGACTATTTTGCCCTCTGAATCTAGCACTTCTGGGCAGTTTTCCTTGATGATTTCCTGGAAGATATTGTCCAGGCTCTTTCCTCTATCATGGATTTCTGGCAGGCCAATAATTCTTAAGTTTTCTCTCCTGGATCTATTTTCCAGGTCAGTTGTTTTTCCAATTAGATATGTTATATTTTCTTCTATCTTTTCATTCTTCAGATTTTGTTTGACTGATTCTTGCTGTCTCATTGAGTCATTAATTTCTACTTGTCCAATTCTAATCTTTATCCAATTTTTTTTCTTCTGTTAACTTTTGCATCTCCTTTTGCATCTGTCCAATTTTTCCTTTTAAAGAGCTATTTTCTCCAGTTAATTTTTGTACTTCTTATTCCATTAGACCTTTTAGGAAGCTATTTTCTCCAGTTAATTTTTCAACTTCCTTTCCATTTGTTCAATTTTCCTTTTCAATGAAATGTTCTCATCAGTGAATTCTTTTCTCATAATTTTAAAGTCATTGGCCAATTTTTCTTCTATTTGCTTCTTCAGCTGTTCCAGGAGAGCTGATTGTGCTTGTGAGCAGTTCATAGACCCTTCTGAAGTTTCAGATGGAAGTACAGTCTCAGCTCTGACCTCTTTGATATTTGTGTTTTGATCCTTATCCCCATAGAACAATTCTATGGTGCTTTTGTCCCTCTGCTTTTTCTTGTTCATGATGTTGACTGAGTGTTGTGGCTTCTGGTTCTTACAGTCAGAAGCTACAGAACTTTTTGCTGAGCTGATGTGTGAAAAAGCTAAAAGCAGTTTTTTTTTGTTTTTTTGTTTTGTGTTTCCCTGATCAGCCCTGGGTTTAGCTTGTTAAGTGTGGGGGAGGAGTTGTTTGGTCACAGGACATCCCCTCAGCTGAACTGAGGCAAAGGAAAGCTCAGGGGATGGTGATCCCAGCTTCCCTATTTTCTTGCTGATTCCCCTGGAATGCTGAGGCACACCTAGATGCTAATGCATGTTCCCATCCCTCCTGGGGCTCCTCTTCTGGTGCTGAGGCTTGCCTGGGTCCTAGTGCAAGTTTTCTCTGCCCTGGTTCCTCTGTACTTCTGGTTTGCCTCCACCACAGTAGGAGGAATCCTCCTTAGCTATTTTCTTAGCATCAGGTGTTATGAGACTATTATTGGCCCCTTTGCAGTTTTCACTGACTCAGGATTTTTCTGGGGAAATATTTTATGGTTCTTTCATGGTCATCAAGGGGGGAGGAGAGATCATTTACTGATCACTCCACCATCCTGGCTCCCAGAAGTTCAAGTAGGTGACTTACCGAAGTTTAATCTTCAGGCTGAAGGTCTCAAGAGCTGCTGCGCTGATATCTGGCTCTCGTGGGTCTCACTGGTTCGGTTCAGCTTGTCTCCCCCCCACCCCACCCCCCCGGTGCTGCTCCCCAGGTTCTGCCTACAGCTCTCAGATTTCTCGGGTCCCTTCAGCTCTGCTGCACTGGCTGGCTGCACTGTGTGCTGGAGGTTCACCCCAGCAGAACAGATCCTTCTTGTGGACCTTCCAGTTCAACCTGGCCTCTGAATCCATCACAGTCTGTCTCCCACTGGATTCCACACCTCCAAAATTTGGTCAGATTTTCCTTGCAGAGTTATCCGAAAGAGTTTGTCTGAGAACTTAGGTGAGTCGTTCTCACTCAACCATCTTGGCTCCACCTCAGTTACTTAAATTATAAAATAAAATTATGAAATGGTCACAGACTGTGGAAGAGTTCAAAAAGAATTTGAAAATCAAGTAGGAGAAGTAGAAGAAAAAATAGGAAGAGAAGTGAGAGCAATGCAAGAAAGTCATGAAAAATGAGTCAACTACTTGCTAAAGGAGACTCCCCCAAATGCTGAAGAAAATAACACCTTTAAAAATAGACTAACGTAAATAAGGTTCAAAAAGCCAGTGAGGAGAGGAGTGCCTTTAAAAGCAGAATTGGCCTAATGGAAAAGAAGGTACAAAAATTCACTGAATAAAATAACACTTTTTTTTTTCTATCAGAACCATTTTTAATCAGTGACATACAATGACAATAAATCATAAGGAAGTAGTTTTTTTAAAGTTGACAAAGATGTATGTTTGCTTTTCTTGAAGACAGTATATCCTATTCTCATTATTCTCAAGGAAAAATTTAAAGTATTTAAATCAACTAATAATGTCCATGTATTTGAGTAAATATAAAGAAAAGAGTGCTACATTTGGAATCTGAAGATCTAACATTACAAACTGACTTTACCACACACTAGCTATGCCAATTCAAGGAAGTCCTGCACCTGTAGAGGGGGCCTGTGAAATTAAGGGAACTAGGATTGTCTGTCTTCATCTTTCATTTTCAAAGAAGACCATGACATCAGAGAAATAATGCCATGACTTCTATTTGACTTTGTTTTGAGTGAAAGAGTGCTGTGCAAGGTCACCAGCATCATTTCTCCTCCTGGGCCATCTGGATCCAGTAAAGAGATATTCCTCAGGATGACTGGAGAAGGCTCAGGATGCACTGGGAGACCTTGGCCTATTCAGGTACTCACTTATAGTGATGTAATGCCCCTTCAGTGAATAGGCCTCTTTAAGAAGTAAACAGGGAATGGCCCCTTTAATGAGTAAAAGAAAGAAAAAAAAAGTAAATGGAGCTTGGAGGGAAAGAGCAACAGTTACCATTGATAAACATTCTGAAGCCAGGAGTATCATGAAAAGAGCCCTGAAGTGGAGTTTGGGCAGGAACCTATTGTTGTGCAATGTATGGGCTTCAGAGTGCACTGACTTTAAGCTTTTCCAAAGACAAGAAAGGAAGGATGGAAGGAATCTGGCCAGTAAACTCCAAGTTAACTGTGTGTCCTCCTGGCTTAAGGGTGATTATCAATAGTAACTGTTTCTGTTTCCCTCCCATCTTGATTTAGTTATTTTTCTTTGCCTTATTAAAGGGGTCATTCCCTGATTACTTCTTAAACTAGTCTATTCGCTGAATGTTTGTTATCTCATCCTAAGATCCTGAATAGGTCTTGACTCCAGTCCTCCTGATGAATATCTCTTCGTTGGATTAAGATGGTTCTAGAGAAGTGAGGTGATTAACCTTGCACAGACTTCTTTCACTCACAACAAAGTCAAGTGCAAGTCGTCATCATTTCTCTGATGTCATGGTCTTCCTAGGTCTCAATGTATCAGCCCAGGATCTAATCATCAGACGTTTGGCTTCTGTCATCACTTCAAATCCTTTCCCAGGACTCTAGAAGACATTTCCAAAACAGACTCTCCTGTATTTGTCATCTCCTTCCTTCTGTCTGGATTGTGTGTAATATACTTTTGTTTGATCCTGCCTGTTGTATGTTGGACCTGCTGTGCGCTAGAGAATTCATCAATACCACCTTTAACAGATTCAGTAAGTTTTCACTGTAGGGCTTTGAGCAGTAAATCTGTTCCCTCTCCTGATGTACCTCTTTCAAGTAAGAGACAGTCTTCTTCAACTCATTTCTCAATGGTTAGCCTATGGGTACCCCATTAAATTCTGTAAGCCAATGATTCTAAACCATGATCCGTCATTGTATAAACCTTATCTGTACTTACTGCTTACTCCATTGTTTTTATCTCTCTTAATACCACACTCCTGAAGTCTGAGTCCAGATCTCTCTACTTCTAATGTGATTTCTGGAATGGTTGTTTTATATTGTAAAAATCTGATTTCATCTTAAGTGTTTCTTTTCATTTCTCCTTCTTTCCATCTTCCCTTTCTCTATTTCACTTTGATAACATGCTATCCCTGGGCTACCTGTTGAGCACTTGTTAGACTTGCACTCAGGACACCTAATTCACTGGTGGTGGTGAAGCACTTGGAATCTTCCATGTTTAATATTGACAGTTTCTGTTTCTCTCCCCCTCCCCCATCACGCAGTAACTTCTCCATTTTTGAAGTTCATTAAGTCTACCTTTATCATCTAATCAAGATTCTGGTGGCTGTTATATAGACACTTTCAGGGAAATCTCTTTTCCTTAATGAGTTCAATGCACATAGTTTCTGTCTCTCCTGCCCAACTCCTGACTTCATGCAAGGAGGGGACATCACCAAACATATGGATCCTCCAGTCAACAACCTCATTTTCAAGTTCCTTAATTTCTACTCCAATAGTTTTCCATTATTTTAAAAGTCAAACACAAAATCCTCTGCTTGTCATTCATAGGTGAAACCATATCCTTTTATGCCTTCCTTCCTGCTTTCTTGAGTTTATTTTCCTGTGCATTCTCTACATTCCCATGACACTGGATTCCTCATTACTCCTCATAAAAGATTCATCTCCCAAATCAATGCATTTTCAGCAAATATCTCCCATGTCTGGAATGATCACCTGCCTCATCTCTGTCTCCTAGCTTCTTTGGAGTCTTTCAATCTCATCTCAAATTCCATTTTCTATAAGAATTCTTTCCCAGTCTCTCTCTCCAATATTATTTCTTTTCCATGAGATTTCCTCACATCTACCATGTAAGTATTTCCTGTATCCATTACTATTCGTATGTTCCTGGTTCCATTAGAATACGAGTTTCTTGAGGGAAGGAATTGTCTTTACCTATCTTTGTACTTACCACAGTGCTTTAGCATATAATAACTTCATAAGCTGTTCTTCGTTTGCTAACTGGTAATACTTCAATCATTTTTAGTCTTTCCATATTACTCAATCATGCAATAAATTCCTTCTCAACAGTAAGTGTTCAAAAGTGTATATAAATGTAGCAATCCTGGTTACTTAAAATTAATAAAATTCCTTTTAAAACATGATTCTTCATAAATTTGCTTAGTTAACAATAGAAATATAAATTTTATGCAAAATAAATAAAATTTAATAAAAACTTGGAATTAATCTACCAAAGAGCATTGAATACTTATAGGAATACAATTCTGAAATCTTCTTTAAGGAAAAGGAGAATAATTTGTATAACCGGAGAAACAGTTCATGCTCATGGCTAGGCTTTTGTAAAGAAATTAAAAATTAATTTTTGGATTTAGAATTATACTAGAATATAGGATGGTACTGTACAGAGCTAGACAAAGTAATGACAAGAGTTATTTACTGGGATTAAAATTAGAGAATATTACATAAATATAGAAAAATGAAGAGTAATGAAAGGTGGGATAATGCTGGCATACCTCAAAATGTAGTGCAGTGGAGTAATCATCACCCCAATTAAGAATTGATTGAGGAGAAAAGCCAAGATGGTGTAGTGGCAAGAGAGACCTGCTCTAACTCTAGACCCATAGCCCATAGAATATCTGTAAAATGACTCTAAACAAATTCTAGAACAGCAAAAGCCAAAAGGAAAAAAAAAAAGAGAGTGGAAAAGATTTCCAACCCAAGACAGCCTAGAAGACCTACAGAAATGGTTTATCACTCTGGAACTGAGTGCATCCCAGTCTTGACCATGCAGCATTTCATGGATAGGACTGATGCAGGTTTCAGGGCAAGGAATCAAGGGTAGCAGCTGAGGTTCTGATATTTCTCAACCAACAGATGCCAAATGTAGCTTCAAAGTCAGTGAGAAAGCTCTTTCACCTGGGTGAGAGGGGTGCACAGTCTTACCTCAGCCCCAGCCACATTTAGAGCCCTCAGCTTAAAGGCACTGGGGAATGAATCAACCAATCTGGGTCTCAGTCCTGAGTGGCAATCTGGGGGAGAAGAGCAGCACTGGAATGATGGAAATGGTGGAGACTCTTGAGAGGGAATCATACTCTCAGATCCTGGGCAGAAAAGAGTGTTTGTGGTTTCTCCCATGCCAGAGAGAGACACTTTGAGGGAACTGAGAACTTACAGGTCCCTAAAGTATACCCTCCATTTGACAAAGGACTCAAAAGTCAAGTAACTGGCTAGAAAGATGACCAAAAAGGGAAAAATAAGACTACAAAGGATTACTTTCTTGGTGAAAAGGTATTTTCTTCCATCGTTTCAGTTGAGGAAGAACAAGGCATATTATCAGAAGAAGACATCAAAGTCAAGACTTACTACATCCAAAAACTCCAAAAAAATATGTAATGTTCTCATGTCATGGAACAGTTGAAAAAGGATTGTGAAAATCAAATAAGAGAGGTGGAGGGAAAATTGGGAAGAGAAATGAGAATGATACAAGAAAATCATGAAAAGTCAGTCAACAGCTTACTAAAGATAACCAAAAAATGCTGAAGAAAATACGTTTAAAAAATAGACTATTCCAAATGACAAAATAAGGTCCAAAAAGGTAATGAGGAGAAGAATGCTTTACAAAGCATAATTAGTCAAATGGAAAAGGAGGTTCAAAAGCTCACTGAAGAAAACAGTTCTTTAAAACATTAGAATGGAGCAGATGGAACCTAATGACTTTGTGAGAAATCAAGAAATTATAAAATAAAACCAAAGGAATGAAAAAGAGAAAACAACATGAAATATTTCATTGGAAAAACAATGGACTTCAAAAGTAGATCCAAGAAAGATAATTTAAAACTTATTGGTCTCCCTGAAAACCATGCTCAAAAAAAGAGCCTAGACATTATCTTCCAAGAAATTATCAAGGAAAACTGTTCTGATATTTTAGATTCAAAGGGTAAAATAAGAAGGGAAACAATTCACCAATCACCTCCTTCAAAATGTTAAAAGCAGCTAGAAGGAAACAATTCATGTATTGTGAAAATACAATCAGGACTACACAGGATTTAGCAGCTTCTACACTAAGGGATCAAAGGACTTGGAATATGATATTCCAGGGGTCAAAGGAGATAAGATTAAAATAAAGAATCACCTACCCAGTAGAACTGAGTATAATGGTTCAGGAAAAAAAATGGAATTTCAATGAAATAGACTTCTAAGCATTCTTTCTGAAAAGACCAGGGATGAATAGAAAATTTGACTTTCAAATACGAGAATCAAGAGAAACATGAAAAGGTAAACAGGAAAGAGAAGCCTTAGTGAACTCATTAAAGTTATATAGTTTACATTCCTCCATGGAAAGATGTTATGTGTAACTCATGAGATTTTTTTTCAGGATTAGAGTTGTTAGAGGGAATATATATGTATGTAGTTGTATATGGGTATGTATGTATGTGTATAGTACATGCTTGTAAGTATGTATATGCACATATGTATATACATACCCATATACTTATGCATGCACATATATACAATAACATGAATATACATATATGCATACATACACATTTATACACACACATGCACAACCACAAATACATACAAAGACACACACATAAACACACACACATATATGGGTGTGCATGTATATGTATATATACAGAAGACATAGGATGAGCTGCATATGAAGATAGATTACCTAAAAATTTACTGCACAATGAATTGTACTAGGAGTGCAGGAAAGGGAGAGGTAGAATGTAGTAAATCATCTCACATACAAGAGGGAAGAAAGAAATTCTACAATAGAGGAGAAGAAGGGGGAAGATCAAAGAAAATAATTGAGCCTTATACTCATGGAATTTGGCTTAAGCAGGGAGCAACACACACTCATTTGGACATGGAAATCCATTTTACCCTACAGGAAGAAAAGGTGATAGGAAAGGGAAGATAATAGAAGGGACAGTGAGTTGGGGAAAGGATTAATAAGAACTATTCATTACTGTGGGAGGACAGGTCAAGGAAGAGAATTGAATAAAGGAAGGGCACAATAGGACAGAGGAAAATGTGGTTAGTCTTTGACAACATAAATATTACCTAAGTACTTTGCATTGTCTGCCAGCTGTCAGTGGGGAAATTGAGTCAGGAGAATCCTACTTGAGCCCACATTGAACAGCTGCTCTCCCATCCTTCCCATGAGATCACCTTTTTTAGTTCATACCAGCATTTCACCGGCTTACTGACATCATGGATTGGAAGCTCAGACCACATTTCTCGCTAGCCATACCTGGAGTTAGAATCAGAAGAATAGTCAGTTAATAGTCCCATCTTAAAATAGCAAGTTCCAATAACCAGGTTTCAGATATCGCTAAATTTTTACATTGGCTAAGGAACGTTGTTTGAGGCAAGTCTTAAGTGGCTTACATTCCTTTCTATACATGTTCTAGTTTCTGATTAAATAACTCATAAAATCAAATTTACCATTTAAACCTCAACTTTTCTATCAATGCCAAATTTAACCCAAAATTACCTGCCTCTAAGAAACTTAGACTAAAATTATTTCCCCCAAACTAAAGATGCCTCTGATTTAGTCTCAGTAATTAATTCAGTCTAGTGTTTTAATGCTAATTGCTTTTACATCACTTTGTAACATGTCCAATTTTCTCCCCATGTCTCCCCTTCCCCCATGCTCTAATACCTTGCATTCTGATTACCCTTTCCCTCAATAAGCCCTCCCTTCTATCACACCCTACCCTTCCTTTATCCCTATCTTCTCTCTTTTCTTGTAGGGCAAGATAAATTTCTATACCCCATTACCTGTGTTTCTTATTTCCGAGTTATATGCAGCAATAATTCTCAACATTCGTTTTAATACTTTGAATTCCAACTTCTCTCCCTCCTGCCTTCCTCAGCAATCCCTACTGAAAAGGCAAGCAATTCAACACAGACTAAATATATGTTGTTTTCCAAAACACTTTCATAATAATCATATTGTGTAATACTAACTATATTGCACTATATCCTACTCTATCCCTCCTTATTTTTTTATTCCCTCATTTGACCTTGTCCCTTCTCAAAAGCATTTATTTCTAGTTACTCCCTTCCACCATTTTCCCTCCCTTCTATCATTCATCTCCTCTCCTACTTTCCTGTAGTATAATATAGATTTTCATACCAAATTTAACGAACATGTTATTCCCACCTTAAACCATATGGGAAGAGAGTAAGCTTCACTTTTTCCCCTCTCATCTCCTCCCTTTTTGCTTCCATTGAACAAGATTTTTCTTTATCTCTTTTATGATCTATAGCTTGCCTCATTCCATTTCTCCCTTTCTCCTCCCAGTATTTTCCTCTCTCATTCCTTAATTTATATATATATATATATATATATATATATATATATATATATATATATATATATATATATATATATATATTTGTGGATATCATCTCTTCTGTTTCAACACAGCCTGTACTCACTATCTGTTTATGTGTGTGTGTGTGTGTGTGTGTGTGTGCATGTACAATCTCTCCACCTACCCAAATACTGAGAAAAATCTCAAGAGTTACAAATATTATCTTTCAATGTAGGAATGTAAACAGTTCAGCTTTAGAAAGTCCTTTGTGATTTCTCTTTCCTGTTTTCATGCTTCTCTTGATTCTTATGTTTCAAAGTCAAATTTTCTATTCCGTTCTGGTTTTATCATCATTAATGCTTCAAAGTCCTCTATATCATTGACTGATCATTTATTCCCTTGAAGTAGAATACTCAGTTTTTCTGGGTAGGTGATTCTTGGTTTTAATCCCAGTTCCTTTGACTTCTGGAATATCCTAATCCAAGCCTTTTGATCCCTTAATGTTGAAACTGCCAGGTCCTGTGTTATCCTGATTGTATTTCCACAATACTCAAATTGTTTCTTTCTAGTGCCTTGCAATATTTTCTCCTTTACCTGGGAAACTGAAAGTTGGCCACACTATTCCTAGGAATTTCTCTCTTTGAGCCTCTTTCAGGGAATGATTCTATCAATATTTATTTTGCCCTCTGGTTATAATCAAGATAGCTTTCTTTTATAATTTCATGGAAGATAATATCTAGGCTCTTTTTTTGATCATGACTTTCATGTAGTCCCATAATTTTTAAATTATCTCTCCTGGATCTATTTTCCAGGTCAGCTGTTTTTTCCAGTGAGATGTTTCACATTATCTTCTATTTTTTCAAACTTTTGGTTTTGTTTTTTAACTGCTTGGTTTATCTCATAGTCATTCATTTCCCTGAACTCAGTTCCCTCTTTCAAAGAACTATTTTGTTCAGTGAATTTTTGAACCTTCTCCTCAATTTGGCTAATTCTGCTCTGTAAAGTCTCCTCCTCACTGACTTTTTGGACCTCTTTTTCCAATTGAGTTAGCCTCTTTTTAAAGGCGTTATTTTCCTCAGCATTTTTTGGTTCTCATTTAGCAAGCTGCTAATTTGCTTTATGAGCTCTTCCATTGCCTGAGCTCAAATTAATTTCACTTGTATGCAGGGTTCTAGACTTCTTGTGACAGTCAGCCTTGTTCTTCTTTGTCTGAAAGGATGGGAGGAGATACCTGTTCACTAAGAAAGTAACATTTTATGGTCCTATTATTTTTTTCCCATTTTTGTGCATTTTCCCAGCCAGTTACTTGACTTCTGAATCAAGTATACACACATACATACATATATACATACATACACCCATGTACATATCCATACTTATACATATACAATATCCATATTTATATCTATATAGCTAGATAACTAGACAGAAAGATAGCTAGATAAATACACAGACATATATATGTATATATATATATATATATACACACACACACACACACACACACACACACACACACACACACACACACACACACACATATATATATATTCCATGTAACTCCCCTAATACTGAGAAGGGTCTCATGAGTTAAAAATAATGTCTTTCCATGTAGTTCAAATTTAATGAGTTCCTTAAGACTTATTTTTCCTGTTTACCTTTTCATGTTTCTCTTAATTCTTTTATTTGAAAGTCAAATTTTCTATTCAGCTCTCATCTTTTCAACAAGAATGCTTAGAAGTCCTCTATTTCGTTGAAATTCCATTCCCCTCCCCCCGAAGTATTAAAGTCAGTTTTTTCTGGGTAGGTGATTCTTGTTTCTTATCCTATGTCCTTCGATCTCTGGTATGCCATATTCCCAATACTCCAATCTCTTGTGTAGAAGCTGCTAAATCCTGTATTATCCTGATTGCATTTCCATGATAATCGAATTGTTTCTTCTTGGTTGCTTATCACATTTTCTTCTTGACGTGCAACTCTGGAATTTGGTTACAATATTCCTAGGCATTTTTCTTTTCGTATCTCTTTGAGAAGGTGGTTGTTAATTCTTTCCCTTGGTATTTTACTCTCTGAGTCTAGAATATGAGGGAAATTTTCCTTGACAATTTCTTGGAAGATGCTTAGGCTCTTTTTTTGTTCATGGCTTTCCGTTAGACCAATAATTTTTAAATTATCTCTCTTGGATCTATTTTCTAGGTCAATTGTTTTTCAAATGAGATACTCCACATTGTCTTCTATTTTTTCCATTCTAGTATTTAAAGAACTATTTTCTTCAGTGAGCTTTTGAGCTCCTTTTCCATTTGGCCGATTCTGCTTTTTAAAGCATGCCTCTCCTGATTGGCTTTTGTAACTCTTTTACTATATTAATTAGTCTATTTTTTTCCAGTGGGTTACTGAATACTCTTATTCTTCACATAGAAATCACTAAGAATTTGGTCTGTGGGCTCACTGGGCTGCATAACAAGTACATGGACTCCACACATCAACACTAGAGTTGGGGGCAAGAATAAGTTAATCTATTCCAGTCACAAGATGACAAAGGGTTTTCTGACAGAGAGCCAGATGATCAGGTAGTCTCTGATATAAGGCAGTTCTAACAAAGCAGTGAGAACATCACAGAAAGGTTGAAGGGAGAGGGAAGTTAAGCAGCAGAGACCCCTGCCCCTAAAACAAGACTAGTATTGTACTTGGTCCTGCCCATTCTTAAGACAGGAGCAGACTTCTATAGAGGTGACTTGTGCCTGCGAGTTCTTAGGCCTCCCAACCACAGAGCTTACTTGGCCTGAAGGTTTCTGAAGTTCCTTCCAGCAAATTTAGCCTTCCTGCCCAGCTCTTCCTCAGTTCTGAGAAGCTGGTTATACTTGGCCAGATGCTCAGATTGGCAGGGGGCACCAGTCTTGATCTGCCCAGTACAGAGACCTACCACCAGGCCTGCAATAAGGGTATCTTCAGACTCCCCAGAACAATGGGAAACCATTATTCCTCACTCATTGGATTGGTCCAGCTTGCACACTTGGAGAGATTCAGTCATGGAGCCAATCTGGTTCTCTTTGAGTGGGAGGTAATTGCAGGCCTTCTCATTCACAGTCTTTTCAATTCACTTGGGACTGGTCATTGTGAGATCATCTCCTACCACCTGGATACCAGCAGTAGCAGTGAAATTTTTCCAAGCTTCCCAATCATCCTGATCAAAGGGATCTTCAATAGATACCACTGGATAATCCTTCATGAAACTCTTGTAGAGGTCCCCAAGCCTAGAAGGGGAAATGTATCTGCTGGAATATCAGGAGACTTGAAGTCCAAGTCATATTTTTCAGATTGGAAGAATTCAGAGGCAGCCACACCCATGCCAGTTATGACCTTATCAGTATAGCCAGCCTTACCAATGACGTTCTTTAGCAGGTCCAGAACTTCTTTATTATCTAGGATGTTAGGAGCAAAGCCAACCATATCCCCTATGTTGGTGGCATCCTGTCCATATTTCTGCTTAATCACACTCTTCAAGTTGTGGTAGACCTCAGCGTCAATGCACATGGTGTCCTTAAAGTTTGCTGCTCCAACAGGGAGGATCATGAACTCCTGCAAGGCCAACATGTTACCAATATGGGAGCCATCATTGATCACGTTGAAGACTGAAATGGGCAGGATGACTTCATCGTTGCCTGTGAGGTCAACAATGTGACGGTACAGGGAGACACCTTTCTCAGCAACTTCAGCCTTACAAACAGCCAGAGACACTCCCAAAATGGCATTTGCACCAAATTTAGATTTACTTTCAATGCCATCCATCTTCATCATCAATTTGCCGATCTCCTGCTCTACAACATTCAATTTCTTGCTAATCAGGGTCAGGGTAATAGTTTTATTGATGTGCTCAACCACTTTTCAGACACCTTTCCACACATAGAGTGTCTTATCATTGTCTTGGAGCTCCAGGGTTTCATGGATGCCAGTAGAAGAACTACCAGGCAAAGCAACTTGAAATTGACCTTTTTCAGTGTAGAGATCAACTTCAACAGTAGGATTTCCACGAGAGTCAAAGATCTCTCTTGCCTGGACCTTGTAAATAGATATTCCACATTGTATTCTATTTTTTTCATTCTTTTTTCTTTGTTTTATAAGTTCTTGATTTCTCATAAAGTTATTAGCTTTCATATTCTCCATTCTAGTATTTAAAGAATTATTTTCTTCAGTGAGCTTTAGAGCCTCCTTTTCCATTTGGCCCATTCTGCTTTCTTAAGCATTCTTCTCCTCACTGGCTTTTTGAACCTCTTTTGCCAAATGAATTAGCCTATTTTTCAAGGTGTTATTTTCTTCAACATTTTTTTGGATCTCCTTTAGCAGTGTGTTGACCTGCTTTTCATACTTTTCTTGCATCTCTCTCATGTCTCTTCCCAGTTTTTCCTCCACCTGTCTAACTTGATTTTCAAAATCCTTTTTGAGCTCTTCCATGGCCTGAGCCCATTGAATATTTATTTTGTATGTATGGGATACAGAATCCTTGACTTCTATATCTTTCCCTGATGGTAAGCATTGTTCTTCCTCATCTGAAAGGATGGGAGGAGATATCTGTTCACTAAGAAAGTAACCTTCTATGGTCTTACTTTCCCCCCCCCCCCCTTTCTGGGCATTTTCCCAGCCAGTTGCTCAACTTCTGAGTTTCCTCTCCACACCCATCTCACCTCCAGTTTCGCCCAGCTAGTGCTTGGGGGGCTGAGATTCAAATGCTGCTCCCCAGACTCAGGGCTTTTGGTGGGGCAGGGCTGCTATTCAGTGTGAGATTAAGTTCAGGTGCTTGGGTAGGGGCAGGGCCACCACATGGGGCTCAGTTCTCTCAGGGGGTTTATGTATGACCTTGAACAATGGATCAGAGCTCCTGTCTGTTTTGGAAACCCCTGTCTGCTGCTGCCTTCTGAGGTAGCCTGAGTTATGGAGACACCCCAGTCTCCTCCTGACCATCCAAAATGACTATCTCACTGACCTTTGGCGCCTGTGGGTGGAAGGACCTGTGTGGCCACTGGAGATTCTGCCCCTGAAGCCTGCTTGAATCTGCTCCCCTCAGTGCCGTGCAGCCAAGGCAGGGCTGGGCTCTGCTCCGGGTCCAGTGTGTGACAGACCTTTGGTGTCACTTTTTCAGGTCTCTCTGGAACAGAAATCTCCTCCACTCTGTTGTTCTGTGGCTTCTGTTGCTCCAGAATTTGTTGGGAGTTCTTCTTTCCAGGTATTTTATGGGCTGTGACTTAGGAGCTAACATATGTGTATCTTTCTACTCCACCATCTTCTCTCCTCCCCCCCTTAGTCTATTTTTAAAAGTGATATTTTCTTCAGCCTTTTTTGGGGTTTCCTTTAGCAAGCTGTTGACATGCTTTTCATGATTTTCTTGCATCCATTTCATTTCTCTTCCCGTTTTTTTTTCCACCTTGGTTACTTGATTTTCACAATCTTTTTTGTGTTCTTCCATGGCCTGAGACCATTGCAAATTTTCTGGAGGTTTTAGATGTAGAAGGCTTGACCTTGCTATCTTCCTCCGATTTTATGTTTTGCTCTTCCTCATACAAAATGATGGAAGAAAATACCTTTTCACCAAGAAACTAACCTTCTATAGTCTTATTTGTCCCCTTCTGGGGCATTTTGCTAGCCAGTTATTTGATTTTTGAGTCTTTTGTCAAATGAAGTGTATTGTTTCTTTGGCTTCAGAGATTTTGTACAGCTATTCTCTAAGATATCTCTACAAAACCTGTAAGTTTTCAGTTCTTCCGAGGTGGCACAGAGGAGAGGAGTTTCATCCTCTCCTGGCTTGCACTCTGCAATCTGAGCAACCACAAGCACTGTTTTCTGCCCTGAAACTTCAAGTACAATTCTCTCTCCAGAGCCACCAACAGTTCCAACAGCTAGTGCTCCTCCTCACCTCAGGACTGACAACCAGAGTAGCAATTTGATTCCTCCAGTTTCTTTTGGTCTAGGATTCCAAAAGTGTCTGCTGCTCTCCTGGGGCCAGGCCTTAGGCCAGACCGTGTCTCTGCCAACACCCCCACACCCAGGTGAAATAATTTCCTTGGTGACCTTTAAAGTGTACTTTGGTGTTTGTAGGTTGATAAATCTGAAAACAGCAGAAGCTACCCATGATTCCGTTTCCTCATGCTTGTTGCAGTTCTGTCTATGCCATGTGGCCCCTACTGGGCTGTGCTCTGCACTGTGTCTGGTGTGATAGACCTTTCCTGTTGACCTTTCAGATTGTCCTGAGCTGGAAATCTGTTTTCCTCTGTCATTTTGTGGCTTCTGCTCCTCCAGAATTTGTTTAAAGTCATTTGTACAGGTATTTTAAGGGCTATGGAGGGAGACCTAGAGTATGTCTGTCTTTCTCTACCATCTTGTCTCTACCTCATCCACATTGGAAATTTAATAGACAATCTGATCAAGTACCTTTCATAGCCATGAGTAAGTGGAGAAATCTTAAACAATCATGAGGCAGAAGAGATTATAAATGATGGAACATTTTATTTTCTTTACATGTAACTGAAAATGTACATATATATGTATACATTTATACAAAATATTGTACTGTGCATAAGTTGCATGTTTGTGTATGTGTATACACAAATAGATGTTTGATGAAGATTTGGTAATCTCATATCCATGATTTATAGGCAAATAAATATGTAAGATATAAGCACATAAAATATATGAAATATTACATAGGTGATAAATTGTCAAAGGATATAAAAAATGATTGAAGTCAATTAATAATCATGTGATGAAACCTTAAATATTATTTTGCAATAAGAAATATGCCTACAAAGACCATAGATTTCAACACATATATAGCTACAAAATTGGTTATAATTGTAAAAGATTGAGAAGTCAATATTAGACTGCTTATGAAAAGATGAACACATTAATGCACAATTGATTAAATTGTAAATTGTTCTATCCATTCTGCAAAACAATTTGGAATCAGGTGAAGACAGTGACTAAAATATCCATATACTATGAGCCAAAGATTCCATTGCTAAACATACACTTGAAAGGGATCTAAGAATTAATCAACAAGTATTTATTAAACAAACACTTACTAAAAAGTAAAGATCCTGTGTATAATAAACTATTACAACGTTTTGTATAACAGAGAAGAAAAGTAACAAAGTAAATGTTTGATTAGAGGAAGGGTTAAAAATAACCTTGTGCTACTAGAATGCAATGGACTATTATTATGTTATATTTTTAAAAGTATGGACAATGTGTAAAAGCTTAAAAAGAAGAAAACTAAAAAAACACATTTAAGCACATGCAAAGTGAATTCAGCAAAACTAGGAAATCGTTATGTGTAGTCCTACAGCAATGGCACAATAATCTTAAAGTAATTTATATGGAATATTACACTTATTTCATAATTAAATGCCACCTCACCCCAAAAGAAATATATATGTGGATGCATGTGTATGTGTGCATATGCATATATGTATGCATATAGATATTTATGCATATAGGTATGCAAATATGGACACATATACACAAATATGTGTGTATGTGTGTATGTACACACACACACATATACATATATGTATATATATATATATAAAGAGATGTGTCTCAGTTTAGTGAACTATGGAATTATAATTATTAGATACCAGAAATCATGTTGGACTCTTTTTTCACATGTTGAATAATTTTGCAAAACTGTTTTCTGCCCATCTTTTAAATTCTTTGTTGTAATAAAATGCTTTCTGGAAAGTGGAAGAGAGACAACTCATTTGCAAATCAAAGTAATATTAAATAAAAGTTATCAACATTTATTGTAAAAACAATGAAAATACTCTATTTCTTTCAACTTGTTAAACTAGACATTTACTTGTTTTACTCTTTGACATCTACTATAAATATTTCTCTCTTTTTTTTAAGTGCACCCTTAAATCTAATTCAGCAAGTATTTATTGAACTCCTAGGATGTGCCAATGTAGCAATGAAGCAGGTGTCTGTAGTGGATAAAATAAAAGAAAAACATATAACACTCAGTCTTCCAGATTGCATTAGGGAGATAAAAAACTATATATATATATATATATATATATATATATAAAGTGATTTGAGTCTGATCAAATGTAAGAGAGTTGGATCTGATATGTGTTTAGAAAGACAGCCCAAATGCACTTAAGTGAAGTGAAATACATACTACATGTGGAACAGTTAAGTGACACAGTGGGTAGAGGACTGTGTTTGGAGTTAGGAAAACCTGAAGTCAAAAGCTTACTATCTGGGTGACCCTGGGGAAGTCACTTAATTGTTATCTGTCTCAGTTTCTCATTTGTAGGACTGGAATTATAATAGCCCTTACTTCCCTGGGTTTAGTTGAGGATCAAAAGAGATTATAATTTTAAAGTGCTTAATACAGTGCCTGTATTATAGGCAAACACTTATCATCATCATGCCTTCTATCATTACTGGAACACTGAAGAACCTAGTTACATTTATCTAATTATATTCCCCATTTTATTTAGTTTGAGCACTGTAGATGCCAAGGTAGGATACAATGTGTTGGGAAAGATTGTATAACTCTTGGAAGTTAAGCTAAGCAATTAGTGTTAAGGTAGTAAGGTTCAGGAAGTTATTAAAGGTTGAAGAACAGAGGAGAAAGCAATGATTGACATTATTAAAACATTACTTAAGAATATTAATCCAGTAATGGTATTTAGAATAGACTTGAAGTGGCATAAAAGAGCACACACATATTTATACATATGTGTATTAAAATTCATGTATGCATATACATTTGTATATACACATGTGTTTATATAACTATATACATATGTTTATATGTGCATACTTAGCTGTATATACATACATATGTGTGTATATATAACCACACATGTAGACAATAAGTTTATTCAACAATCTAATTGCAATGGGAAAGGCATAATAAAGGATAAACCCTAAAGATATTAGCACTGAAAGAGATAAAAGATCTTCTATTTAAAATCACTTATTTTTCGAAAAGGATCAGCAAAACGTCATAGGAAGAATAGAGATAAAGAATAAATCTAAAATCTATTGAAAGGAATAAATTACTGAATACAGTGATAACCTACCTATGGAAAATGACTGAAATTGAATTGTTAGATAGAAATTCTAGATTTCTGATGCAGGAAATTAAAAGAACATTAGAAAAATAGGAAGAAATTGGATTTTAAGAATGAGAGTTAGTTTAGGGGGAAAGATGATTAATTTCCTTTAAAACATTGTGCACATATCACAGTACCAAGTGCAGAGCAGATGCTTATTAAATACTGGTTGATTGACTTACTGAAAGAAGTCAAATTGAAACGTCTTTTAAGTAGAAAGAAACCTAGGTAGGATTGGATTCCATATTAGACACAGTGGTAGCAGTTAGAGTGGAAATCATGTTAGTATATACTGCAACTGAAGCTGTAATGGCATTTCCCAGAAAGAAAGATATAAAGAGAAATATATAAAAGGTATAGAACAGAGCTTTTAAACACAAAGTATAAGGTCATACATATTGGAATCAACTAATCATCAAGTATTTATTGAGGACATACTATATTCCAGGCACCTTGCTTGGTCCTAGATAATGAAAGTCAGAATTGAAGCAACCTATGTCCCTAGGAAGCCTTTATTCTTTTAAATATCCAGTAACATAGGAAACACAGTAGAGGTATTCGGTGTTAAAAAGAGACCCAAGGGTATAGTATTATAGAAATCAGAGGATGGTAGAGCTCGAAAAGGGATGGTGAAATCAGCAGTATCACACATTTGAGAATTAAAAAGTCTATGAATTTGGAAAGATAATAAACAATAACCCTTGTGACATTGTTTCAGTAAAGTGGCAGAGGTAGGCACAAGAATGTGGTAGCTAAGAATAGAACTTTGTCTTACAGTTTTGTAATGAAGCTTGAGATCTTGAAGTGCTCTCTACCCTTATTTCTACCCTTTTCATTGTTCCCCTTGAGATTCTGGACAATTTGTTCCTCTAAAATAATTTTATTATTGTTTTCCTATCTAGGTCTATTTAATAAACTCATGGTAGTAATGATGCAGTACAGGCTCTGGAAACTCCTGTGAACTCTCCTTGAATTGTACCACTTGTTCTGGTATTTGCCTGAAACTATAATCCCCACCCTAGGCCTTTAACTATCACTAGGCCCTTTTCACTTAGCCTTCACCACCACATTGTTATCTCCAGATTGCCTCCTGCTTCTTCTGACCCCTGATTCTATCAAAACCCCATTCTCTTGAGCCCTGGACTTGGACCTCCAGTCACCCCAGCCTAGTGGCTACTCCCATTAAGGTCTTTCCTAGTCCCCTCCCACAGTCACTCCAGACTATTTGACTAACCCTATATCCCTTCCAGAGTCTTTGTGTATTTAAGATCCATCTAGGCTTCCATGAGGTGCTCAGATTCAATCTGGGTTGCATGTCAATACAAGCCTCACAAACGTTGGGATTCCTTAAGAGTCTGGCCAATATGGCAGATATTTATAAAGGTTGTTTTCCTTTGGATGAAAGAAGACTTGATTAGAATTCATTTAGACAGGATCTCTGCTGCTATTTTTGGGTCCCAGCACCCGTAAACCTCAACAGTTTGATTGTTATAGCATTAAATATACAAATTAACTTAGATTGTATTCATTTTTATTGTTATCATGTTGGTGTGGAATAACCATGGGTAATGAATACACCTTTAGTTATAGACCTTATTTTATATTGTTAAGAATCATTTTTTCATTATATTTTCTTGGACTTATTCTCAAATAATTCATGCATTCCAAAGCAATTTTGAATTTATTTAATTTGATCACTTACTCCGCTTTTTTTGGTAATTGCCATAGGGATGCATTTGTTGATATTTTTATATTCATTTTTAATCTTCTGATTTTGCTGAAGTTTTTGTCTCAATCAATTTCTTTGATGTCACACAGTTTTCTAAGTCACCAATTGTTATACCTGCAAGTAGGGGCTTTTACCTTCTTTTTGCTTATGCTTATTTCTGAATATATTTTTCATTTTTCTTTCTCCACAAGCAAATTTAAAATTATGTTAAATGGTGCTGTGAGGGAATAAACTTGCTTTTTTTCCTTCATTGGAAAAATTTCCAATATTTCTTCATTGCAAATAATGGCAGATTTTGATTTTAAATATAAGGACGGGAGGAAGGAAGGAAGGAAGGAAGGAAGGAAGGAAGGAAGGAAGGAAGGAAGGAAGGAAGGAAGGAAGGAAGGAAGGAAGGAAAGAAGGGAGGGAGGGAGGGAGGGAAGGAGGGAAGGAGGAAAATTGTTTAATGAACTAAGAAAATAATGTTGCTTGGGGGTGGAGCCAAGATGGCGGAGTAGAAGGATGCACGTTTATGAGCTCCGAAACCAAAGCCCATAGAATTAATGTAAAAAGAGACCCCCATAACTTCTGGGTCAATACAAGGTGTGCAGAAACGGAGGAGAAGAGATTTCCGTGCCAGAAAGCCCTGAAGAGCCGTCCCCGGGGTCCGTCACGTGCCGGAAAGTGGACCCCACCCCAGCGCTGCCTTGGCCACGGCCCCAGAGAAGCTGACCTGAGCAGGCTTCAGGGACGGAAGCTCCAGCAGCCGGGAAAGTCCCTCCGCCCACAGAAGCTACAGGTCAGTGAGAAAGACGGCTGGGCTAGAGGAGGGGAGCGGAGCACCTCCGTGACTCGGGCCCCCTCGGGAAGAAGCAGCGGCGGCAGAGACGGAGGCAGGAAGTGGCAGAGGCAGAAGGGTGGGCGGCCGCTGAGGCGGCAGCAGCCTGGGACTCAGGAATCCCCCAGCAGCAGGCAGGAACTTCATTACAGAAGGTATCTGCATGAACGGCCTGAGGGGGCTGAACCTAGGAGACGGCCCTGCCCCCACCCCGCTCTATTACTGAAGGCCTCTGCATAAAGCCCCTGAGGGAACCAAGCCTGGGAGGCGGCCCTGCCTCCACCCCAGCGCCAGAACTAAACTGTGCTGTGGAAAGCCCATTTGAATCTCAGAGGCCAAGCACTAGCTGGGTGGATCCAGGCGGGGGTGGAAAGGAATCTCAGAAGTCAAGTAACTGGCTGGGAAAATGCCTAGAAAAGGGAAGAAAAATAACACTATAGAGAGTTTTTTCCAACAAATGCAAATGATCCCGACCTTCGGATCTGATGACGAGGACGTATTCCTGCCATCAGGGAAAGACGTGGAGGGCGGGGCCTCAGTACCCCAGACACCCCAGGGGGGTGGCGGGTGGGCTCAGGCCTTGGAAGAGCTCAAAAAGGATTTTGAAAAGCAAGTTAGACAGGTGGAGGAAAAACTGGGAAGAGAAATGAGAGAGATGCAAGAAAAGTATGAAAAACGGGTCAATACCTTGGTAAAGGAGACCCAAAAAAATGCTGAGGAAATTAACACCTTGAAAAATAGGCTCACTCAATTGGCAAAAGAGGTTCAAAAAGCCAATGAGGAGAAGAATGCTTTCAAAAGCAGAATGAGCCAAATGGAAAAAGAGGCTCAAAAGCTCACTGAATTTAATAGTTCTCTCAAAATTAGAATGGAACAGATGGAGTCTAATGACTTTACGAGAAACCAAGAAATCACCAAAAAATACTAAAAGAATGAAAAAATGGAAGAGAATGTGAAATATCTCATGGGAAAAACAACTGACCTGGAAAATAGATCCAGGAGAGACAATTTAAAAATTATGGGACTACCTGAAACTCATGATCAAAAAAAGAGCCTAGACATCATCTTCCATGAAATTATCGAGGAATACTGCCCTGATATTCTACAACCAGAGGGCAAAATAAGTATTGAAAGAATCCATCGATCACCACCTGAAAGAGATACAAAAAGAGAAACTCCTAGGAACATTGTGGCCAAATTCCAGAACTCCCAGCTCAAGGAAAAAATCTTACAAGCAGCTAGAAAGAAACAATTCCAGTACTGTGGAAATACAATCAGGATAACTCAAGATCTAGCAGCTTCTACATTAAGGGATAGAAGGGCATGGAATAGGATATTCCAGAAGGCAAAGGAACTAGGACTCAAACCAAGAATCACCTACCCAGCTAAACTGAGTATAATACTTCAAGGGAAAATATGGTCTTTCAATGAAACAGAGGACTTTCAATCATTCTTAATGAAAAGACCAGAGCTGAAAAGAAAATTTGACTTTCAAACACAAGAATGAGAAGAAGCATGAAAAAGGAAACAGCAAAGAGAAGTCTTAAGGGACTTACCAGAAGTGAACTGTTTACATTCCTACAGGGAAAGACAATATTTCTAACTCTTGAAACTTTTCAATATCTGGGTAGTTGGTGGGACCACACATACACATGTACATGCATGCACACACATACACACATGCACACACATACAGAGACAGAGAGCACAGAGTGAACTGAATAGGATGGGACCATACCTTAAAAGAAATTAAGGTAAATGGTGAGAGAGAAATGTAGTGGGAGGAAAGAGGGGGAAATGGAAAGGGGTAACTATATGTCATTTAAGAGGCAGGTAGGAGATTTTTTAGTGGAGGGAAAAAGAGAAGAGCTCAGAAAAAAAAAAACAAGAAGTTTACCTTCATCACATCTGACTAAACGAAGGAGTGAAATGCACACTCATTTTGGTATGAAAACCTATCTTACAGTATAAGAAAGTGGGGGAGAAGGAGATATTGCAAGGAGGGGGATGATGGAAGGGAGGGCAAAAGGAGGAGGGAGCAATTTGAAGTCAACACTTGGGGAGGGACAAGATCAAAAGACAGAAGAGAAACAATGAGGGGCAGCTTAGGAAGGATCGTAAGCCAGTTAGTCTTACACAACACGACTATCAGGGAGGTCATTTGCAAAACTACACAGATAAGGCCTATATTGAATTGCCTGCCGTCCCAAAGGGAATGGGTGGGGAGGGAGGGATGGGGAGAATTTGGAACTCAAAGTTTTAGGAACAACTGTTTAGTATTGTTGTAGCAACCAGGAAAGAAGACATAGAGTTAATGAGGAATAGAAAGTCATCTGGCCCTACAGGAGAAAAGAGAAGATGGAGACAAGAGAAGGGAGGGATGACAGAAGAGAAGGCAGATTGGAGAGAGGGAAAATTAGATTGCTTGGTGTATTGCGGTGGGGGGAGGTGATAAAAGGGGAGAAAATTTGGAACCCCAAAATTTGTGAAAATGAATGTAAAAAGTTAAATAAATAAATAAATTTAAAAAAATTAAAAGAAGTAGAAGCCAAAAAAAAAAAAAGAAAAAAGAAAATAATGTTGCTTAAGCATTTGTAAAGTTGTAGATGTCCTTGACATTTAATTAATGACTGAAAATGCCTGGAGGTGAGAAAGGGATATAGATTTCAAATTTTCCTTCCCATGCACCTATTAAGATAATGGTCTGTTCACTTCCCAGTGGTACATTCTGCTTCCAGCTTACAAATTTTTCTTGTTTCTTTTAGCTTACTTTCAAACTATTATCAGAAGGATATGTTCTGCCCAAAATCAGCGGTATATCTGCAGTAATGGACTCAGTCTGGGGAGAGAGGAGAGAGAGAGAGAGAGAGACAGAGAGAGAGAGAGAGAGAGACAGAGAGAGACAGAGAGAGACAGAGACAGAGACAGAGACAGAGAGGACTCAATACATTTTTCTCAATATCCAAACTGAGTAGAAAATGCTATAATAAAGGGATTAATCTGTTTCTTCTGCTATTTTCATGACTTAGCAATCTTAGGTTGCAAGATCAAATACCAACTAAGAAAATGTTGAGCCTATATCCCAACATAATAACAATGCAAGGGAATAACTTCTACTGTTGGAACAAACCTGACATTTGAAAACAGCAATCCTTCTGTTCAGTGAGTGCCATTTATGTGAGAAGTAAAACTTTCCTTTTGGTTCATTAAACTTCTTTCAAAAGTTTGCTATAAACATTTTTCAAGTAGATATTTTGAAAAGCGGACTTTTGTTTTTCTTGGACCTAGTTCATGGTTTATAATTGTCTGGATTTTTATTTGTCTTGATAAATTGATTATAGAAATAGATAGTCTGTGATACCCTCCTAGAATAGTTTTATGACTACAAAATGCTTATTGATGAATAACTGGGTATAAGAAACTGCTCAGTTTTAACCTGGCTTCCAATAACATTCTTTCAGAATTCGCCCTGAAGGTAGCCTCCTATAGATTTCTACTTATAGGACAGCAAAACTCCACTTCCAAAGTGCCTTGGGAGCATCAAATATGTGAATTAAATTATTTAGAAATTAAGTGACCTCATTGTTGCTAATTTGATTAAAATATACATGATGTAACAGACTAATTTGATAAGAAACAATGTTTACCTATTTTAATTGTGTCAGTTTTACAAATTCAATTTTAGGAGGGACATTTTGCGGAAACTAAATTTATTTAAAATGAAATAGCCACTCTTTTAAAAACATGAGAATTTTATATGTTGATATTTTAAATAAAATTATTTTAGTGACAGAAGTCATAACTCAGAGAAGAACTCTTTTGGTTGGGTGATGAAAGTTATATAGATAAGATATTAGCCATGTACTTTGATCTTGGAAAGCTAGAAACCCTGGCAAATGTTTTGAATTATTAAAATCATAAACATTTAAAAATGTTTTATTGATGCTTTCTATTTTTCTGTCATCATAATTATCCACATTATGCCCTTGTCTTTCTCTCCCATATAGCAAAGTATATCAAGAAATAGAATTTCTACTAAGAACATAATCAGTATAATTGACTGATACATTAAAAATGTCCAACATATATCCAATATTTGAAATACGAGGATGTACAGTCTTCAAGAAGAGGTGAATTGGAACTATCTTCTCATATTTTTTAATTTGAATCAGAATCATAAAGTACCAGTTTAAACTAAGTTCCCTAGTGAGGAATCAAAAATCAGCTATAATTGTCAATTTGTTGAATATTTCTAGTATATGCTACTTATTAGGAGTGAAATTTAAAAATTAGAAGTGTAAAGACCAGCATTCATAAAACCGCATGAAATCACGAAATCACAGTCCTCAGACTGTGCACAAAAATAAGACTGAGGAAACAAACAAACAAACGAATGAATGAATGAATGAATGAGCAACTCTTTAGGGTGTTGGTTCACTAACAGATAATTAGAAGTGCTGCTCTCGACGTAAGGAAATTCCAAGGAAATGAATCCTCTTTCTTTTTTTTTTAAGATTAAATTCTTGGGCTAAACTAATGAGCAGGTAACCTAGTCAAACGTGATATTTATGTCTTGCTGAACTCAATTGCTTCCAGAGGTTTATTTACTTTTCCCTATGGAAATGATAAGAATTTGTTGGCAATCATTCTCCTCATTTCATATTCTAAACCACAATAGGTAGATTTAATTAAATTACATTTAATTGGATTGATTTCATTTAATTACCTCTAATTGGAATACTAGTTAAAATATGTCAATGCCCAATTCTTAAATTATTTTCAGTGAGCACTTCTAAAAGGAGGCCCGTTAAAGAAAGGTACACTGATTCTGTATGCTTTCCTTTATTTAAAATAACAAAGACAAGTAATTTCATATAAGAGCAGAGTTTTATTGCATTATATAAGAACATTGTTTCTAATTGCCTACTTCTTTCTATTTCCACTAACAGTCTGCAGTGCAGATCATCATCAAAAATTAGATTGGATTGCCATTCTGGAGAACAATTTGGAACTACCCCAAAAGAGCTATAAAATTGTGTATACTTTTGATGCAGAAATACCACAACTAATTCTGTATTCCAAAGAGACTAAAAAAAACGGGGAAAGGACGTATTTGTACATATATCTATCTATTATCTATCTATACATATGCACACACACATATATGAATGTGCATATATATGTATGCATACATACATGTAAATGTATATGTAAATGTATATACATACATACATATGTGTGACTATATATGCAAAGTCATGCAAAATATATTTCCAAATTAGCTATGTTAAAAAAAAAAAACAGGCAAAAATAAAACAAGAAAAAAAAGAAAAAATTCCGTAAGTTTCAATTTGCACAACTGGATTCGTTGGTTGTCATGGAAGAGCTAGAATTTATTGAATGACTGACTAAACTGCTCCCCATTTTCAATTCTAAATTCTCCCTTCACCTCCGTCAATCAACAGCAGCAGCTTCTTCTTTGAGGTTTCAATCAATTGAATTTTATTATCCAATCAAATTTTTTTAGATATCATTTAGTGACTTCCAATATACCTTCCTTCTTTTGTTAATGAGTTCTCTGTTTGCCTTACATTCTTTCTATGAACCCCAGCTACTCTCTTCTTAATAGGGAATTTCAATGTTTACATAGATACTCTCTAACACCATCACTTGCCAGTTTCTTTGACTACAGAATTTTCATGATCTACTGCTCCCTATAACTAAAATGCTCACATAGAAGCTCACATTGTGATGTATCACTCACAATTTTTTTCTCTATGCTAATGGATGCTATATTACTTTATATGATCATATTTTATCATGACATCTTTTTTTCTCTAAAGTCATCTAATCCTTTTCTTCTTCATCATGATGCCATCCAATTCTTCTATCACTTTGATATTTCCAAAGCCATCAACACTACACTGGCTAAATTCTTCTTCCTTCTCCATCCCACGGGACAATTGCTGGGGGATTCTCTCAACTATACACTATCCTCTGCATTCTAGTTTTCTCCTTTATCCTACATCTCATAATGCATTGCCAAGTCACTCCTTTGAAATATTATCACAATCTTCTGGGGTTTTTCCCTATTCATATATTGCTGATCAGAGCAAGACAAAAATTAGAAAACTATGATGACTGAGTACAGGTAAATTTATGTTTCAAAATATCGATGTCTAATGAGTTTGGAAAGATATGTTGGGTGCAGGTTGTTTAGGGTTGAGAAAGATAAATAGAGAAGATTATATTTTATCCCAAAGGCAAAAAGGAACCATTGATATTGATTGGGCATAAGAGTTGCATAATGATATTTATACTTAAAGATAATTACTCTGGACTCAATATGTAGGATGGACTGGAGTGGTCTTACTCTTGAGTCAGAGGGACCAATTAGGAAAGCTGTCACAATGCTATATGTAAGGTATGATGAAGTTCTAACCTCAGCTACTGTAGTTATACCCCTCCAATTCATTTTTATACTATTTTAAGTCAATTCATTCTTACTTATTGATTTGGTCATGCCAATATACTAGTAGACAAGTGAAATGTATGAGGTTTGATTTACTTACACTTTAGAAAGTATCTTACAGAAGTTTATCTTCTTGTAGGTATGCAAGAGAAATGTAGGCTAGACAGTAACCTATTTGCTTAGATTCAAAAATTAATCGAATCAATTTTGGTCCAAAATTAAAGATCATCATTTTAAGAAAAAGAAAAAAAAAACCTTTTTTATAAAGTCCATGAATTACCTAAAAGTATTCTATATTGTATTGTATTGCACTGTATTATATAGTAATCTGAAAAGTTAGATTAGAATCAGGATATAAATAACTTTATATGCTTGATAGAGAACTTTGTATTTTGTTAAGAATTCATAACAGAAACAGAAATTATAATAAGCATATGTGGCTCAGAGTCCTTATTAATGAGTCTCTATATCATCTGAATTCATAATTAGATCACCATAGATGGCTTTTGACATACACACACATATGCATGCGTATGTGTGTACATGTATATATGTGTGCATGTATATATTTTATGTATGTATAAATGTATATGCATTCAGGTGCACACATATTTATACATATAAATATATATGCACAATACACATATATGGATGTGTATTTGTGATTGCATGTATTCATATATTTGTGTATATGCACACACAGAAAGAATCCATCAATTATCTTCTGAAAGGAATCTGGAAAGGAAATCTTTCTAGACTGCCATAGCCAAAATCCTAATTTCCCCATGCACCCAAAAGAAAGAAACATACAGCAAGCATCCACAAAGAAAGAAGGTCAAATACCAAGGAACTCTTATTAGAATAACACCAGATCTGAAAATTTATACATATCAAAGGAGACTTTGGAAACTAAAATTGCAAAAAGCAAAAGATTTAGGCGTTCAACCAAAAATAACTTACTATGAATAGGCCTTCAATTCCTTAGTGTAGAAGCTGTTAAATCCTGTGTTATCTGGATCGCATTTACACAGCACTTGAACTGTTGCTTTCTGCCTGCTTGTAATATTTTCACCTTGACCTGGGAACTCTGGAATTGGCTACAAAATTTCTAGGAGTTCTAATTTCAGGGTCTTTTTCAGGAAGATATCAGTAAATTCTTTCCATTTTGAGTTTACCCTCTTGTTCTAGACTATTAGGGCAGTTCACCTTGATGATTTCTTGGGAGATGATGTCTAGGCTCTTTTTTTTAAATCATAGTTTTCAAGTAAGCCAATAATTTTTAAATGATCTCTCCTGGATCTCTTTTCCAGGTCAGTTGTTTTCGCAATGAAATATTTCATATTCTCTTCTATTTTTTCATTATTTTGATTTTGGTTTATAATTTGTATCATTATAACTTTTTCATTTCTCATACTTATTAGCTTCTATCTGCTCCATTGTACTTTTTAAAAGAACTATTTTCTTCAGTGAGCTTTTGAAGCTCCTTTTCCATTTGACCAATTCTGCATTTGAAGCTATTCTTTTCCTCATTGACTTTTTGGAATTCTTGTATCATTTGGTTTAGTCTATTTTAAAACTGTTATTTTCATCAGTATTTAGGGGGCTCTCCTTTAGCAAGCTGTAGACTAATTTTTCATGTTTTCTTGCATTATTCTCATCTCTCTTTCCAATTTTTACCCCACCTCTCTTGACTTTCAAAATCCTTTTTTGAGCACTTCCATCAAAACCATTGCATATTTTGGAGCCTTTGTATGTAGGAGTCTTGACCTTGCTATTTTCCTCCCATTGCATGCTTTGGTCTTCCTCTTATTGTATGTTTGCTCTTCCTAATCTGAAAGAAAAGAAGAAAAACATGTTCACCAAGAAACCAATCTTCTATAGTCTTTTTTCCCCTTTTGGGGCATTTTCCCAGCCAATTTCTTGACTTTTGTGTCCTTTGTCAAGTGGAGGTATTTAGAGAATTTGTGCAACTGTTGTCTCAGATGTCTCTAGGAACCTATAAGTTTTCTTGTTTAACTCACTTCAAAACCTTCAATGGATCTGAAAGTATATTGTACTCAGAAACCAGATCAGAGCAGCAAGAGCTTGGAATTGACCTCTGGAATGTGAGGGAGAAACTACTTTCAAACTGACCCAGCAGAATCAGAGAACTGATTGTGTGCTGAATTTAGTGAGGTGAGAGCAAAAGTGAAGAACTGTCAGTATGCCAATCTTGTAGAAATGAGATGTGGAACAGGAGTGGAAGATGAAGCAGAGAGGTACCTGTGCACTGACACAGGGGGGAGCTGGCAGCAGCTGTCTCCTACTGGAGATTGGGTAACCAAGAGCTTGGAGTTCAGCCCTGGGACAAGATGGGGACTGTGCAGTAAGGTACTGAGCATGCTTTTTTGGAGAATTCTCCAGGGATGGTTTGGGACCATGGGGTAGAGGTGTCTATGTTGGGTGGGGGAAAGTGCCCTGTACCTCCAAAGACCCCAACCTGATGACTTTCTTGTCATCAGGACTTGGAAGTGGGGGGCTAGAGCATTATTAAGACTGGGGCTTGGGAAGGACAAACCCCTTAAGAGGTCTTTATTTGGATATTTTGTTTTGGATTGAGGAAGGGGAAGCTGATTGTTCACTCCCCAAACATTCGCCCCCAAAGAATGATATGTAATGTATTCTGCAAATGTGAAGTTCATGAAGTGTTTATTTTGTGAGATCTATGTTGTATTTACTAAAGAAATGTTAATGTGTATTCACATATAAGTTGTCCATGTAACCTGCTTAAATCACCTGGATTGTGAATTGCAATGTGTATTGCCTCTATTTGTTCCAGGATACTTTGCCATATAGATTAAAATGCCAAAGATCCTGGAAGGGTGGATTACAAGGACAATCAAATTAGAATCTTTTGCTCTTTTTGTTTAGTATAACAAAGTGCCTCTGATTGAATAAGATGATTAAAGAAGATCTTCCTCACCCACTAATGGGCCTGGGAAGATTTCTTGGAAGGCCCACACCTTTTGTTAATGAGACACTAGTTCTCAAGGGTTGTGATGCTCTCTTGATTGTAAAATGTATATAAATACTCTTGAGGGAGAATTCTTGCTTTGAGACTTACAGACTAGAAGATTTTGTTTGGCTAGAGGAGACTCTGGGAAGCTGCAAAAGAACTTCCTAGCTTTGAAAATCCAGGTATGAGTGCTGCCTTCTGTGTTAACTATGGCCAGACAACTGAAAGCCATGTTTAAGAAATGAGATTATAAGGAGTCCAACTCATCAAATTGGTAAAATAAACAATCCAAAGAAAACATAACAAAAATACCCTACTCTTTTATAGCCCTTTCCCAAGATACATATAACTAGTTCCCAGAAAAATTCACATTAAAAGAAAGGTCAGTCAGTCAAGAGAAATTTATTAATATTCAATACATTTGCAGGTACTCTGCTAAGTGGTAGGGATAACAATATAAATAGAAAAGAGAGAGACTTTGCCCTCAAGGAGCTTACTATGTAATGATAATTCAAACTGCCCTGCTGTATAGAAACAACTTCCATGTTTGTGGTTAATTGGCCCAGAATTTTCACACCAGTTGGAAGAGCACCAAGAGTGACATGTAATGGAAACCAAGGGAGAAAAGAGACTATCTTAGATGATGAGTTAGATAGTAAAGGCAACAGCTGCCAGAAGGTACAGTAGGATGAGAACTGACAAAATGTCTTTGATTTTTAGCAGCTAAGACATCCGTGGCAAACGCGGAAGGGTTACTAATATGAAGAAAGTTTCCTGTTTATAGCAAGAAGATAACTTTTGCTTATGGAAACTGTTTCCTTTGCATTTTGGAACTTTCTCTTGCCCTGCCCTTCCGTTTAATAGAAAGGAATATTATTGCGGAGAAATTCAGACACAAGGAAATTACTATGCACAAAAATAATATCTTTTGTTTATATAGATAACAAAGGATTATTACGCTAATATGCACATACACATACACACACAGAAACAGAGACAGAAACAGAGAGAGAAAGATTGATAGGTGCGAGTATATATGTATATACACATATATGTATATATGTATGAATAAAACATAGTACACTCATCATTGTAAAAAGAAAAAAACAGTGAATAGCATTTTCCCACATTGGTTTTTGATAAAGGAGATTTGTTTTTGGTTTTGTTTTTTTTTGTCTTTAGAATTATACATCACTCAATTTCACATACTTTTTTTTTCTTTTATTGGGATTATTCTTGCATGTGTAAATTGCTCTAATATTTTGATAGGAAACCTTTGAAGACTTTATAGTTTTTCTAATATGAATGTATTTATTTAGCGTTTTCCATTCATTTTCTTTTTTTTTTTTTTGTGGCCTATAACTGGTATCATGCTGTGTAGACTGAAGTATTTTTTTTCCTTTTTTTTAAAAATTTATTTATTTAATTTTTTTACATTCATTTTCACAAATTTTTGGGTTCCAAATTTTCTCCCCTTTTATCCCCTCACCCCACCCCCAATACCCCAAGCAATCTAATTTTCCCTATCTCCAATCTGCCCTCTCTTCTGTCATCTCTCCCTTCTCTTGTCTCCATCTTCTCTTTTCTCCTGTAGGGCCAGATGACTTTCTTATTCCTCCTTAACTGTATGTCTTCTTTCCTAGTTAGCAACAACAATATTAAACACTTGTTCCTAAAACTTTGAGTTCCAAATTCTCCTCATCCCTCCCTCCCCACCCATTCCCTTTGGGACAGCAGGTAATTCAATATAGGCCATATCTGTGTAGTTTTGCCAATGACCTCCCTGATAGTCGTGTTGTGTAAGACTGACTGGATTACCATCCCTCCTAACCTGCCCCACATTGTTTCTCTTCTGTCTTTTGATCCTGTCCCTCGCCAAGTGTTGACTTCAAATTGCTCCCTCCTCCCTTTGCCCTCCCTTCCCATCATCCCCCCCCCTTGCAATACCTCTTTCTCCCCCACTTTCTTATACTGTAAGATAGGTTTTCATACCAAAATGAGTGTGCATTTCACTCCTTTGTTTAGTCAAATGTGATGAGGGTAAACTTCTTGTTTTGTTTTGTTTTTTTTTCTCAGCTCTCCTCTTTTTCCCTCCACTAAGAAAAACTCCTACTTGCCTCTTAAATGACATATAGTTACCCCCCCCTTCCCTTTCCCTCCCCCTACATTTCTCTCTCACCATTTACCCGAGTTTCTTTTAAGGTATGGTCCCATCCTATTGAGTTCAATCTGTGCTCTCTATCTCTGTATGTGTGTGCATGTGTGTATGTATGTGCATGCGTGTACATGTGTATGTGTGTTCCCACCAACTACCCAGATACTGAAAAGTTTTAAGAGTTACAAATATTGTCTTTCCATGTAGGAATGTAAACAAGTTCACTCATGGTAAGTCCCTTAAGACTTCTCTTTGCTGTTTCCTTTTTCATGCTTCTTCTCATTTCTTGTGTTTGAAAGTCAAATTTTCTTTTCAGCTCTGGTTTTTTCATCAAGAATGATTGAAAGTCATCTGTTTCATTGAAAGACCATACTTTCCCTTGAAGTATTATACTCAATTTAGCTGGGTAGGTGATTCTTGGTTTGAGTCCTAGTTCCTTTGCCTTCTGGAATATCCTATTCCACGCCCTTCGATCCCTTAATGTAGAAGCTGCTAGATCTTGGGTTATCCTGATTGTATTTCCACAGTACTGGAATTGTTTCTTTCTAGCTGCTTGTAAGATTTTTTCCTTGAGCTGGGAGTTCTGGAATTTGGCCACAATGTTCCTAGGAGTTTCTCTTTTTGGATCTCTTTCAGGTGGTGATCGATGGATTCTTTCAATACTTATTTTGCCCCTCTGGTTCTAGAATGTCAGGGCAGTTTTCCTTGATAATTTCATGGAACATGATGTCTAGGCTCTTTTTTTGATCATGGCTTTCAGGTAGTCCCATAATTTTTAAATTGTCTCTCCTGGATCTACTTTCCAGGTCAGTTATTTTTCCCATGAGATATTTCACAATCTCTTCCATTTTTTTCGTTCTTTTGGTTTTGTTTGGTGATTTCTTGGTTTCTCATAAAGTCATTAGACTCCATCTGTTCCATTCTAATTTTGAGAGAACTATTAAATTCAGTGAGCTTTTGAGCCTCTTTTTCCATTTGGCTCATTCTGCTTTTGAAAGCATTCTTCTCCTCATTGGCTTTTTGAACCTCCTTTGCCAATTAGGTGAGCCTATTTTTCAAGGTCTTAATTTCCTCAGCATTTTTTTGGGTCTCCTTTACCAAGGTATTGACCTGTTTTTCATACTTTGGTTGCATCTCTGACATTTCTCTTCCCAGTTTTTCCTCCACCTGTCTAACTTGCTTTTCAAAATCCTTTTTGAGCTTTTCCAGGGCCTGAGCCCACCCACCACTCCCCTGGGGTGTCTGGGGTACTGAGGCCCCGCCCTCCACGTCTTTCCCTGATGGCAAGAATACGTCCTCATCTTCGTCAGATCCGAAGGTCGGGATCATTTGCATTTGCTGGAGAAAACTCTCTAAAGTCTTATTTTTCTTCCCTTTTCTAGGCATTTTCCCAGCCAGTTACTTGACTTCTGAGATTCCTTTCCACCCCCCCCCCACCTGGATCCGCCCAGGTAGTGCTTAGCCTCTGAGATTTAAATGGGCTTTCCTTCTGCTGGCTGTCAATCAGTGAGCTTTAGTTCAGGTGCTGGGGTGGGGCCAGGGCTGCCTCCGAAACTCTGATCCCTGGGGGCTTTATGCAGAGACTTTCAGGAGTGGAGCGGGTGGGGGCAGGGTGGGGGGCCCGCCTCCCAATCTCAGCTCCCCTGGGGGTCCCGAGCAGAAGCCTTCAGCAACAGAGCGGGGTGGGGGCTGGGCCGTCTCCCAGGATCAGCTCCGTCAGGTTTTATGCGGGAATCTTCCGTAATGAAGATCCTGCCTGCTGCTGGGGGATTCCTGAGTCCTGGGCCGCTGCTGCCTCAGCTGCCGCCCACACCTCTGCCTCCGCCGCTTCCTGCTCCCGTCCCTGCCGCCGCCGCTTCCTCCCGAGGGGGCCCGAGTCACGGAGACACCCCGGCTTCCCCTCTCCTTCAGCCCGGCCTCTCTCACTGACCTGCTTCTGTGGGCGGAGGGACTTTCCCCGCTGCTGGCGCTTCCGTCTCTGAAGCCTGCTCTGATCAGCTTCTCTGGGGCCCCGGCCAGGGCAGCGCTGGGGGTCGGGTTTACTTTCTGGGGAACGCCGGACCCTGGGGACGGGTCTTCAGGGCTCCCTGGAATGGAAATCTCTTCCACTCTACTTCTGCACAGCTCGTATTCACCCAGAAGTTATGGGGGACTCTTTTTATATTAATTCTATGGGCTTTGGTTTCGGAGCTGGTAAACGTGCATCCTTCTACTCCGCCATCTTGGCTCCGCCCCCCTCCCCCCGTTTTCCATTCATTTTCACAAAATTTTGGTTTCCAAATTTTCTCCCCATTTTCCCCCTCCCCCACCGCAATAAACCGAGCATTCTAATTTTCCCTATCACCAAACTGCCCTCTCTTCTATCCTCCCTCCCTTCCCTTGTCCCCATCTTCTCTTTTGTCCTGTAGAGCCAGATAACTTTCTATTCCCCATTACCTGGATTTCTTATTTCCTAGTAGCAAGAACAATACTCAACAGTTGTTCCTAAAACTTTAAGTTCCAACTTTTTCCCATCCCTCCCTCCCCAACCATTCCCTTTGGGAAGGCAGGCAATTTAATATAGGCCATATCTGTGTACTTTTGCAAATGACTTCGATAATAGTTGTATTGTGTAAGACTGGTTATATTTCCCTCCATCCTCTTCTGCCCCTCATTGTTTCTATTCTCTCTTTTGATCCTGTCCCTCCCCGAATGTTGACTTCAAATTGCTCCCTCCTTCAATTGCCCTCCCTTCCATCATCGCCTCCACCCTGCTTATCTCCTTCTCCCGCACTTTCTTGTATTGTAAGATAGGTTTTCATACAAAAAAGGATGTGCATTTTATTCCTTCCTTTAGTCGAATGTGAGGAGAGTAAACCTCATGTTTTTTTCTCAGCTCTCTTCTTCTTCCCTCCACTAAAACGTCTCCTGCTTGCCTCTTCTATGAGAGATAATTTGCCCCATTCCATTTCACCCTCTCTCCTTCCAATACATATCTCTTATACTTTACCTTAATTTTTTAAAGATATGGTCCCATCCTATTCAATTCACTCTGTGCTCTCTGTTCCTGTATGTGTGCACGCACATGCATGTACAAGTGTGTGCATGTGTGTGTGTGTATGTGTGTATATGTATGTGTGTAATCCCACCAACTACCCAGATGCTGAAAAGTTTCAAGAGTTACATATATTGTCTTTCCAGGTAGGAATGTAAGCAGTTCAACTTTGGTAAGCCCCTTATGCCTTCTCTTTGCTGTTTACTTTTTCATGCTTCTTCTCATTCTTGTGTTTGAAGGTCAAATTTTCTTTTCAGCTCTGGTCTTTTCATCAAGAATGCTTGCAAGTGCTCAGTTTCATTGAAACACCATTTTTTCCCTTGAAGAATTATACTCAGTTTTGCTGGATAGGTGATTCCTGGTTTGAGTTCTAGTTCCTTTGACTTCTGGAATATCCTATTCCATGCCCTTCAATCCCTTAATGTAGAGGCTGCTGGATCTTGTGTTATCTTCTTTTTATTTCCACAATACTGGAATTGTTTCTTTCTAGCTGCTTACAATATTTTCTCCTTGACCTGGGAATTTGGGAATTTGACCACAATGTTCCTAGGAGTTTCTCTTTTTGGATCTCTTTCAGGTGGTGATGAGTGGATTCCTTGGATACTTATTTTGCCCTCTGGATCTAGAATATTAGGGCAGTTTTCCCTGATAATTTCATGAAAAATTATATCTAGGCTCTTTTTTTTTTTTTTTGATCATGGCTTTCAGGTAGTCCTATAATTTTTAAATTGTCTCTCCTGGATCGATTTTCCAGGTCAGTTGTTTTTCCAATGACATATTTAATATTCTCTCCCATTTTTCATTCTTTTGGTTTTGTTTGGTGATTTTTTGATTTCTCAGAAAGTCATTAGCCTCCATCTGTTCCATTCTAATTTTGAGAGAACTATTTTCTTCAGTGAGCTTTTGAACCTCTTTTTCCATTTAGCTAAGTCTGCTTTTGAAAGCATTCTTCTCCTCATTGGCTTTTTGAACCTCTTTTGCCAATTGAGTGAGCCTATTTTTCAAGGTGTTATTTTCTTCAGCATTTTTTTGTGTCTCCGTTAGCAAGGTATTGACCTGTTTTTCATGCTTTTCTTGCATCTCTCTCATTTTTTTCCCAGTTTTTCCTCCACTGTGTAACTTGATTTTCAAAATCATTTTTGAGCTCTTCCATGGCCTGAGCCCATTAAGTATCTATTTCGGATGTTTAGGATACAGAGGCCTTGAATTCTATGTCTTTCCCTCATAGTAAGCATTGTTCTTCCTCATCTGAAAGGAAAGGAGGAAAGAACTGTTCACCAAGAAATAACCTTCTATGTTCTTATTTTTTTTTCCTTTTTCTGGGCATTTTCCCAACCAATTATTTGACTTCTGAGATTCCTCTCCACTCCCACCTCACTAGTGTTTGGGGTCTGAGATTCAAATGCTGCTCCCCAGCCTCAAGGCTTTCAGCATTTGGCCTGGCTGCTATTCAGGGTAAGATTAAATTCAGGTTCTCAGGTTGGGGCAGTGCCACCTCACAGGGCTCAGTTCCCTCAGAAGACCTTCAGTAATAGATCCAAGCTCCTGCCTGCTTTGGGAACTCCTGTCCACTGCTTCCCCCCGCTGCTTCCTCCCTAGGGGGCCTGAGTTACGGAGACACCCTGATACCCTCTCTGCCGGCCAGATAGAGTCTCTCACTGTAGCGTTTGTGGGTTGAGTGACCTTCGTGGCTGCTGGCGATTCCATCCCTGAAGCCTGCTCGGATCTACTCCTCTCTGTGCTGCATGGACAAGGCAGGGCTGGGCTCTGCTCTGGGTCCTGTGCATGATGGACCTTTGAGGTCTGTTTTTCAGGGCTCCCAGGAACAGAAATATCCTGCACTCCATTGCTGTGCAGCTTTCACTGCTCCAGAATTTGTTGGGAGTTCCTCTTTACAGGTAATTATGGGCTGTGGGTTTGGAGCTAGCATATGTGAATCTTTCTACTCCGCCATCTTGGCTCCTCTCCCTTTCAAGATTTCAAATAAATATTTATGAATTGTGTAGATTTACGGCTTGCTCCCTCCTTTGTTTAGATATAAGAGGGGTATTTGAAATATAAAAGGAACTTGATGGAGTACTTACTGTCTCAATTCTAGAGAATAATTTGCATAATATATTTATTATTGTTTCCTTAAAAGTTTTCTACAATTCTCCCCCCCCAAAAAAATCCACCTTCACCAGGACAATTACATTTTGTACTTCATTTGCAGTAACCTTAAACTTCTGGGTCATATAATCAAGAAAATGGAGCACTAGATATTTTCTTGCTTTCATGCTCTCAAACTTTATCCAGATAGGAAATATGTGTAAGAGATAAAGCAGTTGCAGTTGTTACCACAAAATAAAACACTAAGCAGCCTAACAAGGTAAATTTATTAACAGAAAAGGGGATCAATACCTAATCTCAAACACTCTTACTCATCATTCCTTACCCCACTAACCCTTACTTTCTGCAAATGGAGCACAAACTATCCCACTGGTTGATACTTTGAAATTTCTATTGCAATTTCCTTTCTATTACTGAAATCTCTGCCAGTACACTCTGATTCTTTCCCCAGTCACCTTGAAAATGTGTGACAAGAACTTGCTGATCTCTTTTCTTCCCATCTCTTGAGGAAGAGTTGAAGGCAGGAGAAAGCAGAAGTATATTCTAGTTGAGGCAACAAAATTCTGCAATAGCATTACTCTGGAGGCTAAATCTCAGAGGGAATAGGTCAAGGGACCATAATGTGTAGATGCTAAATGAAGCCTGAAGGAAAGGAGAGTGGTTTCCACCTGTTGCCACTTCTTTCCCAAAGAAACAACTGAAGACAGAAATTGATGATGTTGTAAAGTGGTTTCTCCAATGCAAGAGGAAACTGAAAAGGCTTTGAGGTACAGGTCTCAGGAGATCTGTCATCAATCGAAATAGAATGAAAATATTAGAAGTGAAGTGATATAAGGGGAAAAAGCAACTTTATTACCATAGAATTTGGTATGAAGAAAATCCAATTACGAAGAAATTCCAATTAAAATCCTAGAGTACAAACAACAATCGACACAGAAGATATGAAAATATAAGAGAAAATGAGCATCAAAATACAAAATAAGTAAAAATATTCCTAAGTATATTGCAAGACAAAGGATAAGGAGTTGACCCTTAAGAACACTATGTATAGTATCAATATTAGATGTTTTTCCAAAATGTGATATAATCAAAGCAAGGAGTATTTTTGCTCATTTTTCTTTCCCCTCCTTGGTAAAACCTTTTCAGCATGATATTTCCTTCATTATACTTTCAATATTTTTTCAATGAGAATATATTTTATATTAAAGTCTCACTTATCGGGGCGGAGCCAAGATGGCAGAGCAGAAGGACGCACGTTTACGAGCTCCGAAACCAAAGTCCATAGAATTAATGTAAAAAGAGACCCCCATAACTTCTGGGTCAATACAAGGTGTGCAGAAATGGAGTGGAAGAGATTTCCATGACAGAGAGCCCTGAAGAGCCGTCCCCGGGGTCCATCGCACTCCGGAAAGCAGACCGCACCCCAACGCTGCCCTGGCCACAGCCCCAGAGAAGCTGACCCAAGCAGGCTTCAGGGACGGAAGCTGCGGCAGCCAGGAAAGTCCCTCCATCCACAGAAGCTACAGGTCAGTGAGAAAGACGGCTGGGCTAGAGGAGGGGAGCAGAGCGCCTCCATGACTCGGGCCCCCTCGGGAGGAAGCGGCGGTGGCAGAGACAGGGGCAGGAAGTGGCAGAGGCAGAGGGGTGGGCGGCGGCTGAGGCGGCAGCGGCCCAGGACTCAGGAATCCCCAGCAGCAGGCAGGATCTTCATTACAGAAGGTTTCTGCATAAAACCTGAGGGAGCTGAGCCTGGGAGACGGCCCTGCTCCCACCCCACTCTATTACTGAAGGCCTCTGCTTAAAGCCCCTGAAGGAACTGAGCCTGGGAGGCGGGCCCCGCACCCCGCCCCCACCTGCTCCATTCCTGAAAGTCTCTGCATAAAGCCCCTGAGGGAACTGAGCCTGGGAGGTGGCCCTGCCTCCACCCCACCGGCAGAACTAAAGCTTGCCATGGAAAGCCCATTTGAATCTCAGAGGCCAAGCACTTGCTGGGCAGATCCAGGCGGGGGTGGAAAGGAATCTCAGAAGTCAAGTAACTGGCTGGGAAAATGCCTAGAAAAGGGAAGAAAAATAACACTATAGAGAGTTTTTTCCAAAAAATGCAAATGATCCCGACCTTCGGATCTGACAAAGATGAGGACATATTCTTGCCATCAGGGAAAGACGTGGAGGGTGGGGCCTCAGTACCCCAGACACCCCAGGGGGGTGTTGGGTGGGCTCAGGCCTTGGAAGAGCTCAAAAAGGATTTTGAAAAGCAAGTTAGACAGGTGGAGGAAAAACTGGGAAGAGAAATGACAGAGATGCAAGAAAAGTATGAAAAACGGGTCAATACCTTGGTAAAGGAGACCCAAAAAAATGCTGAGGAAATTAACACCTTGAAAAATAGGCTCACTCAATTGGCAAAAGAGGTTCAAAAAGCCAATGAGAAGAAGAATGCTTTCAAAAGCAGAATGAGCCAAATGGAAAAAGAGGCTCAAAAGCTCACTGAATTTAATAGTTCTCTCAAAGTTAGAATGGAACAGATGGAGTCTAATGACTTTATGAGAAACCAAGAAATCACCAAACAAAACCAAAAGAACGAAAAAATGGAAGAGAATGTGAAATATCTCATGGGAAAAACAACTGACCTGGAAAATAGATCCAGGAGAGACAATTTAAAAATTATGGGACTACCTGAAAGCCATGATCAAATAAGGAATCTAGACATCATCTTCCATGAAATTATCAAGGAAAACTGCCCTGACATTCTAGAACCAGAGGGCAAAATAAGTATTGAAAGAATCCTTCGATCACCACCTGAAAGAGATCCAAAAAGAGAAACTCCTAGGAACATTGTGGCCAAATTCCAGAACTCCCAGCTCAAGGAGAAAATCTTGCAAGCAGCTAGAAAGAAATAATTCCAGTACTGTGGAAATACAATCAGGATAACTCAAGATCTAGCAGCTTCTACATTAAGGGATCGAAGGGCGTGGAATAGGATATTCCAGAAGGCAAAAGAACTAGGACTCAAACCAAGAATCACCTACCCAGCTAAACTGAGTATAATACTTCAAGGGAAAATATGGCCTTTCAATGAAACAGATGACTTTTAATCATTCTTAATAAAAAGACCAGAGCTGAAAAGAAAATTTGACTTTCAAACACAAGAATGAGAAGAAGCATGAAAAAGGAAACAGCAAAGAGAAGTCTTAAGGGACTTACCAGAAGTGAACTGTTTACATTCCTTCAGGGAAAGACAATATTTCTTACTCTTGAAACTTTTCAGTGTCTGGGTAGTTGGTGGGACCACACATACACATGTACACGCATGCACACACATACACACATGCACACACATACAGAGATAAAGAGCACAGGTTGAACTGAATAGGATGGGACCATACCTTAAAAGAAATTAAGGTAAATGGTAAGAGAGAAATGTAGTGGGAAAAAAGAGAGGGAAATGGTAACTATATGTTATTTAAGAGGCAGGTAGGAGTTTTTTTTAGTGGAGGGAAAAAGAGGAGAGCTGAGAAAAAAAAACAACAAAAAACAAGAAGTTTACCCTCATCACATATGACTAAACGAAGGAGTGAAATGCACACTCATTTTGGTATGAAAACCTATCTTACAGTATAAGAAAGTGGGGGAGAAGGAGATAAGCAGGAGGAGGATGATGGAAGGGAGGGCAAAGGGAGGAGGGAGCAATTTGAAGTCAACACTTGGGGAGGGACAAGATCAAAAGACAGAAGAGAAACAGTGAGGGGCAGGTTAGGAGGGATGGTAATCCAGTTAGTCTTACACAACACGATTATCAGGGAGGTCATTTGCAAAACTACACAGATATGGCCTATATTGAATTGCCTGCCATCCCAAAGGGAATGCGTGGGGAGGGAGGGATAGGGAGAATTTGGAACTCAAAGTTTTAGGAACAACTGTTTAGTATTGTTGTTGCAACTAGGAAAGAAAACATACAGTTAATGAGGAATAGAAAGTCATCTGGCCCTACAGGACAAAAGAGAAGATGGAGACAAGAGAAGGGAGGGATGACAGAAGAGAGGGTAGATTGGAGATAGGGAAAATTAGATTGCTTGGGGTATTGGGGTGGGGGGAGGTGATAAAAGTGGAGAAAATTTGGAACCCAAAAATTTGTGAAAATGAATGTAAAAAGTTAAATAAATAAATAAAGTTAAAAAAAAAAGAAGGAAAAAAATAAATAATGTTTTTTATTACCGAAAAAAAAAATCTTACTTTTCATTTAGAAGTTTCTTCTAGTCCATTATTTGCTAATTGAGTGCTATTATTAATATTACTAATTCAAGTAAAAGAACATTATAGTAATATTTGTGCCATAAACCCTTGATCTATAAGTATTCACCCCGTAGTCCCTCCATAGTCCCTCATAAACTTAAACAGTTTTATTCTTTAAAAAAAACAATTATTTCATTTTAAATTCCAAATTCTCTTATTCTTTTCACATCATTCCCATTGAGAAAGCAGGAAAAAATAAACCCATTAAAATAGCTATGCAAAACATATTTCTTCAGTATCCATATTCACTTCTCACACTCAGAATTTCACAATTCTTATTTCTCTAGTGAAACATTTAGAAATATTCTGATATACTTCCAGGAAGTCTATTTTCCCCAAATTTATCAACTTATTTGTTTTCAGGTTTCATCAATCACTTCCATAAGTTCTAAATTTCCTCCCTCTCTCTCCACTCTATAGCACTAATGCAATATTCACAGTACCTATGGCAACCATAAATATCCTGGCAAAATTATGAATCATGAAATACCACAGACTTTCCAGATGGAAGGCAGAACCGAAACATTTATTCAGACACAAGAAAGACATGTCCATCATAGTAACAAAAATGTATACACAGTAACAATGTGGAGGATAACATTTGTCCCAAGCCTTTCTTCTGCTAGGCTTCCCACAAACCAGCTCCCTTGAACAAATCATAAGCAGGCTTCCCTTAAACAAATCACGAACAGGCTTCCCTTAAACAAAACACCCTTCTCATACTCACACACAGCTTCAGGCTTGCCTGTATCCTTCAGTTCTGACTGCTCTATCACTAATTCCCTCTCAGCTCTGCTCTAGTTCTGCCTCTTCCTGTTTAACCCATTCAGCAAATCCTCTCATCACAGGCTTCATATAACTAAGACTTCTATGTGACCTAGGCAGGTCACATGGGCTTATTAATAAATGGAAAAGATCTCCTCATTTAGAATATCATTATAACCCATCCCTCTGCAAGACAGCATCCAATCTTAAATGGGCCCTACAAATACATTCCTACTAAACATACCTTCACTTTAGTGATGTTCCACAGAAACCATGAGAAGAACAAAACAAAGCAAAACATAACAAAAATAGTCTCCTTCATTCTGCATTCTGACTCCTTAGCTCTTTCTCTGAATATGGATGACATTTTGCATCATGGGTCATTTGGAAATGTTTTAGTTACTTGCATTGCTGTGAAGGGCTAAGTCTATCAAAATTCATTCTCACACACTGTGGCTGTTACTGTGTATAATGTTCTCCTGGTTCTGTTCATGTCACTCAACATCAGTTCATATGAGCCTTTCCAAGTTTCTCTGAAATCCACTGTTCATTTTTATAGCACAATAGTATTCCATTACATTCATATACAACAACTTGTTCAGTCATTCCCCAATTGATGGGTATCCCCTCAATTTCTAATTCCCTTGGCCACCAAAAAAAAAATGCTCTAAATGTTTTTGTACATGTGAGTCCTTTTCCCATTTTTATGATCTCTTTGGGATAGAGTCCTAGAAGCAGCATTGCTGGGTCAAAGGATATGCACGTTTAGGAGTAGCTCCAAATTGCCCTCCAGAATGGTTGCATCATCACAGTGCTCCACCAACAATGATTTTTGTTTTCCGACTCTACCACATCTTCTCCACCATTTATCATTTTCCTGTTTTATCAAGTTAACTAATCTGATAGGTGCGATATGGTACCTCAGAGTTGTTTTGATTTGCATCTCTCCAATCAAGAGTGATTTAGAGTATTTTTTAATAAGACTGTAGATAGTTTTAATTTCTCCCTCTGAAAACTGCCTCTTCATATCCTTTGATCATTTATCATTTGAGGAATGACTTACGTTCTTGGAAATTTGACTCATTTCTCTCTATATTTTAGAATCATGGCCTTTATAAACAGACATTGTTCATAATAATTCCTTCCCACTTTTCTGCTTTCCACTTAATCTTGATTGCATTGGCTTAGTTTGGGGAAAAAATACTTTTCAATTTAATGTAATAAAGCTATCCATTTTGCATTCCATATTGTTCTGTGTCTACTATTTGGTCCTAAATTTATGCATTCTTCATAAATCTCCCAAATAAACTACTCCTTGTTCCCAAAAGTTGTACATAGTATCATCCTTTATATCTTGATTCTGCACCTATTTGGATGTTACTCTGGTATATATTATCAGGCGCTGGTCTAAGTCCAATTTCTGCCAACTTATTTTCCAGTTTTCCATTCAGTTTTTGTCATATAGTAAGTTCTTATCCCAGAAGCTGGGATCCTTGGGTTAATCAAACAATATATTGCTGTACTCACTGACTACTGGGTTTTGTGTACCTGACCTATTCCTCTGATTTGCCCCTCTATGTCTTAGTCAGTACCAAGTGCTTTTGATGATTGCTGCTTCATAATACAACGTGAGGTCAGGTAGGGCTAGGACACCTTGCCCAGAATTTCTTTTCATTAATTACCTTGATATTCTGGACCTTTATTTCCTCCAATTGAATTTTGATATCATTTTTTCTAGCTTTGCAAAAAGACTTTTTTGGATAGTTTGATTGGTATGGCACTGAATAAATTGATTTAGGCAGGATTGTCATTTGTATCGCATTAACTTGGTCTATCTATGAGAAACAAAAGTTTTCTATTTTTCTTATTTAGATCTAACTTTACTAGTGTGAAAAATGTTTTGTAATTGTATTCATATAGCCCTGATGTTTTTTTGGCAGGTAGACTCCCAAATATTTTAATTTCTACAATAACTTTGAATGTGATTTCTCTTTCTATCTCTTGATATTAAGACTTGTTAGTAATATATCGAAATGCCAATGGTTTATGTGGGTTTCCTTGGTATTCTTGCACCTTTGCCAAAGTTATTTATTATTTAGAGAAGTTATTTTTTTTGTTTATTTGTTGTTGTTGTTGTTGTTTTACTAGATTCTCCTTGAATTCTCCAAGTATATCATCATGTCTTCTGAAAAGAATGGTACCTTACTTTCTTCCTTGCATATTCTGATTCCTTCTATTTCTTTTTCTTCTCTTATTCCTAAAGCTAACATCTGTAGTACCACACTGAATAACAATGGTGAAAATGGACATCTTTGTTTCATGTTATTGGAAATGTTATTGGAAATGCATCTAGCTTATCTCAGTTACACAGAATGCTTGTAGATGGTTTTAGGTAGATACTTATTATTTTAAGGAAGCCTATGTAGCTGTGTTCTCCAGTGTTTGCAATAGGAATGGGTGTTGTATTTTGCCAGTAAGTCTTTTCTGCTTCTATGGAGATAATCTTATGTTTTCTGTTATTTTTGTTGTTGATATAATCAATTTTACTGATAATTTTCCTAATATTGAACCAGCCCTGCATTCCTGTCATAAATTCTACCTGGTCAAATTGTTACTCTTTCCATAATAAGCTGTTGTAATCTGTTTGCTACTACCTTATTTATATTTTTTGTATCTGAATTCATGAGGAGAATTGGTCTATAATTTCCTTTCTCTGTTTTTGATCTTCTTAGTTTGTATATCAGAAACATATTTGTATCATTAAAATAATTTGATTGGACTCCATCATCTTTTCTAACTATTCTGTATATTAGAATTAACTATTCTTTAAATATTTGATAGAATTCACTTGTAAATTCATCTGGCTCTGGATATTTTTTACCTGTGGAATTCTTTGAGGGCTTATTCAATTTCTTTTTCTGAGATGGTTATATTTAAGCATGTTACTTCCTCTTCTGTTAATCTGACTGATTAATATTTTGTAAATAATCACCTATTTAACTAAGATTATCAAATTTATGGACCTACAGTTGGGCAAATAATTTCTAATTACATTTTATTTTCCTCTTAATCAGATTTGAACTCACCCTTTTCATTTATGATGCTAGTAATGTGGTTTTTGTCTTCCTTTTCTTTAATCATGTTTAATAAAGTTTATCAATTTTATAGGTTTTTCCATAAAACTAGCTCTTAGCATTAATTACTAGCTCAATAGCTTTATTAATTTCAATTTTATTAATATCTCCTTTGGTTTTTAATATTTCTAATTTAGTATATGATTGGGGATTTTCAATTTGATCTTTTCCTGGCTATTAAATTTGCCTGTCCGATTCATTGATCTGTTTATTTTAATCATGAAAGCTTTTAGACATGTAAAACTACCTCCTAAGAACTATTTTCATGGCATCCCTTAAGTTTTGGCAGGTTGTCCTCGCTTGGATACTTACCCTGACCTGGGTCTTCAGACGTATCCGGCCCCTGCCATGTGGCCTGCCATGTGGCAGGGGAATCCCCTCCTGTGGGGTGGGGAATGACTACACAGAGCACCCGAGGTGGCTAGTGCACTTCACTTTATTGCTTACATCACCCCCTGATCCCTCCTCAACAGCTCCTTATATCCCCAGCCTGAGCCCTGACCATGTTCCTCCCTGAAGGCAGAGCCAGCTCCCGAAGGGAGGTCCAGAGCTTGGCCCCTAACAGACAATCAAGTGCCTGTGATTGAATCTTGCTATAGATTAATTGAAAGTCTGTAATTGAAACAATGTATGTTTCTACAGTATACATATATATTCATACGTATATATGTATGCACATACACCCATACGTATATACACATACACATATACCTACATATGTACACATATATAATTATATACACACATATATGCATATATACACATAATGTACCCAAATATATACACACATGCACATGTATGTACATGTACATATTTGCATATATGTACATACACATGTATGTATGTATATGTGTATGTATATATAGTACAGAGAATTTTAACCAATCAGACATGTGTAAGTACACTTTAGACAATCAGATACATGTGGGCTCCAGCCAATCAGATGATGAGTAGAATTGTATATAAAGAGAGTCAGAGCTGAAAGAAGAGGACATAAGGAGAACCAGCATTGAATGTGCGAACTGAGAGGATGACATTTGTTCTAGGAAAAGAAGACCTCTGATAGCTGAGAGGAAGACGTCTATCTGTTGATGTGTGTTGATTTCTCATACAGAAGTCCTATGTGTTGATCTGTGTTGATTACTCAGACAGAAGTCCTGTCTGTTGGTTTTAATGAATGAATTAAGATAGTGGTGTGTGTGTGTGTGTGTGTGTGTGTGTGTGTGTGTGTGTGAGTATTGTTGTTGCCCTGATGAGTTTTATTTTCCCAGAGACAAGTTGTGGAGCAAAGCAGTCCCCATAAGCTGCGACAAGGAGCAGGAACAGAGAGCTATCTACATGTGAATCTAAGTGAGAATAGTGAGTGGTCAATCCACAGAAGAAGAGCCTTGGGACTTGGAAGCCAACTTTGAGTTAAGGTGAAAGAGGACTTTACTTGGACACTTGATGTTGATTAAGGGCATTGTTCTTTCTGTGACCTAGGGGTAAATGATATGATACTTTGAAAAAGGACTTTACTTAGATACTTGATATTAATTAAGGATTTTGCTATTGTTATGAGGCATATATTGATAAAATGATATGTTTTACTTAAGGATGTTGCTATGAATGTCATGCTTTACTTTGATGAACAATGTTTTTTGTTACTGAATAAATAGAGAGTTCATTTTAGTACGTGGCTAGGCCCTTCAAATCATTCACAGCAGCAGTCCTCGGGTGTAGTGCAATAATCTTTGCAAAATCACTGCCACTCAACTTTACAAGTAGATAGTGCGACCAAAAATGGGGCTCAAAGCATCTTTCAGAATATTTAAAATCAAGCATCCTTTATTTTTTTTGTGTGTGACAACTACAGCTATATGGTACAGTGGATAAAACTTTGCATTTGGAATCATGAAGACCTGAGTGGAAATTCTGCTTCAGATGTTTACTAGCCATGTGACACTGGACAATTTCCTTAACCCCTCTGTCTCAGTATCCCTATTACTAAAATTGTAATAATAGTAGTTTATATATCATTGTGAGGATAAAATGAAACAAAATATTTAAAGCATTTTAAACCTTAAAGCCTTGCATAACTGCCAGCTATTATTATATTACATTATGTTATGTCATGCTATGCTGTGTTATGTTATTTTGTACTGTATTGTATTATGTTATATTATGTTATGTTATTTTACATCATATCACCTCATATCACATCATATCATATTGTACTATTGTAATATATTATAATATTGCATTAAATTTTATTTCATTCTATTGTATTATATATTACTATCATATTGTGTATATGTATATATATATGTGTGTGTGTGTGATTATTATTTACTGCTCCTGAAAGCCTAATGAAACATATGGACTCTTTTCCACAGTAATATTTTAAATACATAAATTAGTATGTATATAATTCCAGAGGAAACAAATTGAATTGCAAATTGTTCTTAACAGATACCTTTTTATAAAAAATGTTCACAGACAACAAATTGTAAAACTTTTGCTTTTCATTAAATCAGTGAAATAAAAGGTTGTTTTTAGGGCCATGATTTTTGAAGTACACAGTGGCATCACAAGGTAATGTCTTAACTTGGGAATGTATTGTCTTTAAGTGAGGCAGAGTTGCGTGAAGTCATCATCTTCACTATCTCTTAAGGTGTCATCAAAGTCTAGTGGCAAGACAAGAGACAGGACCATTGATAATGGCCCGGGATGCAGTGGATAATCTTGATATCTTCAATGTCTGGTTAAGCTCTCAGCACTCCACAGTACATACTTCACCTACATTCATGGCTGTTGGAACAAATTGTTCTTATCCACACATTCTGAAAGGGAAAATATTCACATACTTGGGGTAAATATTTCCTAGTTCACCAATGTATTTGAAGTCTATCAGTTACCCTTAACTTGTTTTAAACATCTCCCAGATGATTTTACTGGGGTGTGCCTGCCTGGAATTCCACAACTTCTTGGAAGCACAGGTGAGAGTTGAGCAACAGGTGGACACCAAAGGTGGATGAAAATACCTCATCAGGCTGCCATCGAGTGCCAATGGTTCTAGTCCTCCTTGAATATACCATATACCTAAAAATAACAGGTAGATGAGTGATAAACAGAATCAAATGATAAGGGTTATGTAATTTGATATCTGGTACACTTCATTCTGTCTTTTTCATTATGACATCATGAGAAATTTCATGGAAATAACATAGTACAGGGGAAAGAACTCCTAGCTCTGGAGTCAGAGGATTTGTGTTTGTCAGAGGTATTCGGCCTCTGAAATTTACCATCTATGTGATCTTGACCAACTAACTCCTTATTCCTCATCTTTAACATGAGTTTACATTCAACTATAGATTGATTAAGTTGTGACTATGTTCATTTGTCCTGTTCAAATCAAGATACATGGTGGGGGGGGCGTGGTGTGGAACCAAGATGGCATACTAGAAAGATGCATATACTCTAGCATTTCTTCACAGTGCACAAAATAACTGTAAAAAAAGACTCTCAACAAATTATAGAACAGCAGAAGTCACAGAACAACAGAATGAAAGAGATTTCCAGGCAAAGGTAAACAAGAAGGACAACAGGAAAGGTCTATCTCATGGGACAATAAGTAGAGTAAAGCCCAGCTCTGGCTGCATAACTCTGGGAGGAACAGGACCTAAACAGATCTCCAGGGCAGAATTCCCAGCAGGGATAGTCCAAGATCCCCCAGACTACAAGTGACAAAGAAAGCTCCAAATGTCAGTATGGGAGGGCTTTCCCAGCTGGATGAGAGGGGAACAGAAACCTCCAGCACTGGACCAAGGTGGCTACAGAAGCTGATGCAGCAGAAGCATCAGGTAGCAGGCAGCTAATGTGGCCACAGAAGCAGCCTGAGTCCATTGTGCAGGCAGCTCAGCTTAAAGTTTCTGGGGAAATTGAATGACTGATCTGAACTTCAAACTTCAGTGATGGCCCTGCCCCCACACAAAGCCCCAAAAGGGGAAATTGAGCATGTGATCTGAATCTCAGGCTTGAGCTCAGTACTCAGGGGGAGGAAGAGAACTAGGACCCCCCTCCTGACAAAGGATTCAGAAGTCAAGTAACTGGATGGGAAAATGCCCCCAAAATAAAAAAAAAATCATAAAACCATAGAAAGTTAATTTCTTGGTGAACAGCTGTCTCCTTCCATCCTTTTAGATGAAGAAGAACAAGGCATACTGTCAGAGGAAGTCAAAGCTTCCACCTCCAGTACCTCCAAAATGAATATGGAATGGGCCCAGGCCATAGAAGAGCTTGAAAAGCTATTCAGTAGCTTGCTAAAGGAGAACCAAAAAAGAAATACTGAGGAAAATAACACCTTTAAAAAGAGGCTAACTCAATAGGAAATAGAGGTCCAAAAAGTCAATGAGGAGAAGGAGGCTGTAATAAGAAGAATTAGCCAAATGGAAAAGAAGGATCAAAAGCTCACTGAACAAAATAGTTCTTTCAAAGAGAGAGTGGAGTTCTCGGAAGCTAATGACTACGAGATAAACCAAGAAGTTAGAAAAGGAAACCAAACGATTGAAAAATAGAAGATAATGTGAAACATCTCATTGGAAAAACAACTGACCTGGAAAGTAGATCCAGGAGAGACAATTTAAAACTTAGGAGACTACTTGAAAGCCATGATCAAAAAAGAGCCTAGACATTATCATTCATGAAATTATCAAGGAAAACTACCGTGATATTCTAGAACCAGAGGGCAAAATAAATATCGAAACAATCCACTGATCACCTCCTGAGAGACCCGAAAGGAGAAACTCCTAGGAATATTGTGACCAAATTTCAGAGTTCTCAGGTCAAGGAGAAAATATTGGAAGCAGCTAGAAAGAAACAATTTAAATATTGTGGAAATCCAATAACAGGATAACACAGGATCTGTCAGCTTCCACATTAAGGGAACAAAGGGATTAAGGGATTGGAATAGAACATTCCAGAAGTCAAAGGAACTGGGATTAAAACCAAGAATCACCTACCTAGAAAAACTGAGTATAATAATTTAAAGGAAGAAATGATCATTCAATGATAGAGAACTTTCAAGCATTCATGATGAAAAGACCAGAACTGATTAGAAAATTTGACTTTCAAGCACAAGAATTAAGAGAACCATGAAAAGTTAAACAAGAAAGAGATATTATAAAGGACTTTCTAAAGTTGAACTGTTTACTTTCCTACATGGAAAGATAATATTTGCAACTCTTGATACTTTTGTCAGTATTTGCATAGGTGGAGGGATCACACACACACACATATACATATACATATATATATATATATACATATGTATAATAATATTATATATGTATGTGTATATATATATATATATATATATATATATATATATATATATATATATATATATATATATATATATATAGTCAGAGAGTACAGGTTGAGTTGAATCACAAGTGATAATATCCATAAGAAAATTAAATTAAATTAAGGGGTGAGAGAGGAAAATACTGGGAGGAGAAAAGGAGAAATGGAATGGGGCAGGCTATTACTCATAAAAGAGATAAGAAAAATCTTGTTCAATGAAAGAGAAAGGGAAGGGGGTAAAAGGGAAAAAGTGACACCCTCTTCACATATTGCTTAAGGAGGGACTAACATGGTCACTAAATTTGATATGAAAATCTGTGTTACTGTCTTACACTACAGGAAAATAGGGGAAAAGGGGGCAAGTGGGATGAGGGGGAATGATAGAAGGGATGACAAATAGTAGAAAGGAGTAACTAGAAGTAAACATTTTTGGGAAGGGACAAGATCAAATGAGAGAATAGAAAGAAAGGGAGGGACAGGGTAGGATGGAGGGCAATATAGTTAGTCTTACACAACATGAGTATTATGGAAGTCTTTTGTGAAATGACACATATTTAGCCTGTATTGAATTGCTTGCCCTCAGTGAGGATGGGTAGGGAAGGGGAAAGTGTTAGAAATGAATGTTGAAAATTTTTATTGCATATAACTGGGAAATAAGAAATACAGGTAATGTGGTATAGAAGTTTATCTTGACCTTCAAGAAAAGAGAGAAGATGGGGATTAGGGAAGGGAGGGGTGTGATAGAAGGGAGTGTACATTGAGGGAAGGAGTAATCATAATGCAAGGTATTTTGGGGTGGAGGTAGGGGAGAGATTGAGAGAAAAATTGGAACTCAAAATTTTGGGGAAATAAATGTCAAAATTTAAAAATAAACAAATAAATTTAAGAAATAGAAATCAAGATATATGCACACTATGACATTTCTTTGGGTGGATAGGAGCAATATCTCACATCAATTTAAATTAGATATCTTTTCTCCTTAAAAGTCATGGAAACTGTCCTCCATATTTAATGAGTTCAGTGGGCTAAGATGATAGTTTTCAATGTGATTTTGTAGAGGGAGGTCAACACCCTGAGATTTTCATTATACTCGTTTCACCTAAGGATTTCCAATATAGTCCATGTGAGTAAATGGCTGAATAAATTATGGTATATGAATGTAATGGAATACTACTGCACCATAAGAAATGATGAACAAGAAGACTTCAGAGAGGCCTGGAAAGACTTATATGATCTAATGCTGAGTGAAAGGAGCAGAATCAGGAGAACTTTGTGCACAGCAATGACCACAGTGTGAGAGTTGTTTCTGGTAGACTTGGATATACCCTTAGAGTGCAGGTAATGGATTTATTTTTTTAAAAATTCTAAAAATAGCTTTAGTATATTTTCTTTCCAAGCCTCCATAAATAATTTTTCAATTTATTTCAAATATCAAATATCATGAGGTTTATCTATTCATTAGGTTTCAAGGACTGAACAGAATTAGTCATGCCTAAAACACAAGACATATTTTTTTTTTTTTACAATACAAGGAGTTACTTAGAAAATACAAGTCAGAGCTAAAAAGGAAATACATGCCCAAGGTCTAAAAATAACCCTTATCTATGAACATAATTCTAAGGAGTATAGTAAACTGTTTCAGTGTTTTGTATTTCTTAAATTTCTTTATCTTCATTTTGAACACTTAGCGAATTTTATGTTTTTACTTTAATTTTTGTGATAGCTTAAATACTAGCTCTCCTGTATGTAATATCTACATTATACGTTGAATGCCTGTGTGCAAATTAGAAAATCAATTCCTTCCATGTAGGGAAGCCTTAGGAATGAACTATGACTATTGTTTGCTTTAACAATTTTTCCTGATCATTACTCTAGGGTAAAGGAAGTGACAAGAAGTGGAACTGATTCTTCTGGTGCAGTGGAATATATGACATAGGGTGGGACTGGATGGAATGATACTTGATGCAATATATGGAAGGAAAATATAATGGATCATAGGATCCTTGAAAAGATGAGATAGATTCATGGAACATCACAGCAATAACAAATTTTAACAACATTTATTCACTTGACTACATTTTTGCAACACTCAAGTTCTAAATTTCCCTTTGATGCTTTCCTTTTCTAGAATTTTTAAGAGGTTATCATGAATGAAATACAATTTTCAAAACGAAGAGAAAGCAGAAAACTTTATTTGTGATGTCTCAGGCTCCCGCTGCAGAACTCTGGACTTCGCTGACCATTTTTTTCTACTTTACTGTCTTAGGAGGTAATGTATTCCATAGAAAATAAACCCTGTCAGAAGACTTAGGGTAAGATCCCTCCTCTGAAACTTAGGACCTTTAATGACAAGAGGAAAAATGCTTAACCTTCTTGAGTCTCATTTTCCTCAACTTTTAAATGAAGTAGTTGTATTGGAATGATTCTGCATTTCTTTCCAATCTAAATATACCATTCTATATCCCAGATTCTGCTAACACATTCAGATATTCATATAATAAACTCATTGAGTTACAAAAATTCAACTCATTCTCCTAACACAGTGTCAAACATATAAGAATTATTTTTTGAAATGTGGCTACAAAATAGCAATACTTTCTCATAGAGAAATAACTCCCAAAATACTAGGTGAAATTTATAATTTATAAAACTCCCAAAATAAGGTGAAATGTTACAAACTGGCACATGCACAGGTTTTCTAAATGATGTATCAATTTTTTTAGAGTTTTGAAATGTCATTTTCATCTTTCCATATTTCCCTTTAAAGTGCTAGTCAGTCTACTGAAAGACATTCAATAATTATGTCAATTCTCGGGGGAATACTGCCTTGCAGTAAGATTTAAACAATACACATGATAGAGCATCAAGACGTTTATCAACAAACCATATCTCTTAATAATTAAAAATAATGTAGAATATTCAGAGTTATAATCAATAGCCATTTTAATGAAATACTTGATATTGTTTTACTACTATCATGGATCACTTCTAATAAAGCTACAGGTAATCAACTGTCTTCTAACAATTGTGCACTGACAATTGAATGCTCAGAGATATCTGTCAATGGACAATCAGCGGAATGCATACTGATAGAATTTATTACTCAGTCATCCACAGAAAATGTCATTCCTCCTGTCAAGTGTATTAGCTCAAAGAAACTAGCTTAAAATAAAATATTTATGTCACTCTTAATTCCACTGTGTTTATGAAAGGTGATATGTTGTTAGAATAAATGTGAAAACATCAACATGTGCAGTGTGCGATTTTCTAATGGCAATATAAATGTAATTAGAAAAAGGACATAAAAGTGAAAATAGTATGGCTATTTTGAATAAAATAAACATCACTTTGTATATATTTATATTACTATAAACTGGGATTGAATCATTTTCTTTGCAGTTTTATTACGTGTTTTAGTTTCATTATGAGTAAGAATGTCAAAATAGATACGTCACTCAAGTAATTCAGCAATTTGATCCCCAGCCATAGAGTGTTTCTAACAGAAATGATGAAATTTCTGTTTGTTAAGGGGTAAAAAAAACCAGTACTGTATAATTCCTTACATCTTCCACTAATTACTTACCAGTGGCCAGCAAGGGACAGGAGATATTGAATCCTAAGTAAAACAGAACCTTCAAGGTACCCTCAGGTCTGAATTCAAACTGTTGTTAATAGCCGTTGTCCTAGAAAAAAAATCATTAGCCACAAAATTTATATTGGGTTTACTAAGTACCAGACACTGTTTTAAGTTCTTTACAATTATATCATTTGCTTTTCACAAAAATTCTGGGAAGTCGTTGCTATTATTCCTATTTTGTGAATGAGAAAACTGAGGAAAACAGGTCAATTCACTTGATCAAGTTCACACAGCTAGTATGTACCTGTGGCTGCATTTGAACTCAGGGCTTCTTGATTGCAGTCCCAGTACTTTATCTGCTGTGCCACCTAACTGCCCTAGTAGAGATAGGTACTGTGTCACATGACTACTCATTAGCTATAGACACTGAAGATGCAGAAAAAACTACCTTGAAAAATGAGCAAATAGAGTTGACCCTGTCAAAGAATCCAGAAATGCAGTTTTCTCAACAGAAGTGACATCAAATAAGATTCATTCGAACTTGTCACACACACATGTGTGTATACATATACATATACACATATATATATACATACTCATACATATGTGTATATGTATATGTGTATACATGAAATCATATATGCAAGAAATAGGGAAATTGGTAGATGGGTCGATTGAGGATTCCATTGACTGATGGCACCTGTGACAGCAACCCCAAGGCTACTGTTGCAGAAGGGTGGCTGTGTCATCAGTGCTTGCTTCAGTTTCACTGTAGCTGAGGCTGAGGAAATTTATATGTGAGATCAGGAGAGATTTCAACTAAAACTTCCTGATATTTGTGGCCCATGGTTGAGTATTCCATGCTATCATCCCTGCTCTCATACACTAGTTATGAGTCTGTTTCTCCTGGTATCTGTTTTAATTTCCCAATATTTTCCAGAGATAGCCTCAAATCTTTAGTGTTTTTGTGACTTTTCATAATTTCCACATTTTTTTTTCTGTTCCAGAAAATGCCAAGAATACGTGGATAGGGCCCTAAGAGACTCCTCATTACATTCTAAGGGACATTACATCCTTCTGGCACTGGTGCTATTGTACTCCCAAAGGAAAAGTGGTGGAGTGTGTGTGTGTGTGTGTGTCTGTGTGTGTGTGTATTTGTGGAAGAGGGGAGGAGAATACTGTGAGGAATATTTCAAAGATATGACAGCCTTTGGAGATGATGACTTCATGAATATTTTCCTAGGATGAGAAAACTAATATTTTTAGTCTCATAAACACATATTCAGTTTAAAAAGAGTCACTTTAAAATAAAAATATCAAAATACATATGTGTATGTATATAAAAGTCATACACACATATATGTATATGAATATAGAGAAAGATGTTGCTAGACAGATAATAGATAGATAGATAGATAGATAGATAGATAGATAGATAGATAGATAGATAGATAGATAGAACACTACAAACGAATGGAACCGAGGAGAACAGCAAAGGAATGGTATGTTCAAGCAGGAAGAGGTGTGAATTATGATATCTTGAGAGATTATTAAAAGAGAGAAATGATTAACGAATAGAGAAAGAGAGGTAGAGACAGAGAAAAACCAGGTTTTAAACTCAGTTCCTAAATTGTAAAATTTAATGTTTTTTCCACTGTGCCACACCACTGGCAGAAATAGTTTCATCATGGATGCAAAGGCATGAAAAAATCTTATCCTATAGCATTGTTTATTTTCTAATAAATTTAACAAATTCTGACTGAGTCACTACTAAAGTCAAGGCACTATGCTTGGCACTGGTGATGCAAAAATGCAATAAAACAGTTGAACATCTTCCATAAAAATGAAAATAAAAGATATGTACCTATACATATAAAATGCCATAATATAAGACAATTAAAATAAAATACTGGGGTAATTTAATTATAGAAAATTTATTTACAGAAAAGAGAGATGAGAGAAGGTTTCATGGAGTATATGGTATCAAAGTCAACCCTTCAATAAAAAGAAAAAGATAAAATTTTAAAATTTGTAAATAGATAAAGGATATATTCTCACATAGATAATAAAGTCACAGATATAGGAATAAGCAGTGTGTAAATAGATGATGGAAAATAGGTCAATATTTTTTATTGTAGATTATTCAAAGAGAATTTTTGTGAGAATATTTTACAGTACAAGGTTGTATCACATTGTGAAGAATTTTGAATGACAGAAAAAGATATATATACTTTCTTCTGCAGACAATAGGAATCACTGAAGTTTTCTGAGTAGATACAAGATTTATCAGAGTGGTATATTTAGTACTTTAATCAAGACATACATTTTGATGCATTTTAAACACAATTTACTGACTTTGAAAACTGTGGACAGACTTATTAGGAAGATAGTGAGACTAAGGGAAAGAACATTAGCTTACATCTTAGTAGAGTTATATTCAATTCTAAGTTTTGCCAATTTCTATCTGTACAATGTTGATCAAGTCAGTTCCACTTTTTGGTCCTCACTTTGTATGTCAACAAAATAAGAAGACTTGATATGTTTATCTCTAGGACCTCTTTTATCTCATTTCATACACACAAGATCAATATCAGTAGATATAATTATCTAGCTAGCTACCAATATGATGGCAATCTTGATGAATCTAAATCTGTCCATAACTGTATAATAACCATTTATAATATACCAGGCCTTGGGAAGAAAAATACATTATAATAGTGAAAGAAAATGCATAAAAGTGAGTTAAAAGGTGTTTATGGAGTGATTAACTGTTTAGAAAGAGGACAGAATGAAGAAGCCAAGAGTCAACAAGAAGAGAAATGAAGATAATAGTGATAATATCCACATTTGAAATTTATCCCCTTTATAACCAATGTAGAAGGAAATGGTAATACCATTTTAGAAGATGAAATTGATAACAGAACTAAGTACATTGCAAAATAAATTAGTAATGCATTTAGTTTTTTGGATCTTGGGATCTATGGAACAATTATACTAGTGTTGTGTTCTTTCAATAATGTAAGCTACAGATTCCCCAAATTTATTTCATATCTCCTTTACTTTTTCTTCAAAAATGGGGCACATTGCAATATTATTTGATAGAAGGGAAAACAAAGAATAAACATAACCATGAAAAAAGAATAGGTTGAATTTACCCATAAAATGTTAGTAGAATGGATACTGAAGACTAACTCATCACCATCATCATTAATAAGTAATATACTAAACACAAATGAACAAATATTAATATGAAATTAAATGAGATTTTATGATTTATTATTCCTGAAATCAAGATTTCAGAAAGACATTTAGAAAAAGTAAATGGTTAAGAGAAGCTATGTTATAGTTTTGTTATATATGTTATATAGTTTGTTATATATGTTATAGTTAAATGCATTATAGATATATAATAGAATATATATAGAAGCTACTCAATAACTATCATTAATGAGAATGTTTCTTCCAAATGCCTATTTCAAATCATATACATTTGTACATCTTATAAGATTTTGTTCATATCCTCATACACACTTATGACAATATATCTACACAATGTAATTATGAGTGCCTTCTTCATGCTTTCTTTATATTTAACGATTCAATGAAGTGCATGAATTGTACCTCAGTTGTCTCGATTTAATCTCTCATCATGTGGTCAGTCCATCTTATTTTCTGATAGCTTTTTTTCCATATAAATCTGTCTCCAGTTCTTCATCATATGTGTTCATCTTGTTTTGTAGTCTGCTCAAATCCACAATGCTTCTATACAATCTTTCTTAATAACACAGTTTTAAATTGTTCAAAAGTGTTCCATTATTCAGAAATATTCAACAGTCAACACAATAATTAGCAAAATGTTAAAATCTGAAAGCATTTTTTTAGAATTGATAGAATTTTCACATAAACTATGTGGAAGGTCAAAAACAGATGCAGAAAGTTACAACTATTAAACATATAAAGGTACACTCTTCATAAAATTGCTATTAGGGGTGAAACATAAAAATGTTGAGACTTTAGTGTAAAATCAATAATGAAATCTTAAAAATAGGATTGGTGGAGAAACGTATAGTAAATAAAAGAATAAGAATAAGACAAAACACTAAGATCTATGTGATACAGTTAGAGTACTCATTGGGGGAAAATTATATGTTGACAGGGAGAGAGAGAGAAAGAGAGAGAGAGAGAGAGAGAGAGAGAGAGAGAGAGAGAGAGAGAGAGAGAGAGAGAGAGAGAGAGAGAGAGAGAGAGAGAGAGAGAGAGAGAGAGAGAGAGAGAGTCAGAGAGACAGAGAAAGACACAGAAAACTCTATGGCTTTAACACCCAAATGTACATTTTTATAAAATCAACAAAGAACAAGCAAGACATAGAAATCCTAGTTACCAATTGAAATACAAAAGGACTGATAATAAATGAAATTTGTTATTCTGGGTGATTGCAATAATTTTTTGTTGGCCTGGTAGTTCTGGAATTTGTTTGTAATGATCCTGGGAATTTTCATTTTGGCATCTCTCTCAGTAAGCAATTGGTAGATTCTTCAATTCCTGTTTTACTCTCTGCTTCTAGGATATCAGGGCAATTTCCCTTCATGATTTCTTGAAAATTTTGCCTAATTCCTTTTCATTTTTATTATTATGGCTTTTAGGCGATCCAATAGTGCTTAACTTATCTCTCCTGGATCTATTTTCCCAGGTCATTGTTTTTCCAGTGAAATATTTCATATTTTATTCTATTTTTAATTTTTGGTTTTTGTTTGGTGTCTCCAAGTGTCACTAGCTTCCACTTGTACAATTCTGTTTTTTAAAAGAGTTGTTTTTTTTCCTGAAAGATAACAATGCCTTCACTTTTTTAATTAATTAATTAATTTTCAGTTTTCAACATTCACTTCCACAAGATTTTGAGTAGTAACTTTATTCCCTACCTCTCATCTCCCCCTATCAAAAGACAGAGTGCATTCTGTTTACCCCTTCCCAATCTGCCCTCTCTTCTGTCGCATTCCTTCCTTTGTCTTACCTGCTTCACCTCTATATTCCTGAAATGCAAGTTAGATTTCTATACATTATTGCCTGTATATTGTTAAAACAAATTTTAACACTTATTTTTAAAACTTTGAGTTCCAGGGGCCAGAGCCAAGATGGTGGACTAGAAAGACACACTTACCGCAGGGCACTCCCCACATCCCATAAAATACATGTAGAGTGGAACTCTCAACAAGTTCTGGACCAGCAGAAGTTAAGAACAGAGTGGAGGAGATTTCCAGTCCACAGTGACCTGAAAGGCCCACAGAAACGTCAGCTGTGCCGAGTGCAGAGCCCAGACCAGCCTTGGCCAAGCAGCGTGGTGTGGATTGGCACAACAAGACTCTGGGAGGAGGGACAGAATCTCCACTCGCAGCAGCTGGGCCTCAGATTCCTCAATCCACAGACGACAGAAGGTCAGTGACAGGGTTTTATGAGCAGGCCAGGAAGGGAGAAGGGCCTTCCTATAGCTCCAGCACCAGGCAGCTGCCTCAGAGCCAGCACAGCAGCCCATATGGAAACTCCATTGTGTAGTGTAAAAACCCCTGGGGTACTGAAGAGTTGAGTCTTACCTCAGCCCTGGGTGGAGCTCCGGGCACAGCTGGTCTTTGTCTCAAACTGAATGGTAGCCCTGCCCATCCAGGTTATCTGAAAATCATACCCCAGTGCTTCCCCATTAACTGTATTTCTTATTTCCTAGTAGCAACAACAATACTCAACAGTTGTTCCTAAAACTTTGAGCTCCAGATTTTCCACATCTCTCCCTCCCCACCAATTCCCTTTGGGAAGGCAGGCAATTCAAAATAGTCCAAATCTGTGTAGTTTTGCCAAAGACTTCGATAACAGTCGTGCTGTGTAAGACTAACTGTATTTCCCTGCATCCTATTCTGCCCCCCCCCCCTTGTTTCTATTCTGTCTTTTAATCCTGTCCCTCCCCAAGAGTGTTGGCCTCAAATTGCTCCCTTCTTCCATGGCCCTCCCTTCCATCATCCCTCCCTCCCTCCTTATCTCCTTCTTCCCCATTTTTCTGTACTGTAAGATAGGTTTTCATACTAAAATGAGTGTGCATTTTACTCCTTCCTTTAGTCGAAAGTGATGAGGGTAAACTTCATGTTTTTTTCTCATCTCTCCTCTTTTTCCCTCCACTAAAAAATTTCCTGCTTGCCTCTTGAATGACATATAATTTACCCCATTCCATTTCACCCTCTCTCCTCTCACTACATTTCTCTCTCACCGTTTACCTTAATTTCTTTTAAGATATGGTCAGATCCTATTCAATTCACTCTGTGCTCTCTGTCTCTGTGTGTGCACGCTTGTGTGTGTGTGTGCGTATGCATGCATGTATGTGTGTGTGTGCACGTATGTGTTTGTGTACATCTGTGTGTGGTCCCACCAACTACCCAGCTACTGAAACGTTTTAAGAGTTACAAATATTGTCTTTCCATGTAGGAATGTAAAGAGTTCACCTTTGGTAAGTCCCTTATGACTTCTCTTTGCTGTTTACTATTTCATGCTTCTTCTCATTCTTCTGTTTGAAAGTCAAATTTTCTTTTCAGCTCTGGTCTTTTCATCAAGAATGCTTGAAAGTCCTCTGTTTCCTTGAAAGACCACATTTTCCCCTGAAGTATTATACTGAGTCTTGCTGGGTAGGTCATTCTTGGTTTGAGTGCTAGTTCCTTTGACTTCTGGAATATCCTATTCCATGCCCTTCGATCCTTTAATGTAGAAGCTGCTAGATCTTGTGTTATCCTCATTTTATTTCCACAATACTGGAATTGTTTCTTTCTAACTGCTAGCAAGATCTTCTCCTTGACCTGGGAATTCTGGAATTTGGCCACAATGTTCCTAGGAGTTTCTCTTTTTGGATCTCTTTCAGGTGGTGATAGATGGATTCCTTCAATAATTATTTTGCCCTGTGGTTCTAGAATCTCAGGGCAGTTTTCCTTGATAATTTCATGAAAGATGATGTCTAGGCTATTTTTGTGATCATGGCTTTCAGGTAGTCCCATAATTTTTAAATTGTCTCCCCTGGAACTATTTTCCAGGTCAGTTTTTTTTCCAATGAGATATTTCACATTCTCTTCCATTTTTTCATTCTTTTGGTTTTGTTTTATGATTTCTTGGTTTCTCAGAAAGTCATTAGCCTCCATCTGTTCCATTATAATCTTGAGAGAACTATTTTCTTCTGTGAGCTTTTGAACCTCTTTTCCCATTTGGCTAATTTTGCTTTTGACAGCATTCTTCTCCTCACTGGCTTTTTGAACCTCTGTTGCCAATTGAGTGAACCTTTTTTTCAAGGTGTTATTTTCTTCAGCATTTTTTTGGGTCTCCTTTACCAAGGTATTGATCCGTTTTTCATACTCTTCTTGCATCTCTCTCATTTCTCTTCCCAGTTTTTCCTCCACCTGTCTAACTTGATTTTCAAAATCCTTTTTGAGCTCTTCTAAGACCTGAGCCCACCGGACATCCCCCTGGGATGTCTGGGATAGAAAGGCCCTGACCTCCACATCTGTCTCTGATGGCAGGCATTGTACTTCGTCATCAGAAATGAAGGTGGGAAGGAACATCTCTTCCCCAATTAAGTAGCTCTCTATGGTCTTATTCTGCTTCCTTTTTCTGGGCATTTTCCCAACCTGTTACCTGACTTCTGAGATTCCTCTCCACCCCTGCCTAGATCTGCCCAGCTAGTGCTTGGGTTCTGAGATTCAAATGGGCTTTTCGTTGCAGGTGCGGCTGTTATTCAATGTGAGCTTAAGTTCTGGTTCTTGGGTGGGGGCAGAGCCATCTCCCAGGCTCAGTTCCCTCAGGGGATTTATGTAGAGACCTTCAGTGATGGAGTGGGTGGGGGCAGGGCTGCCTCCCAGGCTCACTTCCCTCAGGGGGTTTATGCAGAGACTTTCAGTAATGGCCCTGAATTAGTGTCTGCCTGCTCTGGGAGTCCAGGGCCACTGCTGCCTCTGCTGCTGCCTCTGCCGCTGCCTCCTAATGGGGCCTGAGTCACGGAGACACCCTGCTCCCCTCTCGGCCAGCCCAGACATCTCTTTCACTGATCTGTAGAGTCCGTGGGTGGAGGGACCTTCCCGGCCACCAGAGGTTCCATCCCTGAAGCCTGCTCAGATCCGCTCCTCTGGGGCAGCAGCCAGGGCAGCGCTGGGGTGGGCTCCGCTTTCGGCGGTGCTACGGATCCCTGGGGACAGCTCTCCAGGGCTCTCTGGAATGGAAATCTCTTCCACTGTGTTTCTATGCGTCTTGCAGTGATCCAGAATTTGTGGGAAGTTCTTCTTACAGGAAATTTATGGGCTGTGGATTTGGAGCTAGTATACGTGAGTCTTTCTACTCCACCATCTTGGCTCCTCCCCACTTTCAAGCATTCTTGATGAAAAGACCAGAGCTGAAAAGAAAATTTGACCTTCAAACACAAAAATGAAGAGAAGCATGAAAAGGTAAACAGCAAAGAGAAGTCATAAGGGATTTACTAAAGCTGAACTGTTTACATTCCTACATGGAAAGACAATATTTGTAACTCTTGAAACTTTTCAGTATCTGGGTAGTTGGTGGGATTACACACACAGACACACACACACACATACACAGAGACAGAGAGCACAGAGTGAACTGAGTAGGGTGGGATAATATCTTTAAAAAATGAAATGAAGTGGTGAGAGAGAAATATATTGGGAGGAGAAAGGGAGAAATGCAATGGGGCTAATTATCTCTCATAAAAGAGGCAAGTAAAAGACTTTTCAGTGGTGGGAAAAAGAGGAGAGGTGAGAGAAAAACATGAAACTTACTTTCATCACATTCAACTGAAGGAAGGATAAAATGCACACTCATTTTGGTATAAAAACCTATCTTACAATACAGGAAAGTGGGGAAGAAGGGGATATGCAGGGTTGGGGGGTGATGGAAGGGAGGGCAGAGGGAGGAGGGAGCAATTTGAAGTCGACACTCTTGGGGAGGGACAGGATCCAAAGAGAGAACAGAAGCAATTGGGGCCAGTGTGGGATGGAGGGAAATATATTTTATCTCATACAACACGACTATTATGGAAATCATTTGCAAAACTACACAGATATGGCCTATATTGAATTACTTGCTTCCCCAAGGGAAAGGGTGGGGAGGGAGGGATGAATAGAGGTTGGAAGTCAAAGTTTTATGAACAACTGTCGAGTATTGTTCTTTCTACGAGGAAATAAGAAATCCAGGTAATGGGGAATAGAAAGTTATCTGGCCCTACAGGACAAAAGAGAAGATGGCAACGGGAAGTGAGGGATGTTAGAAGAGAGGGTAGATTGGTGATAGGGGCAATTAGAATGCTCAGCGTTTTGAGGTGGGAGGAGGGAAGAAATGGGGAGAAAATTTGGAACCCAAATTTTTTTAAAAATGAATGATAAAATTTAAATAAATTAATTTAAAAAAAAAAAAGAAATGAGGAACAGTCAGACTTCAGAGTGGCCTGGAAGGACTTATATGAACTGATGGTGAGTAAAATGAGCAGAACCAGGAGAACATTATGCACAGTAACAGTCACAGTGTTTGAGAACTGTTTCTGATAGATAGACTTAGCCCTTCACAGCAATGCAAGGACCTAAAACATCCTGAAAGCTGAGGCAAAATGCCAACTGGCTTCCGTGCGCATGAAGCAGACTATTTTCTCTTGTGTTATGTTATGTTTTGGTTTGTTTTTTCTCATGGTTTCTCCCATTTATTTTAATTCTTCTATGCAATATGACTAATGTGAAAATGTGTTTAATAAGAATGTATGCATAGAACCCAAATAAGATTGCAAGCCATCTTGGGGAGAGAGGAGGGAGGAAGTGGGAGAAAATTTAAGAATTTTGGAAAGTTTAAGACTTTGGTGAAAACTGAAAACAAATTAATTTTTACAAAAAAGAAAAAGAAAAAAAGAACCAAAAAACTTTGAGTTCCAATTTCTCTCCCTTCCTTCCTCTTCATGCACCCCCCACTGAGAAGATAAGCAATTTGATATGGGTTGCACATGTGTAGTAAGGCAAAACACATGGTTCCATGACAATCATGTTGTTAAAGAAAAACTATATTTCTCTCCATCTGCTCTAGCCCCGCATTTATTCTATTCCCTCTTTTGACCCTGTCTTTTCTCAAAAGTGTTTACTTCTGATTACCCACTGCTCCCATTTGCCCTCGCTTCTATCATTACCCCTTAATCACTTCCCTACAAATTTCCTCTAATGTAAGATTGATTTTCATACCAAATTAGGTGTTCATGTTATCCCCTCTTTAATTCAAATTTGATGAGAGTAAGGTTCACTCTTTCCCTCTTACCAGCCTCTTCTTCCCCTCCATTGGCAAAGATTTTTCTTACCTCATTCATGTGAGAGATATTCTACCCCATTCTATTTCTCCCTTTCTCCTCTGAATATATTTCCCTCTCTCTTTCATTTTGTTTTTGGATATAGTTCCTTCATATTCAACTTAGCTTTTGTCCTCTGCCATATGTATACAATCCCTCCAACTATTCGAGTACTGAGAAAAGTCTTAAGTTATAAATATTACCCTTTCATGTAGGAATGTAAACAGTTCAACTTCAATAAATCCCCTATGATTTCACTTCCTTGTTTACTTTTTCATGCTTCTCTTGATTCTTGTGTTTGAAAGTCAGATTTTATTTTCAACTCTGGTCTTTTCAACAAAAATGATTGAAAATCCAGTACTTCATTGAATGTCCATTTACCCCGCTGCAGTATTAAATTCAGTTTTACTGGGTGAGTGATTCCTGTTTTTAATCCTAGCTCCTTTGACCTCTGGAATATTATATTCCAAGCCTTGCCATCTCTTAATGTGGAAGCTGCTAGATTTTGTGTTATCTTCATTGTGTTTCCATAGTACTCAAATTGTTTCTTTCCTACTGCTTGCAATATTTCTTCTTGACCTGGGAACTCTGGAATTTGCTACAATATGCTTAGCAGTTTTCCTTTTGATATTTCTTTCAGGAGGATTGGTGGATTCTTTCAACAACTATTTTATTCTCTGGCTATAGTATATCAGAGCAGTTTTCCTTGATAATTTCCTTCTTTTTTAATTTTTTATAATTTGTTTATTTTTCAGTTCTCAACATTCACTTCCGAAAGAATGTCTTTTTTAATTTTAAATTCATTTATTTATTTTAAGTTTTCAACTTTCATTTCCACAAAATTTTGAGCTCCAAATATTCTCCCCATCTCTCTCCTCACCTCACCTCAAAATGCCAAGCATTCTAATTCCCCTTACCATCAATCTTCCCTCCCTTCTAAAATCCCTCTCTTCCCTTTTCCCCATCTTCTCTTTTGTCCTGTGGGATAAGATAAATTTCTATATCCCATTACCCGTATTTCTTATTTCCCATTTATATGCTAGAACAATATTCAACAGTTGTTCTTAAAACTTTGAGTTCCAACTTCTCTTCCTTGCTCCCTTCCCACCCATCCCCAATTGAGAAGTCAAGCAATTCAATATAGGCTATATATGTGTAGTTTTGCAAATGACTTCTATAACAGTCATTTGTGTGAGACTAACTATATTTACTTCCATCCTATCCTGCCCCCCATTTCTTCCATTCTCTCTCTTGATCTTGTCCCCCTCCCAAGAGTGTTGACCTCGAATTGGTCCCTCTTCCCACTGCCCTGCTTTCCATCATCACCCTGACCCTGTTAATTCCCTTCTCCCTCATTTTCCTGTGTTGTAATATAGGTTTTCATACCAAAATGAGTATGCATTTTATTCCTTCTTTGAGTCAAATGTGATGAGAGTAAGCTTCATATTTTCCCTCTCCCCTCCTCCATTTTTCCCTCCATTGAAAAGTCTTTTTCTTGCTTCTTTTATGAGAGATAATTGGCCCCATTCCATTTTTCCATTCCTCCTTCCAATATATTCTTCTTACCCTTTAATTTTAATTTTTAAGATATGATCCCTTTCTTTTCAACTCACCTTGTGCTCTCTGTCTCTTTCTCTGGATCCATCTCTCTCTCTCTCTCTCTCTCTCTCTCTCTCTCTCTCTCTCTCTCTCTCTCTCTCTCTGTCTCTCTGTCTCTCTGTCTCTCTCTCTATCTCTCTCTCTCTCTCTCCATCTCTCTGTGTGTGTATGTGTGTGTGTCTCTGTGTGTGTAGCTATTATCCCTCCAACTACCCAGGTACTGAAAAAGGTTTCTAGAATTACAAATATTGTCTCTCCATGTGGGAATGCAAACAGTTCAATTTCAGTAAGTCCCTTTTGAAATCTCCTTCTTGTTTACCTTTTAATGTTTCTCTTGGTTCTTGTGTTTTAAAGTCAAATTTTCTTTTCAGCTCTGGTCTTTTTGTCAAGAATGCTTGAAAGTCCTTTATTTCACTGAAAGACCATTTTTTCCCCTGAAGTATTATACTCAGTTTTGCTTGGTAGTTGATTCTTGTTTTTAGTCCTAGTTCCTCTGACTTATGGAATATCATATTGCACGTCCTTCAGTCCCTTAATGTATTCCTTAATGTAATCCTTGCTCTGATCCTCCTTCCAGGCCCCATGTGCTTGGCCAAGGCTGAGCTGGGCTCTGCTCTGCATCTGGTGCCACAGATTTTTCCCATTGTCCTTTCAGGTCACCCTGGGCTGGAAATCTCCTCCACTCAATTGTTCTATGGATTCTGCTGCTCTAGAATTTCTTGAGAGTATTTCTTTACAGGTATTTTATGGATTGTGGGGGAAGAGCTACTGTATGTGTGTCTTTCTACTCTGCCATCTTGGCTCCGCCCCCAAGAATTTCAATTCAAAATTTTCTCCCCACGTCTCCCTAGCACCCACCCATGACAGCATGTACCCCATCCACCCCTTCCTCCAGTCTGTCCTCCCTTGTATTATCCCTTTCTTTCATTTCCCTCCCTATATTTTCCTGTATGGCAAAATTGATTTCTATATCCCATTGCCTGTACATCTCAAAACCAAGAATATAAATATTATTAATCAACAAATAGAACTGGGTAAATTATACCTCACAAAAAAGAGGCAAGAAAAAGCTTTTTCAATGTAGGGGAACAAGGGAGAGGTGAGAGGGAAAGAATGAACTTTGCTTTCATCACATTTTCCTTATGGAGGGAATAACATGAATACTCCATTTGATGTGAAAATATATGTTGCACTACAGGAAAGGAGGGAGGAGTGTAAGAGGGGGCTGGGGAAAATGATAGAATGGACATCACATGGCAGAGGGAGTAATTAAAGTAAACATTTTGAAGAAGAACAGGGTCAAACAGAGAATAGAATTAATGGGGGACTGGATAATGGAGGGAAATATAGTTAGTCTTTTATATTATGACTTCTATGAAAATATTTTTCATGACTATACATGTATAAGCTATGTCTGTTTGCTTGCCTTCTAAATGGGGATGGGTGGAGAAAGGGGAAGGGAGGGAATTTGAAACTCAAAGTTTTAAATACAAATATTAAAAATTGTTTTTACAGGCAACTGTGAAACAAGACATACAGGCAATGGTGTATAGAAATCTATCTTGCCATACAAGAAAATATAAGGGAAGGTGATGAGAGAAGGGAGAGGTGTGATGGAATGGAAGGTAGTTTGGGGGAAGGGGTAAGCAGAATGCACCATGTCTTGGGTGAGTAGAGGGGAGAGATGAGGAGAAAATTTGGAAATCAAAATCTTATGGATATGTATATTGAAAACTTAAAAATAAATAAAGTAATTTTAAAAAATCTTTTAGGAAATAGGACTTATAGTGATATCTCTGGTTCAGTGGGAATGAAATGTGTGATGTCTTTTTTGGTATAGTGAAAAAACATTTTCCAGAATAACTATACCAATTCAAAGATGGTCTTTACTGTTACAATAGATATGTTTTAGGTAGTGTGGCCTAGTAAATAGAGAGCTATATTTGGAATCAGGGACATAGTTTAAAATTTGCCTTCAGAAACTTATGAGGAATGTGACAGGCTTAGGGAATGATGTGTGAAGTCTGTACAGTGAGATGATTGATGAATTTGGAGTCAGAACACCTTGATTCTGAACCTAGGCCTGATACTTGTAATCTATGTCATCTTGTGCAGTGAACATATTGTCTCTGGATATTAGATGCCTTATTTGTAAAACAAAGTCCTTGGAATCAATGTTCTCTTAGTTGCCTTAATGTTCAAAATCTATGAACTTCTTAGCTGAAGTATATACTATTTCTATCAGATTTGTTGGAATCATCATTGCAGGAATTCCCCTACACAAAATAAAATAGAGATCTTTGTATTTCCAGAGATTTGATAGATGGAATATTGTACTCTATGCCAATAAAACAACTCAGGATTTAAGCTACTCAATTTCAGGAGGATTACTAAAACTACATTGAAATGATCTGGGTCTGCTGACTTTGCCCAGACTCCTTTATCTCTTGTAATGAATACAGAGCTTAGGGAGAGGTATTATCATGGACAATTCTGCTGGCAAACCATAGACCATTAAACTATAACTAACTAGTATTGGATAAGAAATCCTAAGAACCTTTTGGGGTGAAATGTGAGAAAAAAGGATAGGGTTATGTATGGATGATGGGAAGTGAAGTCAGACAGGAGAAATTTCTAGAAAAAAAAAAAAAAAAAACTAACATGGTCACAATTTGTTGACCCAAGTTTTAATAGTACAATGTGCTTGATTACTAGAGTGCTAAAGAATCTTCTTATAAGATTATAAACAATCATGGAATTATTCTGTGTAGTATACTGAAGACATAGTGGAAGGGGAATGGAATAGAATTTTGAGTCCAAAAAGTTGGCAGACATACTAGTGTAACAATATTCTATTGTCTGTCTGTCTCCCATTAATATTCATAGATAATTTTATTTGCATTAAAATACTCTTTCTTTTACACAGAGCACACATAGAGACAACTTTTTACACAGACATAGTCTACTTAAAACCATAATGCATAATAGAATTATTCGGAAAATGTTAAAATTCATGGAAACATCAGCTGATGTATGCCTGAGGCTACTTACATGTCATGTTAGGGTTTCAGGACATAAGTTATTAAGACCTCTCTATATTTCTATTTGTGCATTGAATGAAACCATTACATCTGATAAATGTTATGGTAATCCTCCACAGAAAACTTGAGTCTTTTGAATTCTTAAATCTGATAGAACAAGATAAGGATTAAGAAAACAATTTTTAAAAGGGTGTTCATTTTAAAATACCTAATTTTTAAAAATCTGGGGACAATATTTTGCATCCTACTTTGTTCATAATAAATTTGTCCCCCAAATATTCTGGCCTTTATAGACTAAACAGTTTAATGTAAGAAAAGGATTGATAGAAGTGGGGTATTTATGTGTGTGTATACATGTGTGAATCTGGGTGTGTGTGAAAAATAATACTTCAACTTTAGTTGAAGAAACAAAGACGAATATTACATGAAAGTTAGTTAATTCAAGAGTCCCAGGCTTCTACGGAACAATGGAAGTATGTTTTAGATTTATAGCATTATGTATTTACTCATCTAAATATTCAATGGCACAGAGCCACTGAAACACAAAATAATATGAGAGAAGAGGGAAGTCACGTCTCAGAAGCAACAAAAATGAAAAAAAATGAAGGAAAAAACTCTCAAAAGAGCTAAAACAATTGAAATAACGTAAATGGACCTCCACAATTCTAAAGCATGTCAGGACTAAAAATTTTTTAAAAAATGGAAAATGGTCAAAAGAAATCCAGAGTGTGAACCTTAATCATCATTGAATGGGGTTCCAAAGTGTGTTGTAAATGCAGTAAGAAAGAAGAAGACATGGACATTTATATTCATTCATTCATTCATCAATTCATTCAACCAATATTTATTGAGAAAATACCATATGTAAGACACTGCTCTAGACATTAAGGAGACACAAAGATAAAAAAGACAGTCCTTATGGAGTTTGGAATAAAATTTATTAGTATACATTGAGTTGTTTTGTATTTTAGCAGAGGTACACATACCTAAATAGACATATACACATACATATATATGCATCTATATATGTAGAAATATATGCATATACATATATAGAGAAATATGTAACTGCAGCATCTCTCAAATAAGTCCCTTTCTCATCTCTGACACTGCCACCACTCCAACACAGGTCTTCATCACCTCATACTAGCATTACTGCAAACCCTTGCTAGTTGGTCTGCCTTCTAAAATTTCTCCCAATGCTGACCATTTTCTTTTTTTTACATATATAAATTTATTTATTTTACTTTTTACATTCATTTTCACGAAATTTTGGGTTCCAAATTTTCTCTCCATTTGTCCCCTACCCTACCCCAATTCACTGAACATTCTAATTTCCCCTATCACCAATCTGCCCTCTCTTCTATCATCCCTCCCTTCCCTTGTCCCCATCTTCTCTTTTGTGCTATAGGGCCAGATAACTTTCTATTCCCCATTACCGGGATTTCTTATTTCCTAGTAGCAAGAACAATACTCAACAGTTGTTCCCTAAATATTTAGTTCCAAATTTTCCCCATCTCTCTGTCCCCACCCATTCCCTTTGGGAAGGCAGGTAATTCAATATAGGCCATATCTGTGTAGTTTTGTAAATGACTTCGATAATAGTCATGTTGGGTAAGACTAACTGTATTTCCCTCCATCCTATCCTGCCCCCATTGTTTCTAGTCTCTCTTTTGATCCTGTCCCTACCCAAATGTTGACTTCAATTTGCTCCCTCCTCCCATTGCCCTCCCTTCCATCATCACCCCTACCCTGCTTATCTCCTTCTCCCCCACTTTCCTGTATTGTAAGATAGGTTTTCATACCAAAATGAGTGTGCATCTTATTCCTTCCTATAGTCGAATGTGATGATAGTTAACTTCATGTTTTTTTCTCACCTCTCCTCTTTTTCCCTCCACTAAAAAGTCTCCTGCTTGCCTCTTCTATGAGAGATAATGTGCTCCATTCCATTTCACCCTCTCTCCTCCCAATACATTTCTCTCTCACCATTTACCTTAATTTCTTTTAAGATATGGTCCCATCCTATTCAATTCACTCTGTGCTCTCCGTCTCTGTGTGTGCATACACGTGTGTATATGTGTGTGTATATGTGTGTGTGTAATCCCACCAACTACCTAGATACTGAAAAGTTTCAAGAGTTAGAAATATTGTCTTTCGATGCAGGAATGTAAACAGTTCACCTTTGGTAAGTCCCTTATGACTTCTCTTTGCTGTTTACTTTTTCATGCTTCTCCTCATTCTTGTGTTTGAAAGTAAGATTTTCTTTTCAGCTCTGGTCCTTTCATCAAGAATGCTTGAAAGTCCTCGATTTCATTGAAAGACCATTTTTCCTCCTGAAGTATTATACTCAGTTTTGCTGGAGAGGTGATTCTTGGTTTCAGTCCTAGTTCCTTTGACTTCTAGAATATGCTATTCCACGCCCTTCGATCCCGTAATGTAGAAGCTGCTAGATCTAGTGTTATCCTGATTGTATTTCCATAATACTTGATTTGCTTCTTTCTAGCTGCTTACAATATTCTCTCCTTCACCTGGGACTTCTGAAGTTTGGTCACAATATTCCTAGCAGTTTCTCTTTTTGGGTCTCTTTCATAAGGTGATCAGTTGATTTTTCAATATTTATTTTGCCCTCTGGTTCTAGAATATCAGGGCAGTTTTCCTTGATAATTTCATGAAAGGTAATGTCTAGGTTATTTTTTTGCTCATGGCTTTCAGGTTGTCCCATAAGTTTCAATTGTCTCTCCAGGATCTGTTTTCCAGGTCAGTTGTGTTTTTTTTCCTCTGAGATGCTTCAAATTATCTTCTATTTTTTCAAACTTTTGGTTTTGTTTTCTAACTGCTTGCACTATCTCATAGTCATTAGTTTCCCTGAACTCGACTGTCTTTTTAAGAACTCTTTTTTTCAGTAAGCATTTGAAACTTGTTTTCCATTTGGCTAATTCTGATTTTTTAAAGCCTCCTTCTGCTCATTGGCTTTTTGGATCTCTTTTTCCAATTGAGTTAGCCTCTTTTTAAAGGTGTTGTTTACCTCAGCATTTTTTGCTTCTCCTTTAGCAGGCTGCTGACACTCTTTTCAAGCTCTTCTATGGCCTGAGCCCATTTCATATTCATTTTGGAGGTATTGGAGGTTGAGGCCTTGGCTTCCTCTTACAGTATGCCTTGTTCTTCCTCATCTGAAAGGATGGAAGGAGACACCTGTTCACCAAGAAAGCAACTTTCTATGATCTTATGGTTTTTTTTCCCCTTTCTGGGCATTTTCCCAGCTATTTACTTGACTTCTGAATCCTTGTTCAAGAGGAAGGTCCTAGTGTTTCTTCTCCCCCCAGTACAAAGTTGAGATTCAGATCAGCTGAGCAATTCCCTGGGGCTTTGGGTGGGGGGAGGATGTGGCTGCCACTGAGGACTGAGTTTCAGATCTGCTGCTCAATTCTGCCAGAGACTTTAAGGTGAGCTTCTTGGACAATGGACCCAGGCTGCTTCTGTGGTTGCTGTAGCTGCTTTCTACTGCTACCTGGGGCTAGAGCTGGGGAAACCGTGTTACCCTGTTCCCACCTGTGAAAGCCTTCCCAGAGTTACCTTTGGAGATTTCTTTGTCACTTGTGAGTTGAGGGATCTGGGACCTTCCCTGCTTGGAATTCTGCCCTGGAAATCTGTTCAGGTCATCTTCCTCTCAGTGCTGCACAACCAGGGCTGGGCTCTGCTCTGCTCAGTGTCCCATGGGATAGACCTTTTCTGGGGGCCTTCCAGTTTACTCTTGGCTGGAAACCTCTTTCACTCTGTTTTTCTGTGGCTTCTGCTGCTCTAGAATTTGTTCTGAGTCATTTTCACAGGTATTTCGTGGGCTGTGGGGGAAGCACTAGAACATATGTGTCTTTCTACTCTGCCGTCTTGGTTTTGCTTCCCCTACTTGCCCAATTCCAATTTTTTGAACATTTTTATTTAGTTTTAGTTCTGAATTCTATCCCTCCTTTTCCTCTCCATAGGATGGTAAACAATCTTAATTCTAGTTTTTAAGTACCATTTTTTTCCATTTGGCCAATTCTACTTTTTGAGGAGTTGTTTTCTTTGGTGAATTTTTTTTTTTTATTTCTCATCCCCCCCAATTTTTTGTACTTCCTTTACCAAGGTATTGATAGTACTTTTCATGATTTTCTTGCATAATTCTCATTAATTTTCTTATTTTTTTTCTTTTACTTTTTCCATTCACTTTTTAAAATCCTGGTGGGGTTATTCCAGGAGGATGTTTTTTGATTGAGACCAATTCATATTTCTCTTTACTGCTTTGCATGTAAGTGCTTTGACATTGTGCTCATCTTCTATATTTGTATTTTCATCTTCCCTATTTCAATAATCAAATTCTATGTTCAGGGCTTTAACTTTTTGCTCATTTTCTAGCATATCTTATCACTTATGGAGTTGACCTTTACTCTTGGATTACAGGAGGCATTGTCCCAAATTTCTTATATCAAAGACCAGGGACCTGGTCACTGACTTGCTTTATCATGGGCTCTGAGGTTAAAGACTTCTGCATTGTTCTGAGCTATTTGGGGCTGCTTACTCACCTGTTGTCCTGTTTTTGCCTGCCTGGCCTACTGTGATGGCAAGCAAGATAGGAACTTTTGTTGTTTTGGTTTTGGTACAATCAAGTATTTCTGATTGAATCTCACCTATATCAATCAAAAGTCTTTACTAGAAACAAAACACAGAACAACAGTTTCTTTAACTAGAAACAATATATGTATCTGTATTGTTAATTATTTTAATGTGATTAACAATCTTCCCCATTCATTAATGGGTCTGCTCATTAAGGGGAGTTTGATTAGGCAAGATTTGTGGGAAGGACTGAGCTTTTGATTAAAGAAGCATTGGTTCTCAAGGGTTGTGGTGCCCTCTGGCTTGAAAAACTGTATAAATACTCTGAATTGAGGTTTTACTTTGAGTTGCGGTATTTTTGCGGTAAGCACTGGAAGAGTTTGTTTGGCCAAATGAGTACTCTGGGAAACTGCTAAGAAGCCTTCTACCTTGGAAAACACAGATGTGGGTGCTTTGCTCTCTGGAAACTATGGTCAGATGGTAGGACCAGTATGTTGATGGTCAGGCAGATGAAGCCATGAGTGTTGATGTTTGGTTTCTCTTTATTTTCTTGAAGTTCATGGTGCTGACTCACCTGCACTAAATGAATGATATATGTCATTGGTCAAAGGAATGATGCACATGCTTGATTAAAGTGATTCCTGGGGGAGAAGCCAAGATGGCATGAGTAAAAAGACTCACCTATGCTAGCTCCGAATCCACAGCCCAGAAATTTCCTGTAAAAAGAACTCCCCACAAATTCTGGAGCAGAGCAAGCCTCGCACCAACACACTGGAGAAGATTTCTGTTCCAGAGAGCCCTGGAAAGCCATCCCCAGAGGTCCATCATGCTCTGGACAGCAGAACCCACACCTGCCCAGCCCTGGCCCCATGGTCACAGAGGAACAGATCCGAGAAGGCTTCAGGAATGGAACCTCTGGGAGCCGTGAAGGTCCCTCCACCCACAGGCACTCCAGGTCAGTGAGAGAGACTTCTGGGCTGGCTGAGAGGGAAGCAGGGTGTCTCCATGACTCAGTTCCCCTCAGGAGGCAGCAGCAGAGGGAGCGGCAGAGGCAGCGGCCAAGGCGGCGGTGGCGGCCCAGAACTCCTGGAGCAGCAGGCAGGAGCTCAGGGCCATTACCAAAGATCTCTGCATAAACCCCCTGAGGGAACTGAGCCTGGGAGGTGGCCCTGCCCCCACCCAAGCCCCAGAACTTAAGCTCACATTGAATAGCAGCTTCACCCACCACTGAAAGCCCATTTGAATTTCAGACCCCAAGCACTAGCTGGGCAGATCTAGGTGGGGGTGGAGAGGAGTCTCAGAACTCAAGTAACTGGCAAGGAAAATGCCCAGAAAAAGGAAGCAAAATAAGACCATAGAGAGCTAATTTCTTGGGGAAGAGATGTTCCTTCCTCCCTTCATTTCTGATGAGGAAGTACAATGCTTGCCATCAGGGTAGGACGTGGAGGTCAGGACCTCTCTATCCCAGACATCCAAGGTGGATGTCCGGTGGGTTCAAGCCATGGAGGAGCTCAAAAAGGATTTTGAAAATCAAGTTAGACAGGTAGAGGAAAAACTGGGAAGAGAAATGAGAGAGATGCAAGAAAAGTATGAAAAACAGGTCAATACCTTGCTAAAGGAGACCCAAAAAATGCTGAAGAAAAGAACACCTTGAAAAATAGGCTAACTCAATTGGCAAAAGATGTTCAAAAAGCCAATGAGGAGAAGAATGCTTTCAAAAGCAAAATTAGCCAAATGGAAAAAGAGGTTCAAAGGCTCACTGAAGAAAATAGTTCTCTCAAGATTAGAATGGAAATGATGGAGTCTAATGACTTTCTGAGAAACCAAGAAAACATAAAACAAAACCAAAAGAATGAAAAAAATGGAAGAGAATGTGAAATATCTCATGGGAAAAACAACTGGCCTGGAAAATAGATCCAGGAGAGACAATTTAAAAATTATGGGACTACCTGAAAGTCATGATCAAATAAAGAGCTTAGACATCATCTTTCATGAAATTATCAAGGAAAACTGCCCTGATATTCTAGAACCAGAGGGCAAAATAAGTATTGAAGGAATCCATCTATCACCGCCTGAAAAAGATCCAAAAAGAGAAACTCCTAGGAACATTGTGGCCAAATTCCAGAATTCCCAGGTCAAGGAGAAAATCTTACAAGCAGCTAGAAAGAAACAATTCCAGTATTGTGGAAATACAATCAGGATAACACTAGATCTAGCAGCTTCTACATTAAGGGATCGAAGGGCATGGAATAGGATCTTCCAGGACTCAAACGAAGAATCACCTACCGAGCAAAACTGAATATAATACTTCAGGGGAAAATATGGTCTTTCAATGAAACAGAGGACTTTCAAGCACTCTTGATGAAAAGACCAGAGCTGAAAAGAAAATTTGACTTTCAAACACAAGAATGAGAAGAATCATGAAAAAGTAAACAGCAAAGAGAAGTCATAAGGGACTTACCAAAGGTGAACTGTTTACATTCCTACATGGAAAGACAATATCTGTAACTCTTAAAGCTTTTCATTATCTGGGTAGTTGGTGGGACCACACACAGATGTACACACACACACATGCACGCACACACACACATGTACATGCATGCACGCACACACACATACACACTTGCACGCACATACAGAGACAGAGAGAACAGAGTGAATTGAATAGGATGGGACCATATCGTAAAAGAAATTAAGGTAAACGGTGAGAGAGAAATGTAGTGGGAGGAGAGAGGGTGAAATGGAATGGGGCAAATTATATCTCATTCAAGAGGCAAGCAGGAGACTTTTTAGTGGAGGGAAAAAGAGGAGAGCTGAGAAAAAATCATGTAGTTTACCCTCATCACATTCGACTAAAGGAAGGAGTAAAATGCACACTCATTTTGGTATGAAAACCTATCTTACAGTACAGGGAAGTGGGGGAGAAGAAGATAAGAGGGGGGGAGGGATGATGGAAGATGGGAGAAGGGAGCAATTCGAAACCAACACTTGGGGAGGGACAGGATGAAAAGACAGAATAGAAATAATGGGTGGCAGAATAGGATGGAGGGAAATACAGTTAGTCTTACACAACACGACTGTTATCAAAGTCTTTTGCAAAACTACACAGATTTGGACTATATTGAATTGCCTGCCTTCCCAAAGGGAACGGATGGGAAGGGAGGGATGGGGAGAATTTGGAACTCAAAGTTTTAGGAACAACTGTTTAGTATTGTTCTTGCTACTAGGAAATAACAAATACAGGTAATAGGGAATAGAAAGTCATGTGGCCCTACAGGAGAAAAGAGAAGATGGGGACAAGAGAAGGGAGGGATGATAGAAGAGAGGGCAGATTGGTGATAAGGAAAATTAGAATGCTTGGTGTATTGGGGTGGGTGGAGGGGATAAAAGGGGAGAAAATTTGGAACCCAAAATTTTGTGAAATTGAATGCAAAAACAAATAAATAAATTTATATTAAAAAATAAATAAACTGATTGTTAAGTCCTCAAAAGTTGTCTTTCCTTTTATGAATTCAGATATAAGAACTTGTGGTAGCAGCACTCCCCTCCCACCCCGTGTATTGTTCGGATGCTTACAGATACACCTAGTTACGCTGGATGGGCAGGGGCTTCTGGGGCTTGAATCTCATCTGTTGTGCCAGGACTTCCATGTCTGCCAGGCCTGGCCCCTATCTTGTTGTATCAGGGCTGGGTACCTCACAGCTAACTAGTTGTGCTGCTGGCCTTCTGAGCCAGGACCACAGGGCATAGATTTCTGATCAGTGCTAGGGCTAGGGGCCTCCTCATTGCTTACCCAGAAACCACCTGTACTGCCCTGTGCTCCTCTTTCATTGAAGTGAAACAGATATTTCCTGAAGTCATTCTAAGTTATTGTGGATTGGAAAATCATTTCACTCTGTTCTTTTGTGGGTTCCATTTTGAGGCTTGATTGAAATTTGTTTAGAGGGAAACTAGGGAGAGCTCATGCAGCTTCTTCTATCTTTTTTTTCTGACATCTGGTTCTGACCCTCTTTAAAGTTTGTTAAGCACTGCTGTCTCCTAATTTTCTTCCAAAGTGCTTGACCACCTTTCTCAGTCTCTCTCTTCCCCTTCTCACAGTTCATCTTTTTTTCACAACCCTTCATTTATAAAGAATTATCTCAAGGTAGTGGACATACTCATTTCCTCTGTCTATGTGAACTCCTTCTATGTGCCTTAAAAATGGTAAAGTTCTTAGGAGTTACTTGTGCTATCTTCCCAGATCAGAATGTACATGGTTTAACTTTATTGTGTCCCTTATAAGTTTTTTTTTTAATATTTAAATTTTTAAACTTCTCTTGAGTCTTCTGTTTCATTGTCACATTTCTTATTCAGCAATGATCTTTTCATCAGAGAGGAGTACATCTCTATAATGTAGGTAATACAAGTATTTTTATTGTTCATTTTACAGATGAGGAAATTAGCTCAGAAAAGCATTTGCTATTTGTGACTATTCAGTGTATGCAATTTTGCATCATTCTATAGATGAAGAAAATGAAACTTGTATCATTTAAATTCCTTTTCCAACATAAAAATAACCAAGGTAGGAAATTTAATTATTGTCATGCTATTCTAGAGATGAGGAAACTACCATCCATGATGTGAAGTTCCTTGCCTGAGGTCACATGGTCTTTTCTCTGCAATTTTCAGTGAACATTGGAGCTGGGACCAAAACCCTTGTCTTATAACTTCAAATTTAATTACCTTTCCACCAGTGAACATGTTCATTGCTCAATATGCATAGTTTGAGTAACTGAAATTAATAGAACTCAGTGTGAAAATTTTCTTCTACTTAAATGTTCCTCCAAAAGTTCTAAAAGCATAGTAGAACAACAAACATGTTAATTTATTATTCATTTCGGTGAAGTGGAAGAAGGTCACTGAACACAGAGCAGTAAGAATGATTCCTCCATTTTTTCAAATGTAAAATCCATTGAGAGATCTCTGGTCTAGCAAGTAAATATATCTAGTAAATGAATTGCAACCATAAATCTATCAAACAACAAACATTTGTTCTGTGTCTACCATGTTCTTGGCCTTAGGGAAAGGTATTGGAGTTTATCATTAAATTAATGAGACAATTCTTACTCACAGGACCTTATATTCTAAAGAAAAGCACATGCATGCATATTATATGTAAATATATCATAAAATGAAATGAGTAATTTCAAATACTTATGAAATATACAAAAAGAAGATAATTTGGGAAATCAGGAAGTAGCATTCAGGATAAATAGAAAACCTTTGAACAGGAAGAGCTTATTTGAGATACATCTTTAAGTAAGAGAAAGAAAATAAGGTAGAATGAAGAGGAAATATATATCAGGTAAACTGGATGGCAAAAGCATGGAGACAGAAAATTGACTTCCTGAGGAAAAAAAAAGAATGCCAGTTTGGTTGGATTGTAGAGTGCAGGATTAGGAGTAATGTCCAAGAATGGGGAGAAAACAGTTTCAACCAGGTTTTAAGGACTTTTAAATGTTAAATACAGGGGTTTATAGCTTATCCTAGAGGCAAAAGAAAAGAGTATAGTTAATTGAGTAGAGAAAGTATGTGCTTAGATGTGTGCTTTGTAGGTTGGATCAGAGTGGTGAAAGACTTGAGGCAGAAGAAAAATAAGAGATTCATTGTAATAATCTAGATGAGAAGTGAGGTAAACCTGAACAAAGGTAGAATAGAGAGAAGAGGTCTGACATAAAAATTCCAGTGGAAAAAAAGAAACTGCAAATTTTGACAATTAATTTGATATGTTGGGTGAGGTAGAATATAGTCAGTGATCGTGCAATCAAAAACCTGGGAGTGGAATAGAAGGATGGTGATGCCTTTGATTTTGGGAAATGATCTTAAGGATTTAGAAGTGTTTAGAATGTGTTAAAAAATAGCATAGGATTTATGACCTTACTTTTCTCTGTAAAATAAGAGAAAATGTCCAAGCTGATGAGAATGAATAAGAGATGACTATGAGTACCATCTGGAAGGTCTGAAATACAGAAAAAATGCAAGAGTAATAAGACTGCTTTGATGAACTGAGTGAACAATTGGTATTGGATAATTTAAAGTTATAATCAACTTGAGTTTTGATTTTATTGCTGTCTTGGTACAGCTACTGGTAGGTGAATAAAAGAGTAGATAGATGATGAAAGTAATTCAGTGCTAAGGTCTGACAGTAAATGATTCTTCAGAGCATGAGGTCTTACTTCTTCTTTTGATGTCTTTGTTGGTTAAAACTAAAAGAGTTTATCATATTGTTAGCCTTCTGAAGGATCATAAACTTGAAGCATGGCATTACTTTATAGAGCTGATTTAGTCTAACCCTTATGTTCCCTCCCTTTAAAAGCTGGGAGAAATGAGAACCAGACAGCTTACATGACTTGTGAAAGGTCACAAAATTAATGTGTGAAGTAAGATTTTAACTCAGTCCTTCCTGATCCCAAGTCTAACATTCTATCCAGTAAACCAGTCCAGAGCTTTCTTATCTCTCATAATAACAGCTTACTTTTACATGGGTCCTTGTGTTTCAAAAGTGTTGTGCAGCATTATTTCATTTTTTTCTTACAATCTGTGAGCTAGGCAAATGTTTATTGTTATTATCATTTTAGAGAGTGGATAACTGAGACCTGACAGTGGTTTTACTGAAATCACTATATCTACAGAGAGCTCCAAGGACAGATACTTGCACATAAGAGATGCTGAAAAAATGTTTGTAGAATTAGATTAAAGAAACAGATTTAAGAAATTTGATGTAAGAATGCATTTTTTTCTATTGCTTTGAATGTGTGCATGCAAATCTGACCCCAAGAAAACTTCCCTTTTCCTTTAGTAAAGATTGCATACACATGCAAGTTTTAGTTATTATTCTTCTCTCACCTTTTCCCTTAGGATTTGTGTGGGTGGGTTGAGACAGGCATAGAAGCATTTTGATTGAGTATAATTTTGAATTGTGTAGGGAATGGAAAAATAAATTTATATAACTGGAAAGTGGGAATTGTGACACTGAGAATGCTACTTAAGGGAAAAGTTCTCACTCCTATTGTTCTCTCAATTCACTTGGAAGGTTCTGCATGAGCCAGTTTTGCAGAAGGCATGGAGTTCACCTGTGTGGTGATCCCAGGAGCACACAAGTCAAAGTGGTTTATTATTTTATTGGTGCTGGGAGACAGGTTAGATGTAGTATACAATTATTCAGCTTCAAATATTTATCAAAAACCCGAATCCTTTTCCAAATTGAAAAAATTATTCTGGAAAAAATTGGTGTCACAGGTTAGGTAATAAATGAGGTAGGTAAAATTGTACATATGTATCAATCTAACAGGTATACTCATTGAAGAGGAAATAAAATTATAGAAATAATTATTTTTCATTTTCCATATTTATTTTATATATTTAATACTTATCAATCAAAACAATAGAGATTATAAGATAGTGGATGAAGTAATAGACATAGAATCATTAAGACTAAAAGTCATAATCCTACATTTAACATGGAGACAATAGAACATCATCAACCAATGCTGAGGTCATTGACCATTTGCCTCAGGTTGAAGTCAAACCCTCTTTAGCTGAACTTCCAACTGAAGAAGAGGTTTTCAAGGTTATTAGGCTCTTTTCATGTGGCAAAGCACCTGGTACTGATTCTATTACAGCTGCAATTTACAAGGTAAGGGGACCATTGCTCATACAAAATCTGACTAAAATTTTCCAGGTTATATGGCAAGAGGAGGTTATCCCCCAGGAACTTAAGGATGCCTCCATTGTCCATCTCTATATAGGTAAAGGGAATAGACTGCCCTGTGACAGTCACAGTGGGGGGGTCTTTCTTTTAGTCATTGCTGGAAAATTCTTGCTAGACTCCTCTTTAATAGGCTGATCCTTCCCCTGGAAGATGGCCATATACCTGAGAGTCAGCGTGGCTTCAAAAATGGCCAAGGAACAGTCAATATGGTGTTTGCTGCCCAACAACTGCAAGAGAATTGCCAGGAGCAGGACAGAGGTCTGTGCACATTGTTTGTAGATTTGGCCAAGGCCTTTGACACTGTTAGTTGAGAGGTCTTATGGAAAATTATGCCAAAATTTGATTGCCTGGAGAAGTTCATAACATTGTACATCAATTTCATGATGGCATTTTTGCCTGGGTTCTGGATAGTGGACAATGCTCTCCTGCCTTCCCAATCACCAGTGGAGTTCAACAGAGCTGTGTGCTTGCTCCCATTCTATTTAGCATGATTTTTTCAGCCATGTTTTCAAATTCTTTCAATGAGAGTGAACATGGCATCAAAGTCAACTACTGTACTTATGGTAAGGTCTTCATTTTGAAAAGGTTGCAAACCCAGACCAAAGTGGAGGGAGTTTGATGCATGATTTTCTATTTGCGGATGATTGTGCACTCAGTGCAGCCTCTGAAACTGAGATGCAACAAAGTGTGAATTAATTATCTGCTGCCTGTGCTAATGTTGGCCTAAAAATTAACACCAAGAAAACACAGATGCTTCATCAGTCAACACTACACCATCTATCTGTGGAACCATTGGTTACAACAAATGAAGAAATTTTGAATGCTGTGGAAAAGTTCATTTACCTTGGTAGTGGATTTTCCAGGGTTGTACACATGGACAATGAGGTTGATGCATGCATTACCAGAGCTAGCTCAGTGTTTGGGAGGCTCTGAAGAAAAGTTGGGGAGAGAAGAGGTATTAGACATACTACCAAAACTAAGGTCTACAGAGCTGTTGTGCTGACCTCATTGCTGTATGCCTGTGAAACATGGACAGTCTACCAGTGCCATGCTGGGAAACTGAATCACTTCCATTTGAACTGTCTTAGAAAGATTTTGAGGATCACCTGGCTGGATAAGGTGCCAGTCACTGAAGCCCTTACTAGAGCTGCCAAGCATTCAAACTATGCTTCAGAAAGCACAACTCCAATGAACTGGCAATATTGTTAAAATGCAAAATGTATGCTTGCCAAAAAGACTACTTTATGGAGAACTCCCCTGGGGCAGGCCATCACATGGTGGTCAGAAGAAGCAATACAAGGACACTCTCAAGGTCTCTCTCAAGAACTTTGGATTTGACGGTGCAACATGGGAGACATTGGCAAAAGACCGTTCAGCATGATGTGCCCACATCAGAAAGGGTGCTATGTTCTATGAGCAAAACAGAATTGGGACAGCACAAAGTAAATGTAGGATGTGTAAATTTGGGGTATGTACTCCAAATATTCATGGGAATTGCCTGTGCCTAAACTCTGGTAGAGCATTCCACACTCATATTCGTCTGATCAGCCATAGTAGGACACACTGAAATTTCATTTTATTATAGTGATATCATTTTGGTCCTCTTTGAAAACAAAGAACAGCAACCAACCAACTACTATGTGATGATGGGATTTTCATCTAATCTCTCAGAATTTAGATTCCATCATATGTAAAATGAATATAATAATAATATGACAGCCTAACTCAAAGGACTGTGTGAGAGTCAATTGAAATAAGTGTGTGCATTTGGTTAAAAATATATTGTACTATGTAAATGTAAAATGTTATTACTACATTTAATATCAATAATAGAACTCAACCTTGATAATAATAAGTACCAATGATGCTTTCAATGTCTCTGCAAATTTTGAGTTTATAGCCTAGTTATTTTGTTTAACTCTAAATCAGTTCTTTTAATCTTATGTATAATGTGGACATGAGCTTACTGACAACTATATACTACATGTTAAAGTTTCCCTTCTTCACAGAGGAACAGGGCAATGAAGTTATGCAATAACCAGCAAATTCAAAGGATTTCTGAGGCTCAGGGCTGCTTGAAATACCAGTGATCCTTTGTGAAGAGAACTCTAGATGAACTTAGAGATGGCTGTGGAGGCCCAACCAACCTTGATTGGCTCACAGTGAACTTGAGCAGCAGCTTCTGACTCAGGACTTACCAATTACCATATTCCCATGTTTAACATACCTTCAGATGTCTTCTCCCTTAAGCCTTCACTCCGTAACTGAAAGTCTCTTACTACTTCACCCCATTTTTCCTCCTTTTGAGAAGATGCTGCCTTGTAGGATTTTCTCTCTCTTAGAAGTCCTTTTTATCAGAAAATAAATGAATTTAATTGGTGTATTGTACTATGTTTCATTTCAGGGCTTTTGTGGAACCAGGGGTCATTTGTTAATATTAATGATCCACTGAATACTAAATATCAAAAGAATATTAGAATTGTGATATCCCCGGTTTTTTAAATTGGAATAACATGCAATATCATGCTAATGTGTACTTTTGGAATTTGAAGACAGCCTGAAGCAGTTTTGAAAAGTATCCCAACCAAAACTTATAGAAAGGTAATTAATAAAAAAAAAAATGAGCTTCAACCTGAGGTCACCATTAAATTATTGATTCTTTCACTCCAACAGGAAGTTAAGAGGCTTGATAGATATTTTGATAGTAGGTAATAAAAAGATCAAAAACTTACAGAAAAATTTTGCAACAAAAATTCATCATCTCCCTGAGAAATAGTAAATGAATTTCAAATTTAGGCACATTTAGACTTGTCTAATGGAACTGAAAGTAGTTTAACTCTGATGGCATCTTATTAACTGAGTAATAGTTAAGAGTGGAATCAAAAACTTATCCAGGAATTATATAGGAATTCATCCAATAATATGTCTAAAAAGGCATCATACTTATGGTTAAGTCATGCATGTTTTGCATTTGTTTCTCTTGCTTTATGAAAGTGGAGGGATCCAATCACAACTAGGATTTATAGTCAATGTTATCCTTAAGAGTTCAAATTTAGTGATCAGTTCAGATTAAGTGGATAAATAGATAGATAAATTCATATTTAAGAACTGGAGGAAAATTGGATAACATCAAATTTAATCTCTTCATTTTATGGCTAATGAAACTGAAATTTAGAGAATTCAAGTGACTTTCCCCATGTCATAGAGTTAGGAAGTGTGTAACAAAGGACTTGAACCCAGATCTTTCTCTCTTCATGTTCCCACTCCATCCACTAGAACATGTGGTCTTACTAAATATACACAACATTCTATTGTAAACTGCAAAAGTTTAGCAGTTACTTTATATCTAATCAAATGTGACCTTGTGGCTCGAATTATATATGAGAAATTTCCTAGTTTTCATAAATCAATAGATTACAAATTCTTGTACTGCAAATGCAGAACTCAAAATAACCTTGAAAATTCAACAAATAAACAACACAGAAACTACACTATTATTACAGACAACACTATTGCATACAATCTCCCAATCAGAACACATCAAAACACAAGAATCAAGTTTTTGTTTTAATGGGTGTCACCATGCCTAATGCTTGTAATCTTCAAACTTCCAAAATATAGAGAATATAATACAAATCAAGTGGAAATAGGATGTGGTACATGTCATTTATTTTGTCCTCTGTCATCTCAGAAATGTACTAATGATATATGCTTTCTGTATGTTTAAAGAAGATGCTCTTAAATCCTAGTTGTTTTTTTATCTACCAGAAATAGTTTAACCATTTATGTAATAGGCCACAGAATAAAAAATATAAAACGATAAGAGGACACCAGAGTTTTAGCCCAGTATCATTCCATAATGAACTCTATTAAAAGTTCAAAATTGGATAATGAAGATAAAGATGATGATGAACAAAAAACTGAGAATAAGGAACTTCTTCTCCACTCATAGAAGTTTTTCACATAAAACTATTTCAGCAATTTAAAAAATGGGAGCTAGGCTTCTTGGAAGACTACAAGAGTGTTTGTAGCCTGACTCAAAGAGAAGTTTAATCAAAAAAAGTGTAAGAACAAAAAAGGGGAGATGGACTACATTCCATCTTAACACCAAAGGCAGTCTCTAGACTTCTCTCCAAAGAGCAAGGCAACACTTTATTCTTTGTAAATTAATCATCCTCACTGTCCTCCCTGTTGCAGCTATGTAATGTCAAAATTTCTGTGTTGCTGTTTTAAATCTGTATATTTCAAGGCCCACAACAGCTCTGCCGAAACCATGAGAAAAATCATATCTATTCCCTCACCTATAATCCCTGCATGCCCATGAAAAGGAAAAATAAATTCATAGTAAGTGTTCAGGATAAAAAAAAATGGTTGAAAACTGACCTACTTAACACATAGTATAATAGAAATGTATATACTGATAACATTGATTTAAGTTTGGGTCACAAAAGTATGTCACATAAGAAAGTGTAGGAGAAAGAATAAAAGGTAGAAGAGAGATTTAGGCACCTTTTCTAAGAGTATAGGTAGTCCAATGCAAATATTTATTATAGGCTAAATACATTTCTGGAATCCTCAGACATATCTCTTCCTATATATCACTTACCTCCTGATACCTATTTACCCCATCTTCCAGCAAACACATGTTAATTTAAGGCTCTCATTTCAGCACCTTTATTTTGGAGAGGGAAGGTTTTTATTTTAACCTAATTTTGACAAATCTCTAAATGTTAGAATTACATGCAAAGTATGAAAAAGTATTTGACACAATTTTATCCTTACTTAGAAATGGGACCTGGTGATCCTTGAAATCAAGGTCTGTTTCTCCCCTTTCTATTAAGTCGCTAATGTTTAGCAAAGTGTCTATAAGCATTAAGCTGACTTGTATATCAGAACATACAGTTGAGCCAACAAATTTGGTTAATGTTGGAGATGCCAAAGGTCTTGGTGTTCAACCTCCCTTAACTCTGAAATTCCTCTAATTCACCATGACCTCTAAGTGTCCAGGTCTCCTTCTATCTCTGTCCTGCTAGGTTTATTCTTTATCCCCATTACAACTTTGCCACTTTATCTATTTCTCATTTCTCATCATCACTTTTACTCTAGATCTACTTTTATTTACTTATGATCTTAAAACTGAAGGCACCCAGTTCCATTTTGTGCTGATCCCTACAAAATCCAGCCTTTTGCCACCACCACTTTTACTTGCTAAATCATGCTGGCAGAAGTCACAAAACTGTGCTGATGGAGTCCACTACAAATGCATATTATTAATTCTCAATATTTTGCTGCTGCAGGGCAATTCATTTATGCTTACTTAACTAACTGAATAATATTCTCTACAAAATGTGTTTCAAATTTTCTCTTTTTTAGCCAATTATACTTTCTCATAGTTCTCATAAAGAAAATCTTACCTCATATTTAACTGAGAAAATCCACGTGCCATTCTTGAGGTCCATCTTCACCCAGATTTTACATTTCAAATACCTCCAGTGACTTTTCCCCATTCCCTTTTCCTTTGTTCCACTGTAACTGGAATAGGTGCCTTTTCTCACATACCAGTATTCTCAATCCTTCGGAGCTAATTAGAATAATGGGTAGAATGCTGACATAGGAATTGAAAAGACCTGAGATGAAATTCTGGCTCATCCTAGCTAAGTTAAACTGAGCAAACCATTAACCTATCTGTGCCTCAATTTCCTCATCTGTAAAATGTTAATAATAGCAACTAGCATCAGGTATGTTGGCAAAAGCATAATTCTTTATATTATGGAGGGTGAGGTTAATAGAATCCTTGAATTTGGAAATTTTGAGCTGCGGTGTGCTACAATAGCAGTTCTATGTATAGCCAAAAGACAACATGAGGAGATCTTGAGATCAGGGCAGAAGTGAGGTGATGTATGAGGTTAGAAATCAATCTATCCAGGAGGCCTTAGCCATTCCATGTCATAAACAAAGCAGATTAAAGCTCCTCTGAGAATCAACAGTGGAATATCATCCAGGAATAGCTACTGTAAGTGTGGTCTCAGTGTGATAAAAAAAAAAACACTCTCACAGTAAAATTAACAAAACTAATAACTTAAAATTGAGGTTGAAATGATAAAATGTGATTATATACATAATCTGCTTCAAAAATAATGTTGCAATATAGAAATTTCAGTTATTATTACTGATCTAATCTCCTCTGTGAGTTTATCCCTTTATCTCCCTATATTTATAATCTTCAATATTACATTCACTAACTCTCTCTTTAATGCCTGAAAATACTCCTTGCATTTTCCTATTAATTAAAAAAAGCATCAATTGATTTTGCCATTCCTTCAAGTCATTGTCATATATTTCTTTATACCTGGACAAGCACACTCTAAGGGGGGAAATGTTATATTCATTAACAACCAGTGAAGTAATGGAAAAAAAAATTAATATTTTTGTCTGCTGAACTCATAAATACTAGGTCTGAGTTCAAATTCTGACTCTGCTATTTATTGTAATGTGTGGCATGAGTAAATGACATAAATTATCTGAGCCTCAGTTTCTTCATTTGTAAAATGAGGGTGTTGAACTCTATGAACTCTAGGTTTCCTTTCACCTATGGATTATAAACCTGTGATTCTATGATACTCTACTCTTTCAACTAAACTCACTTTCCTATCCATCAAATCTTTCTCCGATCTCATTGTAACAATAAAATTATTCTCTCCATAATTAAAAATTATTTTTTAAAACTTCTAAACCTAACTATACCTCCAGTGGACAGCCTCCTCACTGCTACCTCCTCCCAAGACATATATCTACAAAATATCAATAAAATCTTTGGAACAAAGAAGCTATAGAACACACCTAAATCAGATTGAATTAACTTTTCCCCTAGTTGTATTGACTTGTGTACTAATATTAGGCCCTTTGGACAAGCAGGATATATAGTTATATATAGGATTCTGGAAAAGGACTGCTGAGTCCCTAAAGAATTCTTTTAAGAATTATTCTTAATCTCCTTGAAGACAATTTTTTTAAAAATGCCTTTATTTTACTGTGAACTGTTTTTTAACCAACTTGGGGGACTGCTTTTACCTGAACAACATATTCTTTTCAAAAAGTTTTTATTTGAACTCTCAGAATCTGAATGAACTCATCATATGTTAAACCATAGTGCAGACAACTAGATCTATAAGAACCAATTTCCCTTTTTCAGTAACGTATTTTCTTGATGAACACTTTCTCTATTTTTTCTTCAAAGATAACTATTATTTATATATTGTATTTTCCTATCACACAACATGTGACTCTCCGTTTCTGGCTGAATGAGTCCCCCTGTTTACTTCTTCAAACATTATAGCCTTCCATGACTCAAAGTCGTGGATTGTGTTTACATTGAATTTGTTAATAAATTGAATACATTCTAACAAGCAGAATGCATACTCCATGAGGGTAGGCTATGATTTTTTTTCCCTGTCTTTTCATCTTCAGCTCCCAGTTCAGTGTCTGGATCAAATGACATACTTAGTAAACAGGAGATAGTACTGAAAATGGGATTTTATTGGGATAGGAAACTCCAAAATGAGAAAACTCTCTGAGTACCAATTTGTAATTTTCTACAACATACAAACTTAAACAGTGTCCTAGAGTATTAAGAGACAGAATTTGCAAAACATTTATGATTCTAGGTCACTCTCTATCCAGTATGCTACTTTAGAGTTTGTCAAATTGAATTAAAACAAGTGTTTTTAAAATAAATGTTTGGAGGGGATCATAAACCACAGAAGTAGTTTTTTCCATTTCTCCAGACGATAAACTATTATCAAGTTAGCATCAATCAGAAATCAAGGATATCAATTTAGAAATACTTTTTGGCAATGTTTAAATAGTGATGAAAAATAATTTTCCTTCCATTTTAATTTGCATTCAATAGTAGTTACATTTAGAAATCAGTCAGTGGTTGCTTCACCTTTGACAACCAACTCCAACTTCACAGTTTTCAGGATTCAAAACTTTAGGTAAGCATAGTTTTAAACTTGAGTGGAAGTTAAAATCACTTTTAGAAAGAAGTCCTATTGATTGCTTCCTACATGTATATTATCCCAGGTATTTTCAGTAGAACTTATAGTTTCACTAAATCTGCCAGCACTTGTCAAAACTAATGTGATGACAACTCAATACTTAGATATTACCAGATAATATTATCTAAAGCTAGAGACTAGAGTCAATGGGGCTGGAATCAGCCTGAAAATTTAGACTCAAGGTGACTTTGGATCACCCCATTATACTGACTCAAATCCTCATAAAACTGAGTTTTAAGGAGTTTCATTGAGTGCTTACATTAGCATGGCCCCAGGTACCATTTTCATAAAACAGTGAAATTCCCACTTAATGTAATTGGCCTAAAAATGATACATTAAGCGATGATGCAAACCAGATGGAAATTTAATTTTGAGAATGTGAGGAGGAAATAGTGGCATTTATGTACCCAAAATAGAATTCTATTGGCCACGAATTTTATATTATTGTTTAACAAGTAGAGAGTGATAAACTGCTATTATTACCGTTTTAAATTGGTGCTGATACTCTGATTAAGACAATTCAAAAAGATCCATGGTGAAAAATGCTATGCACCTTCAGAGAAAACTCATTAACTCAAAGCAGATTGAAGCAAATACATACCTATATAGATATAGATATAGATAAATATGCAAATAAATACATATATGTATGTGTTTATTTGCATATTCAAATAAATACATGCATTCATGTATTTGCTTCAATCTGCATGAGTTAAGTATGTGTACCTATACATATATGTATGTATATGTGTATATATGCATAATTTTCTTTATTTTGCTTGTTTTCTTTGGCAACATGGCTAATATGGAAATATATTGCAAGTCTTCATGCAAATAAATGATAAATTGTTTTCCTTCTCGAGAAAGGGTAAAAGACTGGAATAAAGGAAATAATTTTGAATTGAATTTTTAAAAGAATGCTATTTTTATATGTAATTAGGAAATATTTAAAAAAACAAATAAAAATGAATTTGAAAATAAATAAATTGATCCTGGTAACATAGCAATCCTGCAAACTACATAGGTTGAGCACATATTCATAGATATTAGAAATATGTAATGATATCACAAAATTATAGCCTCTTATTTTATTGAAATTTCTTTCTTCCAGGTGCTAATTACTTCCTTTCTCTTTGTCAAACAAAAAAAACTTTCCTCAGTCCATAACTCTCTTGATTTCTCCATAGTATTTGTCACTGTGAATGATACCATCTCTTTAGGTATTTCTCTTCTCTTGACTTCTGTGATACTATAATATTTGTACCTCTCATTTCTTCTCTGTCTCCACCAGGAGAGAAGAAATAATACAATATTGTAAAAAGTTTGCATGGAATTCTGACACAGTTTCATTTTTCTGAAGCACACACACACACACACACACACATACACACACACACACACACCACTCATATTTGTTTTTCTACCTGTTTACCTTAAAAGTAAGTGGTATCATTTCTGCAAAAGACAAAATGACTTTTCTCTAAGTCTAACAAAAAGATATCAGAAATATGCCTGGAGGTAAATAGAGCTAGATTTTATTGACTCAACAGTGCAATGGCAGGGAAAACCAAACTTAGGTGAAGTTTGGTTATGATGTCTTTAAGATGATTTTGTGAGATTGCATTTATCACTGAAATGTTTTCTAGAGTTTGGTGCCCTTTCATTGGAATCATGTTTGTAACAGTAATCAAAAGAATTTACTACTGCTTTGCCTAAGGATATTAATATTTTTATGTGAGTTTCACTGAGAAAGGTGATCTCATCTATAGTTCTTGACTGATAATCAAATAAAATATATTTCTTTAAAAAGTAGAACTTCCTTGACATTTTCTACTTTATTAATTGGAGGGAAAAACTGACTTATTTTTATGATGGAATTAATACAGAATTTCCAAGGAATTTTAATACTTGACAGTTAAAATTTTTAATAGTACCTAATTCAAATGGAGCTGCAATGATCTCTCGGGACTACAGAAAATGATTTCAATTATTCCACTGATGTGATAGGGACTCCAAATAGAACAAGAGCACTTATATCCATTGTTATATCTATGAAATCTACTCATGACTATGCAGAAATTTTAATGTATTTTTCACATTTTCAAATATTGGTGAAATAAATATTTCAGAATTTGACAGAGGCAGAGTCAAGATGGTAGAGTAGAAAGACAGACCTGTAGACGTTCCCTAAATAGCTCATAAAATACCTGTAAAAATGATTCTAAACAAACTTTAGAGCAGCAGAAGCCACAAAACTACAGAGTGAAAGAAATTTCCTGCCCAAGAGGGCTTGGAAGATCCAACAGGAAAGGTCTATCACACTGGATGTGGAGCAGAGCCAAGCCCATCGTGGTCCACATAGTGTGTCAGGGATGGGAAACAAAACAGGTTTCAGGGAGGCAACAACAGTAGCAGTTCCAACACTGCTCAACCCACAAACACCACAGACAGCTTCAAAGGTCACTGCGAAAGCTCCTTTACCCAGGAGAAGGGAATATAGTCTAGACTGCTTGCAGGAGCCACAGCAGAAGAATGTCCATTTTTGAAACCCTCCCCTTAAAGCCCTTGGGGGAACCAAGCAGTTGATTTGAATCTCAGCCCTGGAAGCCCTCCACCTAAAGCTTTTGTGAGAATTGAGCAGCTGATTTGAATCTCAGCACTGAGCCAGGGCCTAGGGTGAAGAGGAGAGCTGTTGTGGTGGAGCTGGAGGTGGTTGTGGAGAGGGAATTCTACTCTCATTTTCTGGGCAGAAAAGTTTTGGTTACTCCTAGACCAGTGCACAGGCCAGGAGAAGACTAAACAGCTCTCCCTTTATTGTGCCACCTTGGAAGAATTGAGAACTTCTAGTTTCCAAGACTATATGCTCCTTCTGATAAAGGACTCTAAAGTCAAGCAACTGGGTGGGAAAATGCCTAAAAAGGGGGGAAAATAAGACTATAAGAAGGTACTTTCTTGGTGATGGGGTATTTTCTTCTCTCCTTTTGGATGAGGAAGAACAATGCACATTGTCAGAGAAAATTAAGGCTTCTTCATCCAAAACCTCCAAAATAAATATGCTATTGTCTCAGACCATGGAAAAGCTCAAAAAGAATTTTGAAAATCCAGTAAGAGAAGTGGAAGAAAAATTGGGAAGGGAAATGAGAGTGAGGCGAAAAAATCATGAAAATCAAGTCAACCACTTGCTAAAGGAGATCCCAAAAAATGCTGAATATAGCATTTGAATATACCTTTGAATATAGCCTCTTCAATTGGAAAAATAGGTCCAAAAAGTCAATGAGGAGAAGAATGCTTTAAAAAGCATTATGGAATGGAAAAGGGCATTCAAATGTTAACTGAAGAAAACAGCTTTAAAAATTAGAATTGAGCAGATGGAAGGTAACGACTTTATGAGTAACCAAGAAATTACAAAACCAAAAGAATGAAAAAAAAAAACAGAAGATAATATGCAAAAAGACACATATATATAGCCTGTATTGAATTATTTGCCTTCTCAATGGGGATGAGTGGAGAGGGAGGAAGGGAGAACAGTTGGAACTCAAAATATTAGGAATGAATATTAAGAATGTTTTTTGCATACAACCAGGAAATAAGAAATACAGGTAATTGGGTACTGAAATCTATCTGCCCTACAAGAAAAGAGAGAAGATAGAGATATGGGAAAGGAGGAGTATCATAGAAGGGAAAGCCTATTGATGCAAGGAATAATCAGAATGCAAGACGCTATGGGATGGGGAGAGGAGAGAGATGGGGAGAAAATTTGGAACTCAAAATTTTGTGGAAATGAATGTTTTACTTTGAAAACTAAAAATAAATAAATGAACTAAAAAATGAAATAAACATTTCATCATTCCCCATAAACCTTACCTCACTTAATCAAACCACAAAGTGTATCAAATATCATTTCACTAATGGAGATGTCTTTTAGTGAAATGTTTCCTCAATTCTAATAGAACATATTTGGTGCTATTAATCAACTTAGTCTAGAGTTTTTATAGAAGTATATAGACTTGTTGTCAGGTAGAGCCAAGATGGTGGAGTAACACCAGGAACTTTCTATATCTCTTCCCCCAAACCCAGACAAATACCTTTAAAAAAATAGGTACACAATTTCGGGAACTGCATAACTTATAATATGACAGAGTGAAGCAAATCTCCAGCCCAAGATAGCCTGGAAGGTTGATAGGAAATCTCTATCATGACTAGCTGGGAGCAGAGCATAATCCAGTGTGGGCAACACTGGAAAAATCCAAAACTTGATCAGGCCTCATGGGGACTTAATCCCTGGCACCTGTGAAATTTTCTAGACTTCATGACCTTAAAATGAGTAGGACAAATTGGAAGGTTAGTGGAAAAAACCTGTGGGGCCTGTGTGAGAGAATGGATTGTTCAGGTCCCAGCCTCTGGGTGGCAGTGGGGGTGGAAGGGCCCTTGGCAGCTGCTGCACAGGTAGAGGTAGCTGCTGTTTCTGGAGCTCTAGGCCCACAGATTGTGGGGGATAGAGGTGCTTACAGGATGAAACTCTTCTTCACCCACTGGAAGCAGAGAACTACCTTGACAAAGAGCTCAAAAGTGAATTAAATGCCTGAAACAATGATAAAAAACAGGAAAAAGAATCAGACTATCTAATCTTATTTGGGTGAAAAGGAAGACCAATGTATACAAAGAGAAGAAGACAACAAAGTCAAAGCTCCTAAATCCAAAACCTCTGTAAATTTAATCACAGGCAGCACAGCTGAGGACAACTTATGTGAATAAGGTCTAATCACATTGTACAATTAACTCCCTATTTATTCAGCAACAAATTAGGCACTGCTTAAAATAAAGAATGACATTCATAGCAACATCCTTAAGTAAAATACATCATTACATCAGAATATATCTCATCATTCTATCATTATGAAGTATCCAAGTAATAGTAGCAACATCCATTAGTGAAATATGTTATTTAAACAATATCAAGAAACTAAGTAAATGCATTTGTCAGAGTACTAAACCATCCACCCCTAGGTCACTGGAAAAATATTCTTAATCAATATCAAGTGTCCAAGTAAAGTCTTCTTTCATTTTAATCCAAGGCGAGTCTCCAAATCCCTGGGCTCTTCCTCCTTGGCCTGACAACTCCCAATCTTGCCTTCATTCACAAGAAGGCAGCACTGTGTTCCTCCCCCATGTCATGACTCATGGGGCTGCTGCACTCCATAGCTTCTGTCTATGGGAAAACAAAGTTCAGCAAGGCAACAACAACACCAACACACCAGAAATACCATTATCTCACTTCATTCAACAAGATCAATAGACAGGACTTGTTTCTGGGAAATCAATGTAGATCAATGGACAGAGCATCCTCACAGCTCTCAGAGGTCTTCCTCTATATCCTATCAGAGGTTTTCCTCTCTGGTATCAGATTTCTTCTCCACCATCAGAGGTTTTCCTCTTCACTATCAGAGGTCTTCTTTTAAGCTATCTTCTTCTCAATGCTTGCTCACCCATTCAGTGCTGGCTCCCTTCATTTCTGCCTCGCTGAGCTCAGGCTCTCTTTCTATATAGTTCTAGTCATTACTAGACTGGCTAGAGTCCAAATGTATCACATCAGTTAGAACCCACTTGCTCATGTCTTATTTGTTAAAACTCTCAGTATAAATATAGATCTATATCTGTACCTATATCTATATATGTGTACACACATACACATATGCACAGTGTTTCTAGTTAATAACTCTTGATTAACAGAAGGCAAAACTCATTCAGAGGCACATGATTTTCTAAAACAAAAACAACAAAAGATCCTTCTTTGCTTGTCATTACAGCCTACAAAAATGTGAATTGATCTCGGGCCACAAAAGAGCTCAAAAGGAATTTTGAAAATCAAGTAAGAGAAGTAGAGCAAAAACTGGGAGGAGAAGTGAGAATGATGAGAGAAAATTATGAAAAAAAAACCAAACAACTGCTTGCTAAAGGGGAACCAAAAATACTAACGAAAATAAAAGCTGAAAAATAGACTTGCCCAAACAGCAAAAGGGATTCAAAAAGGCAATGGGGAGAAGAATGCCTTAAAAGGAGAATTGGTCAGATAGAAAAGGAGGACCAAAAGCTCACTGAAGAAATTTTTTCTTCACACATGAGAATGGAGCAGATGGAAACTAATGACTTTGTGAAAAATCGAGAAATTCTAAAAGAAAACCGAAGTAATAAAAAAAAAAAATCACATAATGTGAAATGTCTCATTGGAAAAAACACCTGACCTAGGAAATAGGTCCAGGAGAGACAATTTAAAAATGGACAACCTTAAAGTCATCATCACAAAATAACCTAGATATCATCTTTCAATAAATTGTCAAACACTCCTGATATTCTAGAATCAGAAGGTAAAACAGATATCGAAAGAATCTACCAACTGCCTCCTGAGATTCCAAAAGGAAAACTCCTAGGAATGTTGTAGCCAAATTCCAAAGTTTCCAGGTCAAGGAGAAAATATAGCAAGCAGCCACAAAGAAACAATTCCAGTAGTTTGGAAACACAATCCAGATAACACAAGATCTAGCAGCTTCCACATTAAGGAAAAGGAGGGTTTGGAATATGATATTTCACAGGTCAAAAGAAACCCAGGATTAATGCCAAGAATCACCCACCCAGCAAAACTGAGTATAACTATTTAAGGGCGGGGCGGGGACAGAGCCAAGATGGCAGAGTGAGAGCAACGACTCACCAAAGCTCTTGGACAAACTCCTTCAGATACCTCTGAAAGGAGAATCTGACCAAATTTTAGAGGTGCAGAATCCAGTGGAAAACAGACTGTAGGAAAGACTGGAAGGTCCATGGGAAGGAAATGTTCCCAAGGGTGAGCCCAGAGCACAGAGCACAGTGTGTCCAGTGCATTAGAGCGGAAGGGCCCCGGGAAACCGGAGAGCAGCCCGGGGAACCAGCAGAGCAGCAGCTGAGGTTGGGAGACCAGCAAAGCCAAGCCAGTGAGAGCCACCGAGTGTCAGATATCAGCCCAGCAGGTCCTGAGACTTTCAGCCCGCAGATTAAACATCAGTACGGCACCTACTTGAACTTCTGGGAGGCAAGATGACAGAGTGATCAGTAAATGCTATCTCCTCCCCCCTTGATGACCATGAAAGAACCATAAAATATTTCTCCAGAAAAATCCTGGATCAACAGAAACAGCAGAGGGGGAAAATAGTCTCATAACACCTGAGGGTAGGAAAATAGGTAAGGGGGATTCCTCCTAATGTGGCAGAGGTAAACTAGAAGGACAGAGGACCCAGGGTGGAGAAAACTCGCACTAGGACACAGGCAAGCCTCAGCACTAGGAGAGGAGCCTGAGGAGGAGTGGGAACTCGTGCAAGCATCTAGACGGGCCTCAGTGCTCCAGAAATTCCAGGGGAAGACATTAGGGGAGCTGGAATCACCAACCTTTGCACTTGCCTTTGCCTCAGTGCAATTGAGAAGCTCTCCCATGACCAGACCACCTCTTCCCCACATTTAACAAAGACAACCCCAGGACTGATTGGGGAAACGAAAAACAAAAACCTGCTTTTAGATTTTTTCACACATCAACTCAGCATAAAGTTCTGTAGCTTCTGACTGAAAACACCAGAAGCAACAACAATCATCAACATCATGAACAAGAAAAAGGAGAAGGGTGAAAAAACCACAGAATCTTTCTATGGAGATAAAGACCAAAACACAAATACCAAAGAGGTCAGTACTGAGACTGTACTTCCATCTGAAACTTCAGAAGGGACTATGAACTGCTCACATGCACAAACAAATCTCCTGGAACAACTGAAGAAGGAAATAGAAGAAAAATTAGCCAATGATTTTAAAATTATAAAGAAAGAATTCCCTGATGAGAACATCTCTTTGAAAAGGAAAATTGAATAAATGGAAAGGGAAGTACAAAAATTAACTGGAGAAAATAACTCCCTAAAAGGAGCAGTTGGTCAAACGGAAAAGGAAGTACAAAACCAAACTGGGAAAATTGGACAAAAGGAGAAGTACAAAAATTGACTGGAGAAAATAACTCCTTAAAAGGAAAAATTGGACAGATGGAAAAGGAGAAGCAAAAGTTAACTGAAGAAAACAATTTGATAAAGATTAGACTTGGGCAAGTAGAAACTAATGACTCAATGAGACAGCAAGAATCAAACAAAATCTAAAGAATGGAAAGAAAGAAGAAAATGTAAAATATCTAATTGGAAAAACAACTGACTAGGAAAATAGATCCAGGAGAGAAAATTTAAGAATTATTGGCCTGCCAGGAAGGCATGATGAAAAAAAGAGTCCGAACAATATCTTCTAGGAAATCATCAAGGAAAACTGCCCAGAAGTGCTAGATCTAGAGGGCAAAATAATCATCGAAAGACTCCACTGTTCCCCTCCTGAAAGGGATCCTGAACTCAAAACCCCAAGAAATATTTTTGCCAAATTCTAGAACTATCAAGTGAAGGAGAAAATACTACAGGTAGTCAGAAAGAAAAAAATTCAAATATTAAGGAGCTACAGTCAGGATCACACAGGATCTTGCAACTTCTACGTTAAAAGATTGAAGGAATTGGAATCTGATATTCCATAAGGCAAAGGAACTGGGACTACAACCAAGGATCAACTATCCAGCAAAGTTCTGCATAACATTTCAGCCAAGGAGATGGTCATTCAGAAAAGAAAAGGATTTCCAGACCTTCCTGAGAAAAATACCAGAATTTAAGAGACAATTAGATCTTCAAATGCAGGTCTCAAAAGAAACATAGAAAGGTAAAGGAGATGGGGGGGCAAAAACAACAACAACAAAAAACCTTGTTACTCAATTTGGGCAAACTGTTTATCTCCCTATAGTGGAAGATGATAGTTGTTAATCTTGAGAATTGTGCATCTATTATGAAATATAAAAGTGTTATACATACAGAGAACGATGTCATGTTAAAAATATTATTTAAGTATGTCAAAGGGATTGTAACAGGAGGTGTGACAAGGAAGAAGCAGAAAATGGTGAATTACATCAGAGGAAGAAATACAAAATTATAGTAGAGAGAAAGAGGGGAGGGTGATGAGCATTATTTGAGGGGTACTCTCTTCAGATTTGTTTCAAGGAGGGAACAACAAACTTAAGTAGATAATCCCAACTAGCTGTATAGGCAGTAGGAGGGGAAGGGAGAGGAAAGGGGAGGGAAGAAGCAGTAAGGATAAAGGTAAGTAAAAGTGAGGTGGGCTAAATGAAGGAAGAGAAGGCTCTAGGAGGAGGTGGTAAAAAGTAAATACTATCAAGGAGGGGAAGGGAGACAGGAGAGATAAAATCACAAACGGTGGGAAACAGGATGGAGGGAAATACACAAATTGTAATCATAACTGTGAATGTGAATGGAATGAATTCTCCCATAAAACAGAAACAGATAGGAGAATGGATTAAAATCCTTTGCATTCCTATATATTAGCAACAAAGTCCAACAGTAAGAGATAGAAAGAGAAATCCCATTGAAAGCTAGGGTAGACACTGTAAAATACTTGGGAGCTTACCTGCCAAAACAAACCCAGGGACTATATGAACACAATTACAGGACACTTTTTGCAGAAATAAAGTCAGATTTAAGTAAGTGGAAAAACATCCGTTGCTCATGGGTAGGCCGAACTAATATAACAAAAATGACAATTCTACCTAAATTAATTTACATATTTAGTGCCATACCAATCAAACTATCAGATAATTATTTTCTAGAACTGGATAAAATTAAATCAAAATTCATCTGGAAGAACAAAATGTCCAGAATATTAAAGGGACTAATGAAAATAAATGCTAGTGAAGGTGACCTAGCTCTACCACATGTCCAATTGTACCATAAAGCAGAAGTTATCAAAACCACTTGGTTCTGGCTAAGAAACAGAAGGGTAGACAAGTGGAATAGATTTGGCACTCAAGACACAGTAGGCAAGGAATATAGCAACCTCCTGTTTGATAAACCCGAGGACCCCAGATTCTGGAATAAGAACTCACTGTTCAACAAAAATTACTGGAAAAACTGGATAACATTGGGGCAGAAACTAGGCATAGACCTATGCCCCACATCGTACACAGGAATAAATTACAAATGCATACACGATCTAGGTATAAAGACTGATATCATGGAAAACTGGAGGAGCAAGGAATAGTGTATTTATCAGACTTATGGAGAAGGGAAGAATTTTTTTTTACTAAAGAAGAGATAGAAAGTACTATGAAATGCAAAATGGATAACTTTGATTGCATTAAACTGAAGGTTTTTGTACAACCAAACCCAATGCAACCAAAATTCAGATGGATGTAGTAAATTGGGAAAGAATTTTTACAGCTAATCTTGGGGACAAAGTCCTCATTTCTGGAATATATAGAGAAATGACCAAAATGTACAACAATACAAGTCATTCCCCAATTCATAAATGGTCAAAGTATATGAACAGACAATTTTCAGAGGAAGAAAATAACGATATCTATAATTATATGAAAAAATGCTCTAAATCACTTGTGATTGGAGAGATGCAAATCAAAACAACTCTGAGGTACCACATCACCCCTATAAGATTGGCAAACATGACAGAACAGGAAAATGATAAATGCTGGAGAGGATGTGGGAGAGTTGGAACATAAATTCATTGTTGGTGAAGCCGTGAGCTCATCCAACCATTTTGGAGAGCAATTTGCAAGTATGTCCAAAGGGCTGCAAAAATGTGCATACCCTTTGACCCAGCAATATCGCTACTAAGAGTGCATTCCCCAGATATCATAAAAATGGGAAAGGGTCCCACATGTACAAAATGATTTATAGCAGCACTCTTTGTAGTTACCATAACTGGAAATCAAAGAGATGCCCATCAATTGGGGAATGGTTAAATAAGTTGTCATATATGAATGTAATGGAGTACTATTGTGCCATAAGAAATGATGAACAAGAAGACTACAGAGAAGCCTGGAAGGATTTATATGATCTGATGCTGAGTGAAAGGAGCAGAACCAGGGGAACTTTGTGCACAGTCATGACTACAGTGTGTGAGTTTTTTTTTTTTTTTTTCTAGTAGACTTGGAACTTTGTAATAATGCAAGAACTTAAAAAAAAAAAATAATTCCCAATGGTTTTCCAAGACAAAATGCCTTCCACTCTCAGAGAATGAACTATGGAATTCATCTGCACAATGGAGCAGATCATGTTTCTATATGTGTGTGTGTATTATGTTTTGATTTGTTACATGATTTCTTCCATTTATTTTAGATTGTCTACACAGCATGACCAAAGGGAAAACGTATTCAATAAGAAAGTATATGTAGATCCTATATAGAATTGTATGGCATCTAGAGGAGGAACGGGTTGGGGGATGGGGTAGGTGGGGGGGTAAAAATCTATTTTTTTGGTATTGATTGTAGAATATTAATTAATTAATTTAAAAAATAATTATTTAAGAGGGGGAAAGTAATTCAGTGAAATAAAGAACTTTCTAGCATTCCTGATGAAAACACCAGAGCTGCATAGAAAATTTGATTTACAAACACAAGAAACAAAATAACCATAGAACAGTAAAGAGGAAACATTATGAGACTTATTAGTGTTGAACTATTAGGGAAAGATAGCATTTATCACTCTTGAGTCTTCTTACAGTATTAGTTTAGTTGGAGAGATTATATACATATAGACTGAGTGCACAGGGTGATTTGAATATAAACGGATGAGATCTAAAAAATAAGATTTATATTTGAGAGAGGAACATATTGGGAGAAAGAGAAAGGAAGAATTAGAATGGGGTAAATTATCTCTTACATAAAAGAGGCAAGAAAAAGTTTTTTCAACGTAGGAGAAGAGGGGGAAAGTGAGAGAGAAAGAGTGAACCTTATTCTCATCAGATTTAGCTTCAGAAGGCAATAACATGCATACTCAATTTGGTATAGAAATCTATCTTACACTACAAGAAAGTAGGGGGAAGGGCATAAGTGGGGGATGGATGATTGAAAGTAAGACAAATTGGAGCAGGGGCTAATTAGAAGTAAATATTTTGAGGAACAACAGGGTAAAGAATATAGAATAAACGGAGAGCAGGAGAAAAAGGTGGGAAATACAGTTAGTTTTTCACAAGATGACTTATGGAAGTGTTTTACATAACTACACATATATAACTTATATTGAATTGCTTGCCTTCTTAGTAAGGATGGATGGGGAGGGAACAAGGAGAACAAGTTGGAACTCAAAGTTTAAAAATTGGTATTAAAAATTGTTTTTACATGCAACTGGATAATAAGACATACAGGCAATGAAGAATAGAAGTCTAACTTGTGCTACAAGAGAATGGAGGGAAAAGGAATGCGAGAAGGGAGGGGTGTAATTGAAGGGAGGGTAGATTGCGGGATGGAGTAATGTCTTGCTCTGGGTAGAGGGCAGAGATGGGTAAAATTTGGAATTCAAAATTTTGTGAAAGTGAATGTGGAAAACTAAAAATCAATTGATTGATTGATTAATTAATTGATAATTATTTTTTATTTTTAATTGAATTATTTTATTTGTTTTCAGTGTTCAACAATGACATCCATGTGTCTTAGATTTTTTTTTCACTCCCTCCACCTCATTCCTCACTCCCTCTATGAGATGGCATACAATCTTCTATAGGTTCTACACATACATTCCTATTAAATGCATGTTGCATAGAAGAATTAAAATGAAGGGGAGAAACCATAAAACAAAACAAAATGAAACATAATACAAAAGAAAATGGTCTGATTCCATCTGTGATCCAATTCCATAGTTCTTTCTCTGGATGTGGAAGGCATTTTGCCTCGAGTCCATTGGAAATTTTTTAAGTCCATGCATTTCAGTGAAGTACTGTGTCTACCAGAAAGATTCCTCACACACTGTGGCTGTTGTGTACAAAGTTTTCCTGGTTCTCCACCTTTCACTCAGGATCAGTTCATGTAAGTCTTTCCAGGATTCTCTGAAGTCTTCCTGCTCATCATTTCTCATAACACAATAGTATTCCATTACGTTCATATACCACAACATGTTCAGTCATTTCCAATTGATAGGTATCCCCTTGATTTCCAGTTTTTGGCCACCATAAAAAAAGCTGCTGTAAATACTTCTGTGCATGTGAGATCTTTTCCCATTTCTATTATTTCTTTGGGATAGAATCCCAGAAGTGATATTGCTGAGTCAAAGGGTATGCACATTTTTGTAGCCTTTGGGCATAATTCTAAATTGCTCTCCAGAATGGTTGGATCAGCTCATAGCTTCACCAACAGTGAATTAGTGTTTCAACTCTCCCACATCTTTTCCAACATTTATCATCTTCCTATTTTGTCATGTTATCCAGTCTGATAGGTATGATATGGTGCTTCAGAGTTGTTTTGATTTGCATCTCTCTGATCAATAATTATTTAGAGTATTTTTTTATATGATTATAAATATCTTTAATTTCTTCCTCTGAAAATGCCCTGCTCATATCCTTTGACCATTTTGCAATTGGGAAATGACTTGAATTCTTGTACATTTGATGCGGTTCTCTATATATTTTAGAAAGAGGCCTTTATCACAGACACTGATTGCATAAATTATTTCTGAGTTTTCTGCTTCCCTTCTACTCTTGGTTGCATTGAGTTTGGTAGTTCAAAACCTTTTCAATTTAATGTAAATCAAAATTATCCATTTTGCACTTCATTCTCTATCTCTGGTTGGGCCATAAATTTCTCCTTTCAAAGACTCTGTTCTGTGGGGGTGGAGAAGCACAGTGCACACAACACAGGGTGTCCCCACCATGGCAAAGCCAAGCAGGAAACCCCAGACAGTCTCTGGCAGTGGCTTGCACTGTGGAATCTCGAGCATATCAGCCCAGGCCAGGAGTTCAGCAGAACTGAGTGAGTTAGAGCCACAGAGCCTCAGGTGTCTGAAGCTGCTGCTCCTGAGACTGAGTCCACAGATTAATTGTATCTAAGTCACATACTTGAATTTCTGGGAGCCAAAATGGTGGAATGATCAGTAAATGCTCTCTCTCTCCCTTCCCTTGTTAACCTTGAAAGAACAATAAAATATTTCCCCAGAAAAATCCTGGATTAGTGGGATCAACAGGAGGGCCAAACAGTCTCAAAGCACATTAGGATTGAAAAATCGCTAAGAAAGATCCGTCTGGGTGTAGGGGAAGCAGAACAGGGCAATATTGAATCTGTCCCAGGCAGCCCCACCTCAGTGAACTGGGAGAAATTCTGGAGCACCAGGGAGGTGGAGCTTCACAACAACCAACATCAAGACCCCAGAAGTGCATCAGCACCCCAGGTGAAACTAGAAGACACTAGGGCAGCCAAGATCACCAACAGCTGAGATTGCCTATACTCTAGCTCAGCAGAGGATACCTCCCATTGCCAGACCACTCCTTCCCCACACTTAACAAGCTAGCTCCAGGGAAAATCCAGGGAAACAAAAATACTTCACCTGGCCTCTGTTTTGTCGCACCAGTCAGCTCAGAACCAGGTTCTTTAGCTTCTATAGCTTCCAGCTGAAAGAACCAGAGGGTAAAACACAAAAAGCCTCATCATCATGAGTAGGAAGCAAAGTAGGAAATAAATGACCAAAGAATCTTTCTAGGGGGACAAGGATCAAAATAAAGACAACAAAGAGGTCAGCATTGAGACTGTACTCCCACCTGAAATTTCAGAAGGGACTATGAACTGGGCAGAAGCACAAAGAGCACTCTTGGAAGAGCTGAAGAAGAATTTTAAAAGACAAATTAATGAAATAGAATAAAAACTTACTTTAAAACTGATTTTGAAAGTATGAGAAAAGAATTCACTGAAGGGAATTGTAGTAAGGGTAAAGGGGCACAAAAGGGAGGGGGCTGAAAGAAGGAAGGGCAGACTGTGGGAAGTGGTGATCAAAAATTAAAACTGTTGTGGAGGGGAAGGAAGAAGAAAGAACTTAAAGGAAAAATAGTGGGAAAAACAATAGAGGGAAAGATACAGATTGTAATCATAAAAATAAATGTGAAGGGGATGAACTCTCACATAAAACAGAGAGGGAGAGCATAATGGATTAAAAACCGTAATCTAACAATATGTTGTTTACAAGAAACACACAAAGGGTAAATTTAAACAATTGGAGAAAAATATAATGTGAATCATCTGATATTAAAAAGGAAGGGGTACCAATCCTAATCTCAGACAAAGCAAAAGCAGAAATAAATCTAATCAAAAGAGATAAGGAAGGAAATTATATTCATCAAAAGTCATAATAGATAACAAAGCAATATCGTTACTAAAATATATATGCTCCAAGTGCTATTGCATCCAAATACTTACAGGAGAAGATAGTTATAGGAAGAAATAGACAGCAAAACAATATTAATGGTTGCTCTCAAATCCCCCTCTCTGAACTTGATAAATCTAATCTCAAAATAAACAAAAAAGAAGTTAAGGAAGTGAATAAAACTCTGGATAAGGTAGATATGATAGAACTCTGGAGAAAATTGAATGATAATAGAAAGGATGATACCATTTTTCTCAGTGGTACATGGAAGATATACAAAAACTGACCATATAATAGACCATAAAGACCTCATAATTCAATACAGAAAGGCAGAGATAGTCCACGTATCCTTCTTAGATAAAAATGCAAAAAAAATTATATGTAATAAAAGACTATGGAAAGAGAAACCAAAAATCATTTGGAAACTAGATAATCTCATCCTAAAGAATGAGTAGGTTAAACAACAAATCATTGAAACAATCAACTACTTCATTCAAGAGAATGACAATAATGAAACAATCTATCAAATTTTATGAGATACTACAAAAGCTGTTCTTAGGGGAGGCTTTATATCTCTGAATGCCTACATGAATAAAATAAAGAGCAGATTAATGAATTGGGCATGAAGGTGAAAAAGCTTGGAAAAGACGAAATTGAATATCCACAAGTAAATACAAAAGCAGAAATACTGAAAACCAAAGGAGGGAATAAAAAATTTGAATTAAGAAAGCTTTTGTACTAAAAAATAAAACTAAGGGTTGGTTTTAGGGAAAAAAAACAACAAAATGTATAAACCTTAAGTCAATTTGATCAAAAAAAAGAAAAAGAAAAGAAAGAAAGAAGGGGCTGGAGACAAGATGGTGGACTAGAATGATACACATACCCTAACTATTCCCCCACAGCCACAAAATGCCTGTAAAAATGATTCTAAACAAATTCTTGAGCAGCAGAAGCTGCAAAACGACAAAGTGAAAGAGATTTCCAGCCAAAAATAGTGGGGAAAGTTGACAGGAAAGGTCTATCCTCCTGGGCACGGAGTGGAGCATGGCCCCAGAGGTCAGCTCAACCCTGGCTGCTTGGTAGGGGCAGCAACAGGACCACAACTCACTTCAGGGGCAGAATCCCCAGAATCAGCAGCAGTTCTCAGATCCCTCAACCCACAATCTCTAAAGAAAGCTTCAAAGGTCAGTGAGAAACCATTTTTATTTGGATGAGAAGGGAAGGAGTCTCACCTACCAGCAGCAGCCACTGCAGTGGCAGTATCCATTTTTGGAGATCTCATTATAAAGGCCCTGGGGGAACTGAGCAGATTATTTGGAATCTCAGCCCTGAGAGACTACTCTGCTCTATTCCTAAAGCCATTGGGGGAATTGAATCAATGATATAAATCTCAACCCTGAATGTGGTCCTGGAATGAGGAGGAGTACTGGTGTGGCAGATGTGGAAAAAGCTGTGGAGAGGGAATTCTCCTACTACTAGATCTAGCCATATAAGATTTTGGTTGTTCCCCAATCAGTGGTAAGGTCAGGAGAGGAGAAAACTGCTCTCCCTTGCTTTTATCACTTTGGAGGAACTGAGAAAGTACATGTCCCTTCTCTTGACAAAGGACTCACAAGTCAATAACTGGCTGGGAAAGTGCCCTCAAAAGGGAAAAAAAATAAAGCAATAGAAAATTACTTTCTTGGTGAGCAGGTATTTTTTCGATCCTCTCATATGAAGTGGAGGGCTCCATGTCATGAGAGGATGACGTAGGAGTAAGGGCCACTGCATACAAAACCTCCAAAATGGATGTGCAGTGGTCACAGGACATGAAAGAGATCAAAAATGATTTTGAAAATCAAGTAAGAGGGGAAGATGAAAAGTTAGGAAGAGAAATGAGATCAATACAAGAAAATCATGAAAAACAAGTCAGAAGCTTGATAAAGAACAATCAAAAAAATCCTGAAAAAAATAACACCTTAAAAAATAAGCTAATTCAATTGGCAAAAGAGGTCCCAAAAGCCAAGGAGGAGAAGAATGTTTTAAAAAGCAGAATTAGCCAAATGGAAAAGGAAGTTTAAAAGCTCATGAAAGAAAATACTTCTTTTTTAAAATTTTTTTAAATTAAATTAATTTATTTAACTTTTTACGTTCATTTTCACAAAATTTTGGGTTCCAAATTTTCTCCCCATTTTTCACCTCTCCCGCCCAACTACACCAAGCATTCTAATTTTCCCTGGCACCAATCTGCCCTCTCTTCTATCATCCCCCCTTCTCTTATTCCTATCTTCTCTTTTGTCCTGTAGGGACAGATGACTTTCTGTTCCCCATTAACTGTATTTCTTATTTCCTAGTAGCAACAACAATACTCGACAGTTGTTCCTAAAACTTTGAGTTCCAAATTCTCCCCATCCCTCCCTCCCCACCCGTTCCATTTGGATAGGCAGGCAATTCAATGTAAGCCATATCTGTGTAGTTTTGCAAATGACTTCGACAGTAGTCGTATTGTGTAAGACTAATTGTATATCCCTCCATCCTATCCTGTCCCCCATTGTTTCTATTGTCTTTTGATCCTGTCCCTCCCCAAGAGTGTTCACTTCAAATTGCTCCCACTTCCCATTGCCCTTGTTTCCATAACCCCCCCCACCCTGCATATCTCCTTCTCCCCCACTTTCCTGTACTGTAAGATAGGTTTTCATACCAAAATGAGTGTGCATATTATTCCCTCATTTAGTCGAATGTGATGAGGGTAAACTTCATGATATTTTTCTCAGCTCTCCCCTTTTTCTCTCCACTAAAAGGTCTCCTGCTTGCCTCTTGAATGAGATATAATTTACCCCATTCAATTTCACCCTCTCTCCTCCCACTACATTTCTCTCTCTACATTTACCTTAATTTCTTTTAAGATATGGTCCCATCATATTCAATTTACTCTGTGCTCTCTGTCTCTGTGTTTGTGTACATGTATGTATTTGTGTCCGCACACAGACATGTACATGTGTGTGCATGTGTGCATGCCTGTGTGTATGTGGGTGTGGGGGGGGGGTCCCACCAACTACCCAGATACTGAAGTTTCAAGAGTTACAAATATTATCTTTCCATGTAGGAATGTAAACTGTTCACCTTTGGTAAGTCCCTTATGACTTCTCTTTGCTGTTTACTTTTTCATGCTTCTTCTCCTTCTTGTGTTTGAAAGTCAAATTTTCTTTTCAGCTCTGGTCTTTTCATCAAGAATGCTTGAAAGACCTCTGTTACATTGAAAAACCATATTTTCCCCTGAAGTATTATGCTCAGTTTTTCTGGGTAAGTGACTCTTGGTTTGAGTCCTAGTTCCTTTGACTTCTGTAAGATCCTATTCCACACCCTTTGATCCCTTAATGTAGAAGCTGCTAGATCTTGTGTCATCCTGATTGTATTTCCACAATACTGGAATTGTTTCTTTCTAGCTGCTTGCAATTTTTTCTCCTTGACCTGGGAATTCTGGAATTTGACCACAATGTTCCTAGGAGTTTCTCTTTTTGGATCTCTTTCAGGTGGTGATCGATGGATTCTTTCAATACTTATTTTGCCCTCTGGTTCTAGAATCTCAGGGTAATTTTCCTTGATAATTTCATGAAAGATGATGTCTAGGCTCTTTTTTTGATCATGACTTTCAGGTAGTCCCATAATTTTTAAATTGTTTCTCCTGGATCTATTTTCCAGGTCAGTTGTTTTTCCAATGAGATATTTCACATTATCTTCCATTTTTTCATGCTTTTGGTATTGTTTTGTGATTTCTTGGTTTCTCAGAAAGTCATTTGACTCCATCTGTTCCATTCTAATCTTGAGAGAACTACTTTCTTCAGTGAGCTTTTGAACCTCTTTTTCCATTTAGCTAATACTGCTTTTGAAAGCATTCTTCTCCTCATTGGCTTTTTGAATGTCTTTTGCCAATTGAATTAGCCTATTTTTCAAGGTGTTATTTTCTTCAGCATTTTTTTGGTCTCCTTTAGCAAGGTGCTGACCTGTTTTTCATACTTTTCTTGCATCTCTCTCATTTCTCTTCCCAGTTTTTCCTCCATTTTGATTTTTCAAAATCCTTTTTGAGCTCTTCCATGGCCTGAGCCCACCAGACATCCAACTGGAATGTCTGGGATTCAGAGGCCCCGACCTCCACATCATTCCCTGATGGTAAGAATTGTTCCTCCTCATAAGAATTGAAGCCGGGAACCTCTGTCCCCCACGAATGTGGCTCTCTATGGTCTTATTTTGCTTCCTTTTTCTGAGCATTTTCCCAGTCAGTTTCTTGTCTTCTGAGATTCCTATCCACCCCCACCTAGATCTGCCCAGCTAGTGCTTGGGGTCTGAGATTCAAATGGGCTTTCAGTGGTGGGAGCGGCTGCTATTCAATGTGAGCTTAAGCTCTGGTGCTCTGGTGTGGGCCGGGCCACCTCCCAGGCTCAGTTCCCACAGGGGGTTTATGCAGAGACCTTCGGTAATGGCCCTGAGTTCCCGTCCGCTCCAGGAGTACCTGGCCGCCGCTGCCTCTGCCACTGACTCTGCTGCTCCCTCTACCACTGACTCTGCTGCTCCCTCTACCACTGCCTCCAGAGGGGGCCCGAGTCACAGAGACACCCCGCTCCCCTCTCGGCCAGTCCAGAAGTCTCTCTCACTCACCTGGATCACCTGTGGGTGGAGGGACCTTTGTGGCCACTGGAGGTTCCGTCCCTGAAGCCTGCTCGGATCTGCTCCTCTGGGGCCGCACGGCCAGGGCAGTGCAGGGCTGGGCTCTGCATATGGAGCACAACAGACCCCTGGGGATGGCTTTCCAGGGCCCTGTGGAACCGAAATCTCTTCCACTGTGTTTCTGCGCGAACTGCAGCGCTCCACAATTTGTAGGGAGGTCTTTTTACAGAAAGTTTCTGGGCTGTGCATTCGGAGCTAACATACCTGAGTCTTTCTACCCCATCATCTTGGCTCCTCCCAAGAAGATACTTCTTTAAAAATTAGATTGGAGCTGGGGGAAGCTAATGATTTTATGCAAGAATGAGAAATTACAAAACAAAATCAAAAGAATGAAAAAATAGAAAATAATGTAAAATGTCTCACTGGAAAGAAACAATGACTCAGAGATCAGATCCAATAGAGAAAATTTAAAAATTATTGAAATACCTGGAAGCTATGATGAAAAAAAAAAGAGCCTTCATGAAATTATTGAGGAAAACGGCCCTCATATTCTAGAACCAGAGGGAAACTTAAATAATGAAAGAATTCGCCAATCACCAACTGAAAAAAATCTAAAAAGAAAAACTCCTAGGAATATTGTAGGCAAATTCCAGAGTTCCCAGTTCAAGGAGAAAATATTGCAAGCAGTTAGAAAGAAACAATTCGAGTATTGTGGAAATACAATCAGGATAACACAAGATCTATCAGCTTCTTCATTAAGGGATCAATGGGCTTGGAGTATGATACTTCAGAATTCAAAAAACTAGGACTAAAAACAAGAATCACCTATGCAGTAAAAGTGATTATAATACTTTAGGGGGAAAATAGTCATTCAATGAAATAGAGTACTTTCAACTTTCTTGATGAAAAGACCAAAGCAGAATAGAAAATTTGACTTTCAAATATAAGAATCAAGAGAAGCATGAAAAGGTAAATAGGAAAGACAAACCATAAGGGATTTAATAAAGTTGAAGTCTTTACATTCCTACATGGAAAGATAGTATTTGTAACTCTTGAGACGTTTTCCATTATTTGGGTGGTTGGAGGGATTATACACACACACACACACACACACACACACACACACACATATATATATATATATATATATATATATATATATATATAGAGAGAGAGAGAGAGAGAGAGAGAGAGAGAGAGAGAGAGAGCACAGTGAGATGAATAAAAATTGATGATATCCAAAAAACAAAATTAAAGGGCTAGAGAGGAATATATTTGGAGGAGAAAGGGAGAAATGGAATGGGCAAATTACCTCGCATAAAACAGGCAATAAAAAGTTATTTCAATGGAGGACAAAGGGGAGTCCATGAGAGGGAAATAGTGAAGCTTCTTCTCTTCATATTTGGAGTAAGGAGGGAATAACATGCTCCCTCAATTTCATATGAAAATCTATCTTACACTATAGAAAAATAGGGGGAAAGGGGACAAGTGGGAGGATTATAGAAGGGAGGGCAAATGGGAGTAGGGAGTAGTTAGAATTACACACTTTGAAAAGGAACAATGTCAAGAGAGAGGATAGAATAAATAGGAGGGAGGAGAAGATTCAAGGCAAATACAGTTCGTCTTACACAACATGAGTATCAGAAAAGTCTTTTGAAAAACTACACAGATATGGACTATATTGAATTGCTTGCCTTCTCAATGGGGATGGGTTGAGAGAGAGGGAGAGAAGTTGGAACACAGAATTTTAGGAATGACTATTGAGGATTGTTTATGCAAGGAACTGGGAAATATGAAATACAGGTAATGGGGTATAGACATCAATCTTGCCCTAGACGTAAAGAGAGAAGATGGGGGAAAGGGAAGGGAGAAGTGTGATAGAAGGGAGGGGAAAATGAGGGAAATGGCAATCAGAATGCAAGGCATTGTGGAGTGGGGGTAGGGGAGAGCTGGGGAGAAAATTTGGAAATGAGCGTTGAAAATTAAAATAAATAAACAAATATTAAAAAACAAAGCCAAAAAAAAAACAAATTTAAAAAATTAAAAGAGAAATAGACAGAAGAAAACCAAATTACCAATGCCAAAATCAAAAAGGGGAACTCACCTCCAGTGAAGAGGAAAATAAAGCAATGATTAGAAATTGCTTTGCCTAACTCTGTGCCCATAAGTTCAACAATCCTAATAAAATGCTTTAAAAAAAAATATTTGTTGCAGAGATTAAAAGAACAGGAAGTTGAACACTTAAATAACCCCACATCAGAAAAAAAAAAATTGAACAATGCATCAATGAACTCCTTATGAAAAAATCTCCAAGGCCAGATGGATTTATAAGTGAATTCTATCAAACATTTAAAGAACAGTTGATTCCAACCCTATCTAGACTACTTGGGAAAATTGGGAAAGGAGTCCTCTCAAATTCTTTTTGTGATACTAACGTGTTTTTTTTATTTAAATTAGGAAGATCCAAATGAGAGAAAGAAAATTATAGACCAATTTCTCTAACGAATATAGACAGAAAAATTATCAATGAGATTTTAGCAAAAAGAATACAGAAACTTAGCATGAGAATAATACACTGTGATCAGGTAGGAGTCATACCAGGAATGTAGGGCTGGTTCAACATTAGGAAAACTATTAGCATTATTGATCATATCTGCAACAAAACTAACAGCAAGTACATGATTATCTCAATAGATCAAAAAAAAGCTTTTGACAAAATACACCACCTATTCCTATTGATTCCTATTAACACTAGAGAGCATAGGAATAAATGGAACTTTCCATAAAATAATAACCAGTATCTACCTAAAACCTTTAGCAAGCATTATATGCAATGGAGATAAGCTAGATGTATTTTCAGTAACATCAGGGGTGAAACAAAATTGTCCATTATCAGCATTATTACTTAATATGGTGCTAGAATTGTTAGCTGTGGCAATAAGAGAAGAAAAGTAAATGGATAGAAGCAGAATTGATAAAGAAGAAACTAAGTTATCACTCTTTGCAGATGGTATGAAGATATACTTGAGAATCTCAGAGATTCAAGTAAAAATCTCCTTGAAACAGCAAACAACTCTGGCAAATATGTAGGTTACAAAATAAACCTACACACACCTTTTGTATTTATATATACTAGCAGAAAAGTCCAACAGCAAGAGATAGAAAGAGAAATCCAATTTAAAGCTATGGTAGACATTATAAAATATTTGGGACTCTATCCACCAAAACAAATCCAGGAAGTATAGGAACTCAATTACAAAACAATTTTCAGACAAATATAGTTTGATCCAAGTAAGTGGAAAAACATAAATTGCTCATGAGCAGGCCAAGTCAATACAATAAAAATGACAATTCTACTTAAATTAATTTACTTATTCAGTGCCATACAAGATAATTCTTTTCTAGAGCTAGAAAGCATAATATCAAAACTAATCTGGAAGAAGAAAACGTCCATAATATCAAGGGAACTATTGCAAAGTAATGCTAGTGATAGTGGATTAGCTCTACCAGATCTCAAATTGTATTATAAAGCAGCAATTATCAAAACCACTTGGTACTGGATAAGAATCAGAAGGGTGGACCAATGGAATAGGTTAAGTACTCAAGACACAGTAGTCAATCAATATAGCAATCTATGGTTTGATAAATCCAAGGACCCCAGCTTCTGAGATAAGAACTCACTGTTCGACAAAAATTGCTGGGTAAACTGGATAAGAGTGTGGCAGAAACTGGGCATAGACCAATGCCTGACACCATACACAAGAATAAAGTTCAAATGATTACATATAGATATAAAGAGTGATACTATAAGCAAATTAGTGGAGCAAGGAATGATGCATTTATCAGATCTATGGAGAAGGACAAAATTTTCGACTAAACAAGAGAGAGAAAGTTTTATGAAGTGCAAAATAAATAATTTTGATTACATTAAAATGACCAGGTTTTGCACACCCAAATCCAATGCAATCAAAAAACCTGGGAAAGATTTTTTTCCAAGTAGTGTCTGTGATAAAGGCTTCATTTATAAAATATATACAGAACTGAGTCAAATGCACAACAATGCAAATCGTTCTCCAATCAATGAATGGCCTGAGTATATGGACAGACAGTTTTTAGAGGAAGAAATTAAAACTATCTATAGTAGTGAAAAAATGCCCCAAATCAGTTTTGATTAGAGAGATCCAAATCAGAACACCTCTGAGATACCACATCACACCTATCAGATTGATTAACATGAGAAGGCAAGATGATAAATATTGGAGAAGCTGTGGGAAATTTGGAACACTAATTCATTATTGGTGGAGATGTGAACTGATTCAAACATTCTGGGAGCAATTTGGAAGTATGCCCAAAGGGCTACAAAAATGTACATGTCCTTTGACCCAGCAATACTGCTTCTAGGACTGTATCCCAAAGAGATCATAAAAATTGGAAAGGGTCCCACATGTACAAAATTACAGATAGCAGGTTTCTTTGTGGTGATCAAAATCGGAAAATCCAGGGGATGCTCATTAATTGGGGAAAGACTGAATAAATTGTGGTATACGAATGTAATCGAATACTATTGTAATATAAGAAATAATGAACAGGAAGACATCAGAGAGTCCTGGAAGATGTATATGAACTGATGCAGAGTGAAAGGAGCAGAACTAGGAGAACTCTGTACATAACAAAAGCCACCGTGTGCCAGGAATTTTTCTGGTAGATTTAGTACTTCATTGCATTGCAAGGACTTAAATAATTCCCAATGATATATTAAGGCAAAACCTCTTCCATATCCAGGGGAAAATGCATGGAATTCGATGCAGAATTGTGCTGATCACTTTCTTTTGTATTTTTTTTTGTTTTATTTTATGATTTCTCCCATTCATTTTAATTCTTTTATGCAACATGACTAAGGCGAAAATGTATTTAATAACTATGTGTGTAGAACATATATAAAACTGTATGCCATCTCAGGGAGGGAAGGGTTTGGTAAGGGTAAGTGGGGAGGAAGAGGAAAAATCTAAGATATATAGAAACGATTGCTGAACACTGGAAACAAATAAAATAATAATAAAAATAAATTTATCTATTCTTCTTAAATCTGACAAATACATTATTCCTTACTCTCCTAATCTTTATACCTAGACCATGTATCCATTTGGACTTTATTCTTATGTGCAGTGTTGAGCATTCATCTCTGCCCAGTTCCTGCCACACTGTTATCCAGTTTTCTCAGCAATTTTTATCAGACAATGAGTTCTTATTCCGGAAGCTGGGGTCACTGGGTTTATCAAATAGTAGATTGCTAGATTCATTAACGACTGTTTCTTGAGTAACTAACCTATTCCACTGGTCTACCATTCTGTTTCTTAGCCAGTACCAAGTGATTTTGATAATTGCTGCTTTATAATATGCAATTTCACAAAATGAACATAATTGTGCCCTTAACATACTCTCTAAATTTTTCATTTAAAAATTAAGCATCTTGAATAACACTTTCTTCAAAAACGAAATAGATACCAATACAGGTGTAGAGCAGAGGTGGAGAACATATGGTCATAACGCAGCATATGGCTCTCTAAGTCCTCAAGTGTAGCCCTTTAACTGAATCCAAACTTACAGAACAAAACACATTAATAAAATTATTTGTTCTGTAAAACTTGGTCTCAGTCAAAAAGATATGCCTGAAGACCTAGAAGGTCACATGTGACATCAAGGCTGTAGATTTCCCACCACTGGTACAGATGTTCAACTGGTTTATTACTCAATATGAAGCAGGACCTTTCATACATTTTGTGTCACTGACCTCTTTGGCAGTCTGGCAAAAGCTGTGGACCTTTTTGCAGGTTAATACTTAAATAATTTAAATAAAAACTGAATTTTAATTATATTTTAAAGGAAAAACTTTTTTCTCATTCAAGTTCACTCTCCACCCAAAGACCCTGAGAAAAAGAGAAAAAATGACATAAGAATTTTCATGTTGAATAAATATAAGAAGAAGAAATTCAAGAATTCAGAAATGTCAGCAATGTACTTGAATATTGTCTCATAGAATCTTTTTAAATGTAAATTTAGACATTTGCTTTAGAGAAATCAAAAACAAAATTACTAGTCTTAAAAAGCATTCCTATTAAAAAGTTTACATTCAATCGAACTCAGTGTTTATCATATATCTATTATATATGTATATATTTGTATATATATATATATATGTATATATATATATATATATATATATATTATATATATTGAGGATAGAAAGATAAAACTGGGTTCAAGGATTGCACTCTGTAACTAGAGTATACAAAATGCATTATTTCAGAAAAGACAATTGATTATGTTTAAAAGAGATATACACATAAATATTATGAGGAAATTAAAATAAAGGGATAATTTTAGTGGGAGTATCAGGTAATTTTTCACAGAGAAGGACCCACATCCACTAAGGCTTGAAATAAGAAAATAATTTTGATAGGATGTATGGACAATAAATATATGTGTGAAAATATAGAGGATATGAGACCAGGATAAAAAGAATTAAAATTGAAATTTTCCCCTTAGTGTCATTTTCCTCAACAAAACAAAGAAAATATCCCTTTGTTTTCTCAATTCTTTCCTATCACAACAAACAGGCATAAGTGGACCAAAAAATAAAAGGAAAAAAGACAGAGAAGGAGAGGAAGGAAATGAAAGAAAAAGAGTGAAGATGATCAAATGAGGAAGGGAAATTATGCTTGAATAATACTCTATATTTTAAGTTTGACAAAATAGACAGGAAATCAGAATTAATGTTCAATACTGGCTAATTTTAAACTAAAATTATTTTACCTAGCTGCAACCTGTAGTTAATTATTCATAGTAAAATATAGAAAGTATTTTATTTTCCAAAGAGATTTCCTTGTAAGTCTGTGCGGAACTGCTAATAATTTTATATCAAGTATTCTCCCCCTCATTATTTTTGCTACCTTACACATACCAAAAAAAAAAAAAACACCAAAAACTCCTGATGTTGTTTGACTTTTTTGTTGTTTTTCATAAATATTTATGTATAATATCATTTTCCTTGTAAACAGGATTTTTTTCCAGCCCAAAGGGAGGAAAAACAATTTGTGTGTTAATTTTATCTCCTTAGTTTTGTTCAGCTTCAGTAGTTCTGTATATCACAGAAGAGATTAGATAAAGGGGAATACATGTAACCCCTTTGCTAAGGTAAAGAATTTTAATTAGCAATGATGTTAATTTCACAAAAAATCAGGTATACTCCTCCCACATTCAAAAGTAAAACCAGTGGTTCAATGCTTCCTGTCATTCTGCAACATGCATTTTGTTTATATTTTGCTGCCCTCTACAGAATAACTAAGAACATTAATCATTTTAAAAGAGACTATAGACTTCTAGTTACTGCCCAATCCTTTCTCTCCTCTTTTCCTCCCAAATAACATCTCTGATGCATGACTTTTGCAGGACACAGAAACATGGACTCACTCTTCTTATGCCAAATCTTGTTTCATTTTATTTGGGGTCACAACCACAAAGCTTGACCCAGTCAATATGCCACTGATAAATAAAACAAGAAAAAGAGAATACTTCATGTCATAAACATTCTCTCAGGTACTCATGCAAAACAAAAGGGATTGTGAATTTAAAAGTTGAAAGATTTGTAGAGTCCCAAAGAATTAAGCTCTGTTTAAATTTGGAATTAGTGTAGCATATTTTATGGAATAGTATTGTTTAAATGAATGACACTTTGCAGTCTTGAGTCTGATTGACAACTGAATAGATGGGAAGTATCATTGCAGTATCAATCATCTATCTTTCATTTCATGTCAGAAATATAACAATTGAGTCTGTCTCAAAATAATCCAAAACTTAACATCAATAAATTCCTGGATATAGCAATTTCTTAAACTAAAGGAGAGGCTAATTAATTGAGAGTTCTGATTTTTTTGAATAAAGCTCAAATGAGTTAACCAATGAGAAGTGAAACAAAGTGTAGACTCTTTCATTGACTCAATTAATCAGTCAATAAAAGACATTTCAGGTTGATATGAGAGAAAATTTGTTAGGATAGGCTCAGGGGATTACTCATGGGTAATGAAGCTTTGTGATCATTGAATTAGCTTACAATCAATTGATTGAAGTAGCTGGCAACTTGGGGTGGAAAATTTATAGTCAAATACTTAAGCGAGTGTCTCTTATAGGAATAGTTTTGGACTGAGAGAAGAGCCTTAGCAGAACCTGGATCTGAGTTTCAGTCCTCCTCCATCTTAAAATATTTCCTCTTCTTAAATAAAGGAGGGCCCTTCTCAGCATCCAACAGCACCCCAGAATTGCCAGTAACAATGTATGCATTTGGAGAAGAGGATAAACTGCATTTAACGAGAAAAGACAGACTCAAGCTCTACAAGAAGACCAGAATGAAAAGCTATACTATATATGAGGTTCATCTTGAATACTCAAGTGAAAGACTCTCAGGACATCTGTTATACCCTTTGTCAACTATGCTTACCATAAAATCTAAGTAAATATGTGCTTCTAAAACCAAATTAAATGGAGAGAGTTAATGTATATCAACTGGTGGGAAGTCATGAAATATGGTATTAAAAAGTCACTCCTGGGGGGGCGGAGTCAACGTGGAGAAGTAGAAAGATGCACTTATGCGAGCTCCGAACCCACAGCCCATATATTTAATGTAAGAAGAGTTCTCCCGAAGTTCTGGATCACTGCAGGGGGTGCAGAAACACAGTGGAAGAGATTTCCGTTCCAGAGAGCCTTGGAGAGCCGTCCCCAGGGTCCATCGCACCCTGGAAAGTGGACCCCACCCCAGCGCTGCCCTGGCCACGGCCCCAGAGAAGCTGATCCGAGCAGGTTTCAGGGACGGAAGCTCCGGGAGCCTGGAAGGTCCCTCCACCCACAGACTCTACAGGTCAGTGAGAGACACACCTGGGCTCACTGAGAGAGGGGCGGGGTGTCTCCATGGCTAGGGTCCCCTCGGGAGGAAGCGGTGGAGGCAGAGGCAGGGGTGGGAAGCAGCGGAGGAAGAGGCGGGGGTGGCGGCGGAGGCAGCGGCAGCCCGGGACTCCCCCAGCAGCAGGCAGGATCTTCATTACCGAAAGTCTCTGCATAAACCACCTGAAGGAGCTGAGCCTGGGAGACGGCCCTGCCCCACCGGCTCCATTTCTGAAGGTCTCTGCATAAAGCCTCTGAGGGAACTGAGCCTGGGAGGTGGCCCTGCCCCCACCCCAGCACTTGAACTAAAGCTCCCATTGAATAGCAGCCACTTGCCATGGAAAGCCCATTTGAATCTCAGACTGCAAGCACTAGCTGGGAGGATCTAGGCGGGGGTGGACAGGAATCTCAGAAGTCAAGTAACTGGCTGGGAAAATGCCTAGAAAAGGGAAGAAAAATAACACTATTGAGAGTTTTTTTGAACAGATGCAATTGATCCCGACTTTCAGATCTGACGACGACGAGGACATATTCTTGCCATCAGGGAAAGATGTGGAGGGCGGGGCCTCAGTACCTCAGACATCCCACGGGGATGTCGGGTGGGCTCAGGTCTTGGAAGAGCTCAAAAAGGATTTTGAAAAGCAAGTTAGACAGGTGGAGGAAAAACTGGGAAGAGAAATGACAGAGATGCAAGAAAAGTATGAAAAACGGCTCAATATCTTGGTAAAGGAGACCCAAAAAAATACTGAAGAAAATACCACCTTGAAAAATAGGCTCACTCAATTGGCAAAAGAGGTTCAAAAGCCAATGAGGAGAAGAATGCTTTCAAAAGCAGAATGAGCCAAATGGAAAAAGAGGCTCAAAAGCTCACTGAATTTAATAATTCTCTCAAAATTAGAATGGAACAGATGGAGTCTAATGACTTTACGAGAAACCAAGAAATCACCAAACAAAACCAAAAGAATGAAAAAATGGAAGAGAATGTGAAATATCTCATGGGAAAAACAACTGACCTGGAAAATAGATCCAGGAGAGACAATTTAAAAATTATGGGACTACCTGAAAGTCATGATCAAAAAAAGAGCCTAGACATCATCTTCCATGAAATTATCAAGGAAAACTGCCCTGGCATTCTACAACCAGAGGGCAAAATAAGCATTGAAAGAATCCATCAATCACCACCTGAAAGAGATCCGAAAGAGAAACTCCTAGGAACATTGTGGCCAAATTTCAGAACTCCCAGGTCAAGGAGAAAATCTTGCAAGCAGCTAGAAAGAAACAATTCCAGTATTGTGGAAATAAAATCAGGATAACTCAAGATCTAGCAGCTTCTACATTAAGGGATCAAAGGGCGTGGAATAGGATATTCCAGAAGTCAAAGAAACTAGGACTCAAACTGAGAATGACCTACCCAGCAAAACTGAGTATAATACTTCAGGGGAAAATATGGTCTTTCAATGAAACAGAGGCCTTTCAAACATTCTTGATGAAAAGACCAGAGCTGAAAAGAAAATTTGACTTTCAAACACAAGAATGAGAAGCATGAAAAAGGAAACAGCAAAGAGAAGTCTTAAGGGACTTACCAGAAGTGAACTGTTTACATTCTTACATGGAAAGACAATATTTGTAACTCTCAAAACTTTTCAGTATCTGGGTAGTTGGTGGGACCACACACACACATGCACACACATACAGAGACAGAGAGCACAGAGTGAATTGAATAGGATTGGACCATATCTTAAAAGAAATTAAGGTAAATGGTGAGAGAGAAATGTAATGGGAGGAAAGAGGGTGAAATGGAATGGGGTAATTATATGTCATTTAAGAGGCAAGTAGGAGACTTTTTAGTGGAGGGAAAAAGAGGAGAGCTGAGAAAAAAAAACAAGAAGTTTATCCTCATCACATTTGACTAAAGGAAGGAATAAAATACACACTCATTTTGGTATGAAAACCTGTCTTACAGTATAGGAAAGTGAGGGAAAAGGAGATAAGCAGGAGGGGGATGATGGAAGGGAGGGCAAAGGGAGGAGGGAGCAATTTGAAGTCAACATTCGGGGAGGGACAGGATCAAAAGACAGAAGAGAAACAATGAGGAGCAGGATAGGATGGAGGGTAATTCAGAGTCTTACACAACACGACTATCGGGGAAGTCATTTGCAAAACTACACAGAAATGGCCTATATGGAATTTCCTGCCTTCCCAAAGGGAATGGGTGGGGAGGGAGGGATGGGGAGAATTTGGAACTCAAAGTTTTAGGAACAACTGTTTAGTATTGTTGTTGCTACTAGGAAAGAAGACATACAGTTAATGAGGAATAGAAAGTCATCTGGCCCTACAGGAGAAAAGAGAAGATGGGGACAAGAAAAGGGAGGGATGATAGAAGAGAGGGAAGATTGGAGATAGGGAAAATTAGATTGCTTGGTGTATTGGGGTGGGGGAGGGGATAAAAGGGTAGAAAATTTGGAACCCAAAATTTTGTGAAAATGAATGTAAAAAGTTAAATAAATAAATAAATATTAAAAAAAAGAAATGTATAAAGAGCAAAACTTTTGTAAAGCAATAAGGAGATTGAGAGCAAATCGATATTTTAGTAATAAAACTAGTATTATTCCTTAAAAAAAAAAGAAAAAAAAGTCACTCCTGAATCCAATAATGCTACACTTGATAAAGAAAGATGAAGTCATTGTTGGTGGGGAGAATAAGTACAGCTCATGTACTACATTATAAATAAAAGCTAAATCTTCAAAATAATTTATGAAGAATTTGTAATTTAATGTTAAAATAAAAGATTTGATAAAATGAGCAGCTTGAGATTAAATTGTACATTAAAAATAATGTTTGTCTGGGTCTGTGATTTAGTTGCTTGTTTGGTTGGTTGTTGTCCTTCATCTTCGAAGAGGACCAAAACGATATCACCATGATACAGTGAAATTTCAGTGTGTGCTTCTGTGACTGATCAGACCAATATGAGCTCGGAATGGTCTACCACAGGTTGGGCACAGATAGTCCATGTGAATATTTGGAGTGGATATTCCAAATTTGCACACCCTACGTTTCCATTCTGCTATCTCAATTCTGCTTTGCTCAAAGAGCTCATCACCCTTTCTAATGTGGACATGCCATACTGAGGAGTCCTGTGCCAGTGTTTCCTATTTTGCACAGTCAAAGTCACAGTTCTTGAGAGAGACTTTGAGAGAATCCTTATATCAATTCTGTGATTTATTATTTAGGGGAATACTGGATGTGAAACATACTTGTACTGATGCAGAGAGTTAACTCATCTGCAATTTATTATATTTAAGAATTTGAATTGAGAGTACTTTGAGACTAAATTAATGGAATCATAAGGAGGAATCTAGGATTTTTGAGGGACCTCAAAGGTCACATAATCCAACCCCCTCATTTTATATGTGAGGAAACTGAGATCCAATAGTTTGATGAATTTATCAGTATTACTCAAGCAGGGTTTGTTAAAAGTAAGGCAAGGTTAGTTTTCCCTAACTTCAAAATTTTTTCCATTATGCAGTATAATAAATTGTCTCTTCATCTAAACTTATAAAGCATAATCTATGAATTATTATGCTTACCCAAATACTTTCTCCACCTCCCCCCAAAAAATAAATTTTGTGGAAATTAGAGGAAATAATTATTCTGCATGTGTATTTTTTAAAATGTTTAATAAGTAGCTGTTTTCAAGAATAAAGTTGTATGCTAATAAATTAGAAACAAAATGTCACAAATAGGGGGCAAACATTTAAGTAGAAAAAATAATATCACCTCAAAACAGTAAGGGCTGAATTAGGCAGAAAATTATTAGCTGGTCTAACAGGGACAATTCTCTGTACTGTTTCATTATCAAAATGTGATTTCCACAACAAAGAATTACCCCTAATGGCACATATATAGAAGTTTAGCATTAGAATTTTTAAAGATACACTAAATATGACAATTGTTTTTGAATCATTTTCATACCTCTTATTAAAAAATAATTAAATTGAAAATAGTTTTTTCAGAGTAAGAAATATAGAAAGTCAATAGTTTTAAGGAAGTATTTGAGAAGTGTTATTTCTATTATTAATTATAACGCATAGCATGCCTTCTTAAATATGAAACTGACTTCTGTTGCATTTGAGAGAAAGACATGTTGAGGGATCTGGATAAAAAAGCTAAAACTATAACCTGTAGTTCCCTTTTCATTGCTTTTCACACTTTATCTAATAACCACGTTTATTCATCTAGAGATCAACACTATTCACCTAAATCACGACTTCATTTTTTTATATCCTGTGCAGAAGATTCTGCTTACAGGTTCACAAAACATCCATTTAGCCTACAATGCAAGTTTGTCAATGCTATAAAGATGGTGAACAAATCACAAACCTCTTGCTTAAATTCAAAAGGAAAATGTTTGAATTCTAAAAGAGAGTATGGAAATGAGGATAAGATAAACAACAGCACAGCATCTCTGATCAAAAATAAAAGAATATATTAATATGCAGAAAAAAACATAATTCAGAAATCCAAATAAATATTATTATAGATAGAAAGTTTTATATTGGTGTGTGCCCTAAACGCTAACTTTTGTTCTTCTACAGAATTAGCTGTTTGAAAAAAATCTCAAGAAATATTAAGCAAGACTCTAGACTAGAATGTATCATTTAAAAAAGTGTGGGGTAGTTTTTTCTTTTTTTTTTAATATAATAAAATATAAATTTATTTATTTAACTTTTTACATTCATTTTCACAAAATTTTGGGTTCCAAATTTTCTCCCCTTTGATCCCTCCCCCCACCCCAATACAACAAGCATTCTAATTTTCCCTGGCACCAATCTGCCCTCCCTTCTATCATCCCTCCCTTCTCTTATCCCCATCTTTCCTTTGTCCTGTAGGGACAGATGACATTCTATTCCCCATTAACTGTATTTCTTATTTCCTAGTAGCAACAACAATACTCAACAGTTGTTCCTAAAACTTTGAGTTCCAAATTCTCCCTATCCCTCCCTCTCCACCCATTCCCTTTGGGAAGGGAGACAATTCAATGTAAGCCATATCTGTGTAGTTTTGCAAATGACTTCGATAGTAGTCGTATTGTGTAAGACTAATTGTATTTCCCTCCATCCTATCCTGCCCCCCATTGTTTCTATTCTGTCTTTTGATCCTGTTCCTCCCCAAGAGTGTTCATTTCAAATTGCTCCCTCCCCCCATTGCCCTCCCTTCCATGATCCCCCCCCCACCCTGCTTATCTCCTTCTCCCCCACTTTCCTGTATTGTAAGATAGGTTTTCGTACCAAAATGAGTGTGCATTTTATGCCTTTCTTTAGTCGAATGTGATGAGGGTAAACTTCATGTTCTTTTTCTCAGCTCTCCTCTTTTTCCCTCCACTAAAAAGTCTCCTGCTTGCCTCCTAAATGACATATAATTTACCCCATTCCATTTCACCCTCTCTCCTCCCACTACATTTCTCTCTCTGCATTTACCTTAATTTCTTTTAAGATATGGTCCAATCCTATTCAATTCACTCTGTGCTCTCTGTCTCTGTATGTGCACGCATGTGTGTATGTGTGCACACACACACGTGTACATGTATGTGCGTGTACGCATGCGTGTGTGTCTGTGTGGTCCCACCAATTACCCAGATACTGAAAAGTTTTAAGAGTTACAAATATTGTCTTTCCATGTAGGAATGTAAACAGTTCACTTTTGGTAAGTCCCTTATGACTTCTCTTTGCTGTTTATTTGTTCATGCTTCTTCTCATTCTTGTGTTTGAATGTCAAATTTCCTTTTCAGCTCTGGTCTTTTCATCAAGAATGCTTGAAAGTCCTCTGTTTCATTGAAAGACCATATTTTCCCCTGAAGTATTATACTCAGTATTGCTGGGTAGGTGATTCTTTGTTTGAGTCCTAGTTCCTTTGACTTCTGGAATATCCTATTCCATGTCCTTCGATCTCTTATTGTAGAAGCTGCTAGATCTTGTGTTATCCTGATTGTATTTCCAGAATACTGGAATTGTTTTTTCTAACTGCTTGCAATATTTTCTCCTTGACCTGGGAATTCTGGAATTTGGCCACAATGTTCCTAGGAGTTTCTCTTTTTGGATCTCTTTCAGGTGGTGATCGATGGAGTCTTTCAATACTTATTTTGCCCTCTGATTCTAGAATCTGAGGGCAGTTTTCCTTGATAATTTCATGAAAGATGATGTCTAGGCTCTTTTTTTGATCATTACTTTTAGGTAGTCCCATAATTTTTAAATTGTTTCTCCTGGATCTATTTTCCAGGTCAGTTGTTTTTCCAATGACATATTTCACATTATCTTCCATTTTTTCATGCTTTTGGTATTGTTTTGTGATTTCTTGGTTTCTCAGAAAGTCATTAGACTCCATCTGTTCCATTCTAATTTTGAGAGAACTATTTTCTTCAGTGAGCTTTTGAACCTCTTTTTCCATTTGGTTAATTCTGCTTTTGAAAGCATTCTTCTCCTCATTGCCTTTTTGAATGTCTTTTGCTAATTGAGTTAGCCTATTTTTCAAGGTGTTATTTTCTTCAGCATTTTTTTGGGTCTCCTTTAGTAGTGTGTTGACCTGTTTTTCATGCTTTTCTTGCATCTCTCTCATTTCTCTTCCTAGTTTTTCCTCCATTTTGATTTTCAAAATCCTTTTTGAGCTCTTCCATGGTCTAAGGCCACCGGACACCCACCTGGGATGTCTGGGATTCAGAGGCCCTGACTTCCACTTCTTTCCCTGATGTTAAGAATTGTTCGTTGCCATAAGAATTGGAAGGTGGGAACATCTGTCCCACAAGAAAGTAGCTCCCTATGGTCTTATTTTGCTTCCTTTTTCTGGGCATTTTCCCAGCCAGTTACTTGTCTTCTGAGATTCCTGTCCACCCCCACCTAGATCTGCCCAGCTAGTGTTTGGGGTCTGAGATTCAAATGGGCTTCCAGTGGTGGGAGCGGCTGCTATTCAATGTGAGCTTAAGCTCTGGTGCTCTGGTGGGGGCAGGGCCACCTCCCAGGCTCAGGTCCCTCAGGGGATTTATGCAGAGACCTTCGATAATGGCCCTGAGTTCCCACCCACTCTGGGAGGGCCTGGCCGCCACTGCCTCTTCAGCTCCCTCTGCTGCTCCCTCCGCCCCCGCCTCCTGATAGGGCCCAAGCCACGGAGACATCCTGCTCCCCTCTCGGCCAGCCCAGAAGTCTCTCTCACTGACCTGGATCACCTGTGGGTGGAGGGACCTTTGCGGCCACTGGAGGTTCCATCCCTGAAGCCTGCTCGGATCTGCTCCTCTGGGGCGGCACGGCCAGGTCAGTGCAGGGCTGAGCTCCTCTGTCTGCAGTGCGATGGACCCCTGGGGATGGCTTTCCAGGGCTCTCTGGAATGGAAATCTCTTCCACTGTGTTTCTGCGCACCCTGCAGTGCTCCAGAATTTGTGGGGAGTTCTTTTTGCAGGAAATATATGGACTGTGGGTTTGGAGCTAGCATACGTGAGTCTTTCAACGCAGCCATCTTGGCTCCTCCCGGAAGTTTTTCTTGTATGTCTATCCATCAGTTAACTCAGAGAATGATTCCCCTAGTCTGACACAATGATGTGATTTTTATTGTAGCAACCACATTCAACCAAACTGAAATGGCAATGTGCCATTATAGACTATTAATAGTTTGCTAATAATTTCTATGAATAACCTTCACTTGAATGAACAACTGATGAACCAATTATTGAGGCAAAAATGGAATAAGAAGGCTTAAATTATTTTTTTCTTATTCCATACTAGATGCTTAAAATCAAGAAATCATTTAAGTAATATATGTCTCAATTTAACAATCTGTAAAAATTATGATTTAGATGAAAAGGTCTAGAAGTCCCCAGTAGGTAAAGTTTGAGAGAAAGTAATGTACAAATGACAAAAGTGGTCGAGTATCTTCTCAAACAATATCAATTCAATGGACAATTCTTAAGCACTTTTGATGTAGAGCACGTAGTGCTACGCATGTAACATTGTATATGTCCCCATGAGTCTATCTAAATTTCACTTATACATAGTTGTGAACTAATCCTAAAATCTCCTCCCTTTCCAAGACAGACATTCACTCCTTTCCAGAGGAGAGTAATACATTGGGGCTAGGAGGTTTGCCACTTTCTTTTTTTATGAGACAAGGGAATTCCAGGGTAGAATTAAATAAATTTATTATTGTAGCACAAATAACTTTTAGGTTCAAGTTACATTTCTGAATACTTTCCTGAATACTTTATATACACAGGTGCTCATTCCTTCTCACAAAATGTCAGATATACACAGAATATTTGCTCCCTATAAAATAGCAAATAAATCCCTTTGTCTAAGCCAAGAACAAATAGAAATCAGAAGTTATAAGGATGAAAATATACTAGACAATATGGAAAATTAGCTTTCTTTCTTTTTAAAAAAACATTTTAAACATTTATTTATTTATTTTTAGTTTTCAATGTTCATTTCCACAAGACTTTCAATTCCAAATTTTCTCTCCATGTCTCTACACTGCCCACCCCAAGACTCTGTGCATTCAGATTATTCCTTCCCCCAATATGCTCTCAATTATGTCACACTCCTACAATCTCTTATCCCTAACTCCTCTATTTTCTAAAAGAAAAGTAAGTTTTGAAAGGTCAACAATCTTCTTTAATTAGATTCACCGACAGAGAAAATACAAGCAGAGAAATAAAGACCAACAGAGAGGGTTTCCAAGTGTCTGACCATAAGCAAAACATACATCAGAGATCAACAGATAGATACAACTATCTGACCACTATATACATACATAATTGCCAGAGAGAAGCAGCAACGTCTGGGTTTTCAAAGCCTGGGGGCTCCTTTCGGGCTAACCAGAGTCTCATCTGGACATGAACCTTCTTCCATACAGTAGACTCCAAAGTAAAACCTCACCTCATAGTTTATATATACTTTTCATAGCTGAAGAGCATCATGACTTTTGTAAAACAGTGCTTCATTTGAAATTACCAAAAGGTAGGGACCTTCTGACAAAACAAGTCTCCCCTAATCAAGCTTCCCTTAGGGAAAAATCATTAATTATCACTAACATAATTAATCTTATAACCTCCACTTATTCTATTTTCTTCTTTGACACTGTCCCTCTTCAAAAGTGTTTGCTTCTGACTACACCATTTCTCAGTTCACCCTCCCTTCTATCATCCCTACCTCTTCTCCGCTTGTAAGATACTCAGTTGAGTTTGTATGTTATTCCTCCCTCAACTCATTCCTTCTCACCTCCCCCCTCTTCCCCTCCACGGTGAAAACTTTTTCTTGCATCTTCTATGTCAGATAATTTAACCCATTCTATGTCCCCTTTTCCTCCTCCCAATGTATTCCTTTTTCACCCCTTAATTTTATTTTTAGATATCATCCTTTCATATTCAATTCACTTTGTGCCATCTAGATCCACCTATATTTTTTCTTCAACTTCCCCAATACAGAAAAAAATCTCATCAGTTGAAAATATCATCTTTCCATGTAGGAATGTAAACAGTTCAACTGTAGCAAGTCTCTTATGATTTCTCTTTCCTGTTTATATTTTCATGATTCTCTTGAGTCTTGTATTTGAAAGTCAAATTCTCTGTTCAGCTCTGGTCTTTTCAGAATGCCTGAAAGTCCTCTATTTCTTTGAATTTCCGTTTTTATAATCAGTTTTGTTGGGTAGGTGATCCTTAATTTTGATCCTAGCTCCTCTGACATTTAGAATATCATATTCCAAACCCTTTGATGTAGAAGCTGTTAGATCTTGTGTTATTCTGATTGTGTTTCCACAATATTCAAATTGTGTTTTTCTGGCTGCTCACAATATTTTCTCCTTGACCTGGGGACTCTGGAATTTGGTTATAATAATCCTACAAGTTTTCCTTTTGAGATCTCTTTCAAGTGGTGATCAGTGAATTCTTTCCATTTCTATTTTACTCTCTGATTTTAAAACATCAGGGTAGTTTTCCTTGATACTTTCTTGAAAGATTATGTCTAGACTTTTTTTTTTGTTCATGGCTTACATGTAACCCAATAAATTTAAAATTAACTGTTTTAGATGTATTTTCTAGGTCAGTGGTTTTTCAATGATATACTTCAAATTGTCTTTTATTTTCTTTTTTTTGGTTTTGTTTAATAATTTCTTAATTATTTTCTAAATTTCTTGATTTTTCATAAAGTCATTAGCTTCCAACTGCTCCATTCTAATTTTGAAGGAATTGGTTTTTTTCAGTGAGCTTTGGGACCACTGCAGCTGCTGCTACTGCTGCCACCACCACCCTGGGGCTAGGCAAACTGTGAACTCCTCTTTCATTCATGTCCCACAGAGTTTTCCCCATTACCTTCTATGCTGTCTTTGGCATCTATAGGTTGGAAAATCTGAAAATTGCCACAGCTCCCATTGATTCAGGTCCCTGAGTCCTGCTCTAGCCAGGAGCGCCTGTGTTGCCCATGCCAGACTGCACTCTTCTCACCACTTTGTGCAATACACCCTTGCTGTTAACTTTCAAGGTGGTCTTGGGCTGGACATTTGTTTCATTCTGTCATTTTGTGGGTTATGTAGCTCCAGAATTTGTTCCCTTGGCTTTCATTTATAGTTTTGTTTTTTTTTTATTTTTTCATAAACCTATTAGCTTCTATCTGCTCCACTCTAATCTTTAAGGAATCATTTTCTTCAGTGAGCTTTTGGATCCCCTTTAGCATCAGACCAATTCTGCTTTTTAGGGCATTCTTCTCCTCATTGGCTTTTTGAATTTCTTTTACCATTTGGGATTGTCTATTTTTTAAAGTGTTATTTTCTTCAGCATTTTTTTACAGTATCTTTTAGCAAGCAGTTGAATAGTTTATCATGATTTTCTTGAATCACTCTCATTTCTCTTCCCAATTATTGTTCTACTTCTTTTACTTTATATTCAAAATCTTTTCTGAGCTCTTCCATTGCCTAAGATGAGTTCACATTTTTCTGAAGACTTTGGGTGAAGGACCTTTGACTTTGTCGACTTCTGCTTGCATGCTTTGGACTTTCTTGTCACCAAAATAAGGATCTATGATCTGATACTTTTTTCTGGTTTTTATTCATTTCCCCAGCCATTTGTTAGACTTTTGAGCTCTTTGTCATGGGGTTCTCGTTTTCCAGTGGCAGTGGGGAATTCACTGTCAACTGCTTGATTCCCCCTCCACAATCTGTGGACCTCGATCTTCAAAATCAGTGGCTGCAGCTGTCTCTGCTGCTGCTGTGGCTACTGTGGGCTCCTTCCCTCTGTCCTCTGCCACCCTGGGGCTGGGACCAGACCACTCCACTCTCCTGCACTGATCCCACGGGTTTTTCTCACTGACTTTCCATTTTATCCTCAGTGTTTTGGGGCCCTGAAGTCTGGAAACCAACACAGGTGTGAGAGATTCAGTCTCCTCAGGTCTGCTCAGGTCCCATCTGTGCCACCATGGCCCACACTGGATTGCCCCCTGATCCCTGTGTGGTGCGATAGATAATTCCCAGCAGCCTTCTAGGTTGTCTTGGGTTGGAGATTTGCTTCATTCCATCATTCTTTGTCTTCTTCAGTTCCAGAATTTGTTTAGCACCATTTTTTAGCGACATTTGGGTGGGCTTGGTGGGAGTGCTTTAGAAAGTCTATGCTGTTACTCTGCCATCTTGGGTTTGCCCCTAGAATTTGTTTAGAATCATTTTTTTTCTATCATTTGGAGGGCTTTGGGGGCAACTCAAGCAAATCCTTTCTGTTACTCCAGTATAGTAACTTCATCCCCCAGGTATTTGGCTTAAAATACACATGCAGACACACACATACATACACAATTCATTCTAATTTAGGAAAGAAGGAATTGAAACACTTAGGGGTAACTGGTGCATGGCAGAATGGCAGAGCATGGATCCAGGGAAGGGGTTCTAAAACAAATTAGAAAACAGGGTAGCCATGAGGAGGAGGAGGATATAGATAAGTGTTCTACTGTATGAACAGGGACATTTAGGAGTAGAAAATTCTAACATAGTTCAGGGACTTCTCTGTAACCTGCAAGGACTGTCATTTTTCTGAGTACAAGGCACAATGAATAAAGCAATCTTTGAAGGAATATCTATAAGGCAGTAGCAGAAACTGACTAGGGGAGATATATATATATATATATATATATATATATATATATATATATATATATATACACTGGATATCTTAAAACTTTTAACTCCACCGGTATTATAGAAAATAGGCAGATACTAGACAAGGTTCAGGAGCCAGAAAATAAGAGTCTAGTGGAGTCAGGAAAGAAGAACATATAATGAAGAGGGTGAGAGAAATCCTCTAATGAAGAGAAATAAAAGAAAAAGGAACTAATGAATAAACTAGTTGAAGGATATGTTGAAGGAGAAGAGAGAAAGAAACGTTTTACTTGAATAAGATGGGGAAAAGAGTAGGGGTGAATTGAAATGAAAAGCAGGAAAGAAGAAAAGGAAAAGAACTAATGAAACACTGAAGGGAAAAGGGTTACAAACAGAAGGAGACAACCAAGGATAAGGGAAAGTGAGTAAATCAAAATGAGTCTACCTTAGTAAAGATTAAGCTAAAGAAACTAAAAATAACATAATATTGTGATTATAAAATAAGAATGGCTAAGGTAACCTTTAAAAACCCAACATTTAGAGATGAATGCATGAAATTGTAAACCTGACTATCATAACTTAAAATGCAAATAAATTAAAGAATAAAAAATAGTTGCACATAGAAAAATGAAACCCTAAGTTTGTTGCTTAAATGAAACATATTAAAAACAAAGAAAATTTAGAGTATTAAGAACAGGAAAATATTGGTTAATTAAAATATTAATTAGGAACTTGAATTATACTGAAAATAACTAAAGACAACTAACCAATATCAACAATAAACTTATGTGTTTCAAATACCTTACCATCGAAATTCATAAATGAAACATTAACTGAAATTCAAAAAAGCATAGATAGTTAGACAATGGTATTGGAAGCCTTTCACATTCCTTTATTTTAGATAAGGCTAACAGAAAGATAAACAAAGTAAAATATAGTACTGAATAAATTGATAGAGAACTAGATATAAAAGACTTGTGGCATCTTTAAATGGAGATGCATAATTACATGCAAATATATCAGCATCACATGGAACTTTTGCAAAATTTGGACATTTATTTGAGAATAGAAATTAAAAACAAATGAAAAAAAGGGGATATAGCAACTAACAAATAGGGATATTTTATCACAGTAGGAGTAATGATGGGCAAGAAACCAGTATACAACGATTAGAAAAACAACCCTATTTGTTTGCTCTATGGTTAACATGATACTTGGCGCATTTCAGATTTTTAGTAAATTTTAACTAACTGAATATTGACTGATATACTCATTTTTCAGTTTCAGAGCTTCCCAAACTATTCTTAGACTCATGTCTCTCATTTTAAGGTTCTTCTCCTGTATTACTCTTTATCTGACTAGTTGTCCTTAGTGTTATATATTGTAACATTACAAAAAATATTTCATACTGGATCATCGTGGGTAGTCTAAATTGTTCATAAATGTAATAGATCAGACATGATTAAAGTAATTCTAACTCTCAGGTGCATTGAGGGCTGTATTCACTTGTCCTACTCCTTGTCAGGCCACTTAAATTGTGTATATGATCTTAAGTTCCACAATCATAGGGATATGTGGAAATTTTAGAAAGCATTTAAAGGAGAGTCAAAAGAAGCCTCTGAGCTAGTCACTGAAAATGTACATATACTTCTGCAAAAAAAAGCTCCACCATAAAACAAAAAAAATTATCAACTGATATAATCTTTCCTTAAGACAAAAAGGTTAATTCAATATTTGAATAAAACTACTGTAAACTTTCTAATGAAATGAAATAGCTGAACCTTTCAAAATAGTGAATCCTATCATGAAAATGGAAAAGGACTCCCATGTACAAAAATATTTGTAGCAGCTCTTTGTGTGGTGGCCAAAAATTTGAAATCGAAAGGATGGTCAACAAATGAAGACTGCTTGAACAAGTTGTGGTATATGAATTTAATGAAATGTTATTGTTGCATGATAAATGATTATCAACTGGGTTTCGGAAAAAAAATAACAGGAACGTCTTAAATGAACTGATGATGAGTGAAGTGAGAAGAACCGGGAGAGCATTGTATACAGTAAAAGCAACATTGTGAAATGATCAACTTTGACATACTTAAGTCTTCTCAGAAATGCAATGATTTAAGAGAATTTCAAAAGACTCATAATAAAAAATGCTATCAAAATCCAGAAAATAACCATGGAGACTGAATGCAAATTAAAGCATACTATTTTCTCTCTTTTTTTTCTTTCTAGTATTCTTTTTTCCCTTTGCTATGATTGCTCTTTCACAATATGACAAATGTGGAAATAAATTTAATATTGTACATGTGTAACCTGTATCATATTCCATGTTGTCTTGACATAGGGAAGGGAAGAAGGTGGAAAACATAGAAATCAAAATTTATAAAAGTGAATGTTGAAAATTAAAAAGAAATAAATAAAAAGAAAGGAAAAATAAAATGTTGAACCTTAAACGATGATCAGACTTCTGTAAGTTATTGCTACTTCCTGTGTAGCAGAAAACATTAGACTATGAGCTCCTTCAGGAGAGGGACTTTCCTGTCCTTATGAAAAAGGATCTTGATACTTTCATTGCATGACTCTGGGAGAAAACACAGTTATGAATGAGTAGAAAATGTTATGAAATATAAATGGATGTCACTAAACAATTCATTAATATCCCTGAAGGCTACTGTTTAAAAAAATTGTATATTGTAAGGGAATTACCAACCCCCAGCCTCTTGGATGGCATTCACTGGTCATGACTCAGGTAAACTGAGGGGAGACTGGTAAAGCATGAACAAGATGGCACTGGGAGGAAGGGTTCCACCCCTGTTTTGCTCAAGGCTATTTTCCTGGTCTTTTCAGAGAACAAAGAAGCCAAAAATGTTTTTCTTTCTTGTGGCTACATGTCCACACTGGGCAGTCCTGGTTTAAGGTAAACTACTTCCTTATATGAGCAAACTAATTGGTGATAGGTTCACTTAGAGCACTGGTGTCAGAAAAGAGATAAAAGTGCCGCTCACTGCTTGAATCAACGGAGTTCTTACTATCTTGTCTCCCGCCTCAATCATTGCTTACAGCTGCACTCCACCAAGGCCTACAGGCCTCTGCTGCTCAGATAAGCCTGTGGGCCCAAGAGATCTGGCTCAGACTCTCAGGGTCCCTAATAGTATATCTTTATTATATGTTTATATATGTATAAAGGTATGTGAATACTCAAAGTACATGCCAATAAATAAATAGAACATAGTTATGCACACACACAAATATATGTATATGTATATATATACATATATATATGAATGTATACAACTATACATATGTACAAATATTTATAGTTAAGTTCTATTCATTTTCACTATTTATTTTGAATATTTCCTTTAAAAAATTTGAATTTCAAATCTCCCTCCTTCCATGTCTTTCCCCACTCCTTGAGAATGCAAGCAATATAATAATTTATGTGTGCCAAGTCATACAATATATATTTCCATAATAGTAATGCTGTTAAAATAAAACAAGAAAATTTTTTAAAAGAAAAGGAGAAAACTGCTTCAATTTTCATTCAGAATTAATCTGTTCCCCTTCTGGGAGTGGACAGCATTTTCCTTTGGCATTGTCATAGATCATTGTATTGATTAGAGTAGTTAAGTCCTTCACCATTGATCACCATTACAATATTTCTGTTACTGTATACAATATTCCCCTAGTAATATTTATTCCACTTTGCATCAGTTCCTAAAAGACTTTCTAGGCTCTTCTGGACCTAACTTGCTTGTGATTTCATATGGTATTCTAGTAATCAATCGCTATCACACATCACAACTTCTTCAGTGTTTTTGATAATGTAGTATTTTTTTTACAGTGTTAGGTTATTTTTTTTCCCTATCTATTCACATAGCCATATGACTTTTATTATTTGTTGTTAATATTGTCAGGTCTGCTTATTATTTTCCTAATATTGAACAGCCTTGGGTTCCTGGTATAAATCACACCTGTTCTTAGTATATATTTGTGATATATTGTAGTTATCTCCTCCCAAGTGCTTGACATGTATGCTCTAAGTGGTATACTATTCAAATTCTTAGAGGAGAGTTTGGAGGAGTTGCAGGACGAAATAGATAGCAAAACAATACTAATGCAGGGCTTCACATTCTCCCTCTCTGAACCTGATAAATCTAACCTCAAACTAAATAAGAAAGAAGTTAAGGAGGTAAATTAAACTCTGGGTAAGGTAGATATGATAGATTTTTGGAGAAAATTGAACGGGAATAGAAAGGAATGTACCTTTTTCTCAGCATTACATGGCACATATACAAAAATTGACCATGTTCTAGGGCATAAGAACCTCACAATCCAGTGCAGAAAGGCAGAGGTACTCAATGCATCCTTCTCAGATCATAATGCAATAAAAATTATATATAATAAAAGACTATGAAAAGATAAACCAAAAATTGATTGGAAACTAAATAATCTAATCCTAAAGAAGGAGTGGGTTTGACAAAAAAATTGCTGGGAAAACATGATAACAGTGTGGCAGAAACCAGGCATAGACCAATGCCTGACACCTTACACAAGAACAAAGTCCAAACAAGTACATGATCTATGTATAAAGATTGATACTATGGACAAATTGGTGGAGCAATGAATCGTATATGTATCAGATTTATAAGGAAGGGAATAATTTTTGACTAAAGAAGAGATAGAGAGCATTATAAGGTGAAACATGGATAATTTTGATTACAGTAAACTGAAAAGTTTTTGCACAAACAAACCCAATGAAAACAAGATTTGCTGGGATGCAGAAAACTGGGAAAGACATTTTGCAGCTAGTGTCAGCGATAAAGGCCTCATTTCTAGACTATATAGAGAACTGAGTCAAATGTACAAGAATACAAGTCATTCCTCAATTGATAAATGGTCAAAGGATATGAACAGGCGGTTTTCAGAGGAAGAAATTAAAGATATATATAGTCATATCAAAAGATGCTCTAAATGACTATTGATTAGAGAGATGCAAATCAAAAGAACTTTGAGCTACTACATCACAAGTATCAGATTGACAAACATGACAGAACAGAAAGATGGTAAATGTTGGAGAGAATGTGGGAGAGTTGGAACCCTAATTCATTGTTGGTGGAGTGTGAGCTGATCCAACCATTCTGAAGAGCAATTTGGAACTATGCCCCAAGGGATCATAAAAATTGTAAGGGTCCCACATGTCGAAAAAATATTTATAGCAGCACTCTTTGTAGTGACCAAAAGCTGAAAATCAAGAGGATGCTCATCAACTGGGAAATGGCTAAATAAATTATTATACATGATGTAATGGAATGCTATTGTACTATAAGAAATGATGAACAAGAAGACTTCAGAGAGTCCTGTAAAGAGTTATATGATCTGATGCTGGGCAAAAGGAGCAGAACAAGGAGAACTTTTTGCATAGCAACAACCACAGTGTACAAGAGTTTTTGTTTTTGTTTTGTTTTCTTTTCTGGTAGACTTGGAACTTCATTGCAGTGCAACAACTTAAAAAAAAAAGTTCCCAATGATCTTTTAAGGCAAAATGCCTTCCACATCCAGAGAAAGAAGTGTGGAATTCAATGGTAAGATGTAGCAGATTATTTTTGTGTATGTGTTTTACATTTTGGTCTCTTAAATGATTTATACCACTCATTTTAATTCTTATACACAGTATGATTACAGTGAAAATGTATTTAATAAGAACATATGTGTAGAACCTACATAGATTTGTATGCCATCTCAGGGAGGGAGGCAGGCGATAAGAGGGAAGGAAGGGGAAAAAATCTAAGTTATGTAGTAGTGCTTGTAGAACACTGAAAATAAATAAAATTATTAGTAAAAAATTTACATCAATATTCACTAGGAAAATTATCCTAGAGTTGTCTTTCTCTGTTTTTCTTCTTCCTGATTTAGGAAAATAATATTTGTGCCAAAGAACTGGTAAGACTTCCTTGCACATTTTCCAAAGTATGATATAGAATTGGAAATAAATGTTGCATAAATGTTTGATGCAATTCATTGAGAAATGCATCTGGTCCTGGTGATTTATTTACAAAAAACATTAATGTGTTATTCAATTTCTTTTTTTCAAGATAGGGTGACTCAAATATGCCTTTTAATTTTCTATTTATTTGGTCAGTTTACATTTTGTAAATATTCATCCCTTTCATTTGGATGTTCGATTTCACTGGTATTTATTTGAGCAAAGGAGTTCTTAATTAACTCTTTATCTTTGTTTGTGGAAAATTTACACTTTTCCTTTCCATCTTAATATTGCTACCTGTCCTTGGGTATATGGAATAACATTCGCAAATGTCATCATCTCCTGAGAGTTAGGCTTACACATGGGTCTCCTGTTACCTCTTTTACAGTAGTTTCCAGATCACCTTACTGCCTCTAAACTGAGGATCTCCTAGCTGCTGCTTTTTCTGTAGCTCTCACTGTCACCAGATTCCACAGTTAGATTTTCTCCAGAATGTACTTTGGTTCAGACTCCCATGGACCTCTTCTTCCTATCTCCTAAGATGTCTTGGTGTTAAAAAATATCTTATTTCTATCTTTTGTTGGCTCTGCTCTTCCAGAATTTGCTACAAAACATTATTTAAAGGTTATTTGAAAGTGAATTTAGGGAGAGCTTCAGTGTATTGCTTTCTCTATTCTGCCATATGTCTACACCATATGTTTGTTTTTGTTAAATCATTAAAAAGCTTGTTTGATACCTCTTCTAGAGACTTATGTCCCCCTCTTCCAATGGTTTTCTATTAAGGTTTAGAATCCTGTCTCTTCCATCATACTTTTGACCCTACCCCCTTTTTCATTGAACCTGCTATTGCTTTTTTCCCCTCTACTTTTGGCAAGGATTCATCTATTCCCATTTTATACAAAAGGCCCTCCCTCTGTTACTTAGATCTGTCTGTTCTCAGGCACTGGCAAAGTCATTGAACTTGTAACATTGTCCACTAAGTTTCAGAAACTTGTCACTTAAATTACAGAATCTTCACTGTGTTGGGAATAGAGAAATGTTTCATTGATTCACAGGCATAGCCCAGAGGTTTATACTGACACTATCAGTAAATAAAGACACCATTATAGTAGAGACCTAACAAAGGTTAAAAGCCCTTCCTGTAGCCCTGACAATATCTGAAAAGTATCAAAAATATCAGAAATAAATTCCTGACAATCTCAACCAACTTTGACTAAAACAATCAGAGGTAGAAACATGACATCACTTGTCTGCTAATAACATCTTTACTTTGACAGTCTTCATTGAGACTCAAGAATTTATGGCTACCTCTAATACACTTCATTTGTGTCACTTCTAAAAACTCAATTATTAAGTACCTTTCATTTGCAAAGCACTGTGGCAATTATTTGTGACACAAATCAAAGCAAAAAGAAAAATACTCCCTGCTATGTAGGAGCTTTCAAATGAATGGTGACAACATGCCAAAAGCATATCCAGAAGGAAAATGAAGCACAGAAGCTCTGGATTGTTCCCCAAAATGGAAACTCTAAGAGGATTATTCTCCAATGGGAAGAGGAGACTAGCATGGTAAAAATTACATTTCAGGTGAGAAGAATGGTGAACTCATGACCAAATATATACCCTGGAAATTATTTGGATGTCAGGAATGAAGCAGGCAAAATATGTAAGATGTACTTTTCAGAATTCATTTACTCAATTCTCTTTCTGTTAAATTCTTCAAGGTAATTAAAAGAATAGCATTAACGTTTAGAGGCAACATAGCTTAAAGGCTAGACCACTGGATTTGAAATTAGGAACAATTTTCCTCAAATTCCATCTCAGAATGCTTATGAGTTGCTTAATTTCAAGAAAGTTATGTAATTTCTTTTGTTTTCAGTTTCATCATCTACAAAGTGAAAGTTGGATACAATGGGACCTAAAATCTCTTCTGCTATAAAGCTTTGATCTTATGATCCTATGGTAATAGTGGATAAATGCATTGTTTATTTTATTAATTAGAAAGTCATTTCTAAAAGCAAAGATGAGTGAAAATAATTCACAAATTAATTGCCTGAGGCTATTTCAAAGGCTGTCATTTATATTAACATGTGTTTATAATGGTATTGCTTTAAAACTCTTCAAGAGCATAGGGATTTAAAGTCATAGTTTAATATTGCTTACCACTTTCTTGGTTCCTTGTCCAATTTTTGACAGTGACAGTAAATGATATGAAAAAAACTAACGGAATCTAGTAAATTTTAATTTTACAAATTGATATACTGAGGCCCTGAATTTATGGGACATGAAAAACTGGAACCGAGATCTTCTACAGTCTCCTTCTAATACTATTTCTGCAATAAAATATTGCCCATCCAAATCATGCTACCTTGATCATATGCTATATTAATGATATATGATGCTTAAAAGCTTGGAGGAACCAATTTATTTTTATTTAATCAAATTTTTCATGGCATACATGAACATTTTCAGATATAACCATGTAAATTTATTGTCTATTATTTAAGGAACAGATGTTTCATAAGTGTTATGCACTGTGGCTTCCAAATTGTGCACCATTGACAATAAAACCTAATTATTTGAAATTTGAGATGTTGATGTAGCCCACTCAAATTTTTTTTATAGAAAATTTTTTTCTCATGGTAAACAGATAAGCTATATCCCAGAATATATCAAATAATTTGCCAAATATGATTCCTGTGTTATTATTTGTAATATTTGAAAAATAATGCCAAACAATAAAGATACTACCAGATTGAAAAAAGCAAATGTTCTAATTTATGGGCATCAATAAAGTATAGGACAATGAACTTAATATGCTTCTCGATAAGGAAATATTTTGAGAGAATTTAGAAAGGAAAATAACTACTAATAGCCAATATAAAGATTTTATCAGTAATATGTCCTGCTAAATTAATTAATATTTATTTTTATGGTGTTACTTAACTGATGGATCAGTTAAATGTTGTATATCAATTTTTCAGCAAAACTTTTCACATTATCATCAACATATATGCAAAGTAAAGAGATGTTGGACTAGGGAATAGTACACGTAGTTTGGTAGATTTGGAACTTAAAGAATTTCTTCTACAAAAACAAGAAGTTACATCAGGGGGCCAATGCCAGCTTTGAGAGTTTTCTTTAGTCATGGTATTGAAGGATTGTTTCTTTTTTTATATTTCTTTTTAAAATTGAATTATTTTATTTGTTTTCAGTGTGCAACAACCACTTCTACATATCTTAGATTTTTCTCCACTACCTTCCTCTTGTTCCCCTCTACCTCCCCACTCCCTCCCAGAGATGGCTTACAATCTTATGTAGGTTCTGCATGTACGTTCCAATTAAATGCATATTACACAGAAGAATTAAAATGAATGAGGGAAACCATAAAATATAACAGTACATAGCATAATATGTTTCTGTCTGCAATCTAATTCTGTAGTTCTTTCTCTGAATGTGGAAGGTGTTTTGCCTCAAGAGTTCATAGGAAATTTTTTAAGTTCATGCATTTTAATGAAGTACTAAGTCTACCAGAAAAATTCCTTGCACATTGTGGTTGTTGTTGTGTACAGTATTTTTCTTTTTCTGCTCCTTTCACTAAACATCAGTTCAGATAAGACTTTCCAGGCTTTTCTGAAGTCTTCCTGTTCATTATTTCTCATAGCATAATAAAATTCCATTACATTCATGTACTACAACTTGTTCAGCCATTCCCCAATTGATGGGCATACCACTGATTTCTAGTTTTTGGCTACCAAAAAGAGAACTACTATAAATATTTTTGTACATGTGGGTCTCTTTTCCATTTCTATGATCTCTTTGGATACAGTCACAGAAACGATATTGCTGGATCAAAGGGTATGCACAATTTTATAGACCTTTGGGCATGATTGCAAATTGTTCTCCAGAATGGTTGGCTCAATGCACAGTTCCACCAAGAATGAATTAGTGTTTCAATTCTCCCTCACCTTCTCTAACATTTATCATCTTCCTGTTTTGTCATGTTAGCCAATCTGATAGGTGTGATGTGGCACCTCAGAGTTGTTTTCATTTGCATCTCTCTAATCCATAGTGACTTAGAATACTTTTTCATGTGATTATAAATATCTTTAATTTCTTCCTCTGAAAACTGCCTGTTCATATTCTTTGACCATTTATCAACTGGGGAATGACTTGTATTCTTCTACATTTGACTGAGTTCTCTATTTATTTTAGAAATGAGGCCTTTATCACAGACACTAGTTGCAAAAATTCTTTTCTGCTTCCCTCCTAATGTTGTTTCCATTGAGTTCTTTTGTGCAAAAAATTTTCAATTTCATGTAATCAAAATGATCCATTTTGTACTTCATAGTGTCCTCTATTTCTTCTTGGGTCATAAACTTCTTCATTCTACATACATCTGAAAAATACACCATTCTTTACTCTCCTAATTTGTTTACATTATCAATCTTTATGCCTAGATCATGTATCCATTTGGATTTTATTCTTGTGTACAGTGTCAGGAATTGTTCTCTGCAGAGTTCCTACCACACTGTTATCCAGTTTTCTCAGCAACTTTTCTCAAACAGTTACTTCTTATCCCAGAAGCTGGGGTCCTTGGGTTTATCAAACAGTATATTGCTTCATTCATTAACTACTGTGTCTTGAATACCTAACATATTCCACTGGTCTACCCCTCTGTTTCTTAGCCAGTATCAAGTGGTTTTGATGATTTCTGCTTTATAATACAATTTGAGATCTTGTAGGGCTAGGCCACCTTTCTCAGAATTGCTTTTTCACTGATTCTCTTGATATTCTGGACCTTTTGGTCTTCAAGATGAATTTTGATATTATTTTTTTATAGCTCTAGAAAATAGTTATCTGATAATTTCATTGGTAGGACTTTGAATAAGTAAGTTAATTTTGGCAGAACTGTCATTTTATATTTTATTTACTTGGCCTACCCAAGAGCAACTCACATTTTTTCACTTACTTAAATCTGACTTTATTTGTGTGAATTATGTATTGTAATTGTGTTCCTATAGTCCCTGGGTGTATTTTGGCAGGTAGACTCCCAGATATTTTATAATGTCTACCGTAGCTTTAAATGGGATTTCTTTCTCTTTCTCTTTCAATTTCAATTTCTCAATCTCTTTCAATTGGACTTTGTTAGTCCAATAATATATAGAAATGCAGAAGACTTATGTGGGTTTATTTTGTAACCTGCAACTTTGCCAAAGTTGTTTATTATTTCAAGTAGGTTTTTTTTTTTTTACTTGATTCCTGGGATTCTCTAAATATATCATCATATCATTTGCAAAGAGTGCTAACTTAGTTTCTTCTTTGCCTATTCTAATTCCTTAAATTTCTTTTTTTATCTCTCATTACTAGAGTTAGCATTTCTAATATCACATTGAGTAAGAGTGGTGATAATGGACATCCTTTTCCACCCCTGATCTTATTGGAAATGTATCTAGGTTGTCCCCAATACATGTAATGTTTGTTGATGGTTTTAGGTAGATATTACTTAATATTTTATGAAACATTCCACTTTTTCCTATGCTTTCCAGTGTTTTCAATAAGAATGCATGTTGTATTTTGACAAAAGCTTTTCCTGCATCTATTGAGATAATCATGTGGTTTCTGTTAGTTTTATTGTTGATATGGTCAGTAATGGTAATAGTTTTTCTAATATTGCACCAGTCCTCCACTCCTGGTATAAATTCTACCTGATCATAATGTATTGCTCTCATAATAAGTTGCTGCATTATTTTTGCTAAAATCTTATTTAAAATTGTTGCTTCTATATTCATTAGAGAAATTGGTCTATAATTTTCTTTCTCTGTTTTACCTCTTCCTGGTTTAGATATCAGAGCCATATTTGTATCATAAAAAGAATTTTGTAGAACTTTGTCTTTGGCAGTTTCCCCAAATAGTCTATACAGTATTGGAATTAACTGTTCTTTAAATGTTTGATAGCATTCACTTATAAGTCCATCTGGCCCTGGAGAATATTTCCTAGGAAATTCATTTATAGTTTGTCCAACTTCTCAAAGATTGTTTCTTGGTCTTTTGTTTGTGACATTTTTTGTAAACATGAAAGCAGAGATGGCATACATTACGTCAGAAGACAAATTCAGAATCCCCAAAACGACCTTGATAGACTTCAACAAATGAAGTATAGTCAAACAATGATAAATGTAATGAAATCTTGGTTTCAACAATCATTTTCAAAAATGCAAGATGGGTAAACCATACATGAAAAATAGTTGAGTTTAACAAAATTATATAGTAAATAAAATACAGGGGTTTTTTTTGATGAATTTCCAGCTCAACGTGGGTTAATAGTATGACATTGCTGTCAAAAGCCTACATTCAATTTTAAGTCACATTAGTGTTCCAGAATGACAGAGAGAATGGTTTTCAGACATCTTAGCATGACTACACAGCTTTAGAACTTTGCCACTTCTACATTAAAATATCAGAGGCCTTGAAATGTGTTATTCCATAAGGAAAAGGAGCTTGGATTACAACCAAGGGTCAAATATACAGTGAAATTGAGCTTTCTCTGTCAGGGGAGGGAAAGGACATTCAATGAATTAGGGACTTCCAAACTTTCTTAATGAAAAGACCATATTTTGGCAGGAAATTTGATATTCAAAAATAAAACTCAAGAGAGTCATAATAAGGTAAACAGGAAATAAAATAACAACAACCACATATTATTTCCTAATGGCAAGCTATTAAGATCCCTAAAAGGGAAGATGATACTTGTAACTGTAGAACTGTATCTTCATTATGGCATTAAGAAGTGGTATACATAGACAGAGGGCATGGAAATTAGTTGACTTTGATGGGATGATAAAATTTAATTAAGTGTTGGAAAGGGATTATACTGGGAAAAGAAGAATGGAGGAGGCAGAAAAGCACCAATTACACAATATGAAGAAACACAAAGACCTTTTACAACAGAGAGAAAGAAGGAAGGAAGAGGAGCATTTTTGAATTTAGCTCTCATTAGATTAAATTCAAAGAGGGAATGACATAATCAGTAAGGTAATAGAAATCTAATTTACCCTATGCAAAGTAGGAGGGGAAAGGGGAAAGAAAAGGGAGTGGGTGGATGGAAGGGAGGACAGAGAGAGGGAGGTAACAGTCAAAAACAAACTCTAGTGAAGAGGGAAAGGGAGAGAGTAGACAGAATAGCATAAAGTGGGGGAAGGATTGGATGAAGAAAAAGAGACAAATAATAATCATAACTGTGAATGTGAATGGGATGGACGTTCCCACAAAATGGTAGTGGGTAGTACAGTGGATAAAAACCATCATCCTACAATATGTTGTTTACAAGAAACACATTTTGAAGCAGAGGACTGCAGACAGAGTAAAGATAAAAGACTGGAGAAGAATTTAATATGGCTTAGGTGAAGTGAAAAAACAAAAACAGACGTACAAATCCTGATCTCAGGCAAAGTAAAAGCATAAATAGATCTAATTTTAAAAGATAATCAAGAAAACTTCATCCTTCTAAAAAGTGCCATAGACAATGAAGTCAGATCATTATGGAACATGTATATGCCAAGTGGTAGCATCCAAATTCTCAGAGAAGTTAAGGGAGTTGCAGGAAGAAACAAACAGCAAAACTGTACCCCTGGGGGAACTCAACTATTCCCTCTAGAACTACCCACAATATAAAAAAGAAAAAAGTTAAGAAGATGGACAGAATTTCAGAAAAGTTATATATGGAACACCTCTGAAGAAAAGTGAATGGGAATAGAAAGGAATACATGTTTTTCTCACTGGTATATTTCACTGCCACTACAAAAAAATTAAGCATGCATTAGGGCATAAGTATCTCACAGTCCAAAGCAGAAAGGCAGTGATATGAAATGTATCCCTTTCAGACAATGATATCATAAAATTACCTGCAATAAAGGACCATGGAAAGATAGGCTAAACATTAATTGAAAACTATTTTACCTCTTCCTAAAGACTCAGTAAGTCGAACAACAAATCATAGAGGGCATCAATAACTTCATTCAAGAGAATGATAATAATGAGATAAAATACCAAAAATTATGAAATGTATATTTCTAAATGCTCACAAGGATAAAATAGAAATAGTAGAAATCAATAAAGTGGGCATGCAAATAAAAACGCTAGCCAAAGAATCTGCAATTAAAACAAAATAAGTAATTTTGAAAACAAATGGAGAAATTAAGACAATTTAAACTAAGAAAATTATTGAACTAACAAATATTACTAAGACCAGATTTTAAGGAGAAAGCAATACTATCGATAAACCTTTGGTTAATAATCAAAACAAATTACCAGTATCAAAAATGAAAAGACTGAACTCACTCGCAATGAAGAAGAATAAAACAGTAATTAAGAGCTATCTTTCCTAAGTGCATGCAAGTAAACATGACAATCTTAGAGAAATGGATGAATAGTTACAAAAATACAAATTGCCCAGATTAACAGAAAATGAAGTAGAATACTTAGTTAACCCTATTTCAGAAAAAAAAAAGAAATTGAACAGCACATCAATGAACTCCCTAAGAAAAATTTTCCAGGAACAGATGGATTTACAATTGAATTCCATCAGATATGTAAAGAATAATTAATTCTAGTACTATATAAACTATCTGGCAAAGCAGGTGAAGAAGTGTTCCTATCAAATTATTTTTTATGATACAAATATGATACTGATAAATAAAAACCTGGAAGAGTCAAAACAGAGAAAGAAAATTGTAGAGTAATTTCCATAGTGAATATAGATGGAAATTTTTTTTCAATTTATTTATTTAACATTCATTTTCACAAAATTTTGAGTTTCAAATTTTCTCCCTATTTGTCCCCTCCTTCCACCCCAAAACACGGAACATTTTCATTGCCCCTATCACCAATCTGCCTCCTTTTCTATCATCCCTCCCTTCCCTTGTCCCCATCTTCTCTTTTGTCCTGTAGGGCCAGAGAACATTCTGTATGTACCCCCTTACCTGTGTTTCTTATTTCCTAGTAGCAAGAACAGTACTCGACAGTTGTTCTTAAAACTTCTCTTCATCCCTCCCTCTCCACTCATTCCATTTGGGAAAGCAAGAAATTCAATATAGGTCATATCTGTGTAGTTTTGCAAATGACTTCCATAATAGTCGTGTTGTGTAAACTAACTATGTTTCCCTCCATCCTACCTTGCCCCTCATTGCTTCTATTCTCTCTTTTGATCCTGTCCCTCCCCAAGAGTGTTGACTTCAAATTGCTCCCTCTTCCCATTACCTTCCCTTCCATCATCGCCCCCCAACCCTGCTTATCCCCTTCTCCCCCACTTTCATGTATTGAAAGATAGGTTTTCATACCAAAATGAGTGTGCATTTTATTCCTTCCTTTAGCTAATTGTGATGAGAGTAAACTTCATGTTTTTTCTCTCACCTCTCCTCTTTTTCCCTCCACTAAAAAGTTTTTTGCTTGCCTCTTTTATGAGACATAATTTGCCCCATTCCATTTCTACGTGTATCCTCCCAACATATTTCTCTCTCACGGCTTTATTTCATTTTTTAAAGATATGAGCCCATCCTATTCAATTCACTCTGTGTCGTGTGTGTGTGTATGTGTGTGTGTGTGTGTGTGTGTGTGTGTGTGTGTGTAATCCAACCAATTACCCAGATACTGAAAAGTTTCAAGAGTTACAAATATTGTCTTTCCATGTAGGAACATAAACAGTTCAACTTTAGTAAGTCCCTTATGACTTCTCTTTGCTGTTTAGCTCTTCATTCTTCTGCTTGAAAGTCAAATTTTCTTTTCATCTCTGGTCTTTTCATCAAGAATGCTTGAAAGTCCTCTATTTCATTGAAAGTCCATTTCCCCCCTGAAATATTATACTCAGTTTTGCTGGGTAGGTGATTCTTGGTTTTAGTCCTAGTTCCTTTGACTTTATTTTATCATATTTCACAAACTTCTATCCCTTAATGTAGAAGCTGCTAGATCTTGTGTTATCCTGATTGTATTTCCATAATACTTGAATTGTTTCTTTCTAGCTGCTTCTAATATTTTCTCCTTGACCTGGGAACTCTGGAATTTGGCCACAATGTTCCTAGAAGTTTCTCTTTTTGGATCTCTTTCAGGTGGTGATCGGTAGATTCCTTGAATGCTTATTTTGCCCTCTAGTTCTAGAATCTCAGCTTTCCTTGATAATTTCATGAAAGATGATGTCTAGGCTCTTTTTTGATCATGGCTTACAGGTAGTCCCATAATTTTTAAATTGTTTCTCCTGGATCTATTTTCCAGGTCAGTTGTTTTTCCAATGAGATATTTCACATTCTCTTCCATTATTTCATTCTTTTGGTTTTGTTTTTTGATTTCTCAGAAAGTCATTATCCTCCATCTGTTCCATTCTAATCTTGAGAGAACTATTTTCTTCAGTGATCTTTTGAACCTCCTTTTCCATTTGGCTAATTCTTCTTTTGAAAGCATTCTTCTCCTCATTGGCTTTTTGAACCTCTTTTGCCAATTGAGTCAGCCTATTTTTCAAGGTGTTATTTTCTTCAGCATTTTTTGGGGTCTCCTTTAGCAAGGTGTTGACCTGTTTTCAATGCTTTTCTTGCATCTCTCTCATTTCTTTTCCCAGTTTTTCCTCCACTTGTCTAACTTGCTTTTCAAAATCTTTTTTGAGCTCTTTCATGGCCTGAGCCCAATTTAATTGAATATTTATTTTGGATGTTTGGGACTCAGAAGCCTTGATTTCTATGTCTTTCCCTGATGGTAAGCACTGTTCTTCCTCTTCTGAAAGTCTGGGAAGAGATATCTGTTCACCAAGAAAGTAATCTTCTATAGTCTTCCTTTTTTTCCCCCTTTTCTGGATATTTTCCCAGTCAGGTACCTGACTTCTGAGTTTCCTCTCTACACCCACCTCGCCTCCAGATCTGCCTAGCTAGTGCTTGGGGGCTGTGGTTCAAATGCTGCTTCCCAGCCTCAGGGCTTTCAATGGGGGCAGGGCTGCTCTTCAGTGTGAAATTAAATTCAGGTGCTCAGGTGGGGGCAAGGCCACCACAAGGGACTCAGTTCCCTCAGAGATGTTCAACAATGGATCTGAGCTCCTCTCTGCTTTGGGAACCCCTGTCTGCTGCCGCCTCCTCTGCTGGTTCCCAAGAGCACCAGAGTTATGGTGATACCCTGCTCCCCTCTTGGCAAGCAGAAAAGACTCTCTTACTGACATTTGGTGCCTGTGGGTGAAGGAACTTGTGTGGCTGCTGGCGATTCTGTCCCTGAAGCCTGCTCAGATCTGCTCCTCTCCGTGCCATGTGGCCAAGGCAGGAGTGGACTCTGCTCCAGGTGTGGTGCACGACAGACTTTTCTTGTCAGTTTTTCAGGTCTCTCTGGAACAGATATCTCCCCCACTCTGTTGTTTTGTGGTTTCTGCTGCTCCAGAGTTTGTTGGGAGTTCTTCTTTACAGGTATTTTATGGGCTGTTGATTAGGAGCTAGAATATGTGTATCTTTCTACTCTGCCATCTTGGCTCCTCCCCCTAGATGGAAAATTTTTAAATGAAATATTGGTAAAGAGATTGCAACAACTTATCTTCAGGATACTATATTATGACCAGGAAGTATTTGTGCCTACAGTGAAGAACTGTTTCTATATTAGGAAAACTATTGGCCATATAAACAAAACTAGCAGAAATCACATAATTAACTCAATAGGAACAGAAAAAAGCTTTTGACCAAAAAAAAAACCAACCCATTTCTATTAAGGAAATAAAAACCAACATTAGGGATCATAGGAATAAATGGAGTCTTACTTAAAAGGAGAAATAACATCTATTTAAAACCATCATCAAACATCATATGTAATGGGGAAAGCCTAGAAGAATTTGTAATAAAATCAGGGGTTAAACAAGAATTTCCATTATTACCATTGTTATGCAATATTGTACTATAAATGTTACCTTTAGCAATAAGAGAAGAAAAGTAAATTAATGGAAGTAGAATAGACAAAGTAACAAAGCTATGAATCTTTGCAGATGATGATGGTATCCTTGGAGAATCAACTAAAAATCTACTTGAAATAATTAACAAATTCTACAAAGTTGCTCAATATAAAATAAACCCTTCCTAAATCATCAACATTCCTATATATTACCAACAACCGCAATAGTAAGAGGTAGAAAAGAGATTGTTTTTAAAGTTAATGAAGATATAAGATATTTGTGAGTCTGCCTGCTAAAACAAACCCAGAAACTATATAAACATAATTACAAAACCCTTTCCACTCAAATATAGTCAGATTAAAATAACTGGAAAAATCTAATTTGCTCATGGATAGACCAAGTTAATATAATAAAATGACACTTCTACCTAAATTAATTTACTTATTCAGTGTCATGCCAATCGAACCACCAATTTTTATAGAGATAGAACAAATTGACAAAAATCACCTGAAAGAACAAAACGCCCAGAATATCAGTAATTAGTGAAAACAAATGCAAGGGAAGACTCCATAGCATTACCAGATCATCAATTGTATTATAAACTAGCAGTCAGGAAAACTACTTGGTACTGGCTTAGACAGAGTGGTGCATCAGTGGAATATAGGTTAAGTATACAAGACACAGTACTCAATGACTATAGTAATCTACTGTTTGTTGAACCCAAAGACGTGAGCTTTCTGAGATAAAAACTTACTACTGAAAAACAAACTGCTGAGAAATCTGGAACATCATATATATTGCAGAAATTAGTCATAGACCGAACAACTTACATCAAATACTAAGATAAATTCAAAATGAGTTGATAATTTACATATAAAGGCTGAAACTATAAGCAAAGTAAAAGAGAAAAGAATAGTTTGCCTGTCACATCTATGGAGAAAGGAAGAATTTGTGACCAAACAAGAGATAGAGAACATTTTGAGAGGCCAAATGGATCATTTTAATTACATTAAATTGAAAAATTTTTGCACAAACTAAACCAAAGCAAACAAGATGAGAAGGAAAACAAAAAACTGTTAAGTAAATTTTATATTCTATAATAAAGATCTGATTTATACATGTACATATATGTACATTTATATATAGTTATTTATGTGTGTGTGTATATATATATATATATATATAATTGAGTCAAATTTAGAAAAAATACAAGTCATTTTCTAATTGATAAAAGGTCAAAGAATAAGAATAAGTAGTTTTCAGATGAAGAAATTAAAGCATTTATAGCCAAATTAAAATATTCTAAATCACCATTGGTTAAAGAAATACAAAACAAACAACCCTGAGGTAGCACATTACATGTATCAAACTGGCTAACATGACAAAATAGGAAAATGATAAATGCTGAAGATGTGGGGAAATTGTAACACTAATGCATTTTGGTGGATTTGTGAACTGATCCAACCTTTCTGGAGAGCAATTTGGAACTCTACTCACAGTCTATAAAGCTGTGCATTCCTTTTGACCCAACAATACCACTTCCAGATCTGCATACCAAAGAGATCATAAAATGGGGGGCGGGGAACCTACATGTACCAAAACTTTTAAACTTGCTCTTTTTGTGATGGCTAGGAAATGGAAATTGAGGAATGCCCATCAGGTGGAGAATGACTGAGCAAGTTATGGTATATGAATATAACGGAATAATGTTGTGCCATAAGAAATGATGAGCAGACGGACTCCAGAAAACCTTGTAAAGATTTACATTAATTGAACCTGAGTAAGGTGAGCAGAACTAGGAGAACATTGTATACAATAATAACCACATTGTACCATGATTGACTTTCAGACTTTACTCCTCTCAGTAATTCAAGGACCTGAGATAACTCCAAAAGACTTATGATGGACAATGCTGTCCACATCCTAGGAAAGAACTTTAAAGTCTGAATGCAGATCAGATCATAATTTTTGCTATCTTTTTTTCTTTTGTTGTTGTTGTTGTTTTTGTTTCTATCTTTCTCATGGTTTCTCCTCATAGTTTCAAAATATCTTTAAAGTATGACTAATGTGAAAATAGGTTAATTATGACTGCATATGTAGGGTCTATATCAATTTGCACACCATCTTGGGAAGCAGGTTATTAGGGAAGGGGAGAAAATTGAACACTCTGAAGCTTATGGAAGTGAGTATTGAAAACTAAAAGTAATTAGCAATTAAAATAAGAAAAGTAAGGAAGGCACAAAAGGAATGACTTTTATTAAAGGATTAATGAAGTGAGAGGAGGAGAAATTGCAAACCTCTTGAGATTCTCACTAGCTGGAATAGTAAGCACCCCAACATACACAAGGGTTCTGATATCACAGTTTCTTAGATTTTCATTCAGGAAAGGCAAGGCAACTTTTAAGGGGTTAATGATCACTTTAATCAAGCACAGGTATCATAAAAAATAACACTTTCAGAGAAAATACAGAGAAATCAAATGTCAACAGATGCACTTCCAAAATGTCTGACCATTACACACAGACACAGTAACCAGAGAAGGAAACATCAACTTCTAGGTTTTAGCCAGGGGGAAGGGAGTCCTCAGTGGCTTCCCAGAGTCTCTCTCTGGTCACAGAAACATTCCCAGTAAGTTCCAAAGTAAAACGTCACTCTCAGAGTATTTATACACTTTTTAGAGATAGAGGGCCTAACCCTCTTACCCAGTACCTCAATAGAAAAAACAAAAGGTACCTGAGACCCTTTAACAAAGCAACTCTCCTAATCAAGTTTCCCACAGTGGGTAGGTCTATCAATAGGTGGGAAAGATCCTCCTTAATCACATTATTAAAATGCACTTTTAGTAAAACAAAAAAAAGGAAAAGATACTATTTTACTTGCCATTACATCAGCTCAAAAGGAAATATGGGAAGAATATAATCAAAATGATAACTATAAAGAAAAAGGTTAAAATAAAGTTAACATAGGTTGGTAAATAAGAGAATCACATCAGTAATAAGAGAATGGAGTAAGAGAAAAATGGATGATTGGTTAGTAAAACATGTAGATAGGTTTCTCAGTAGAGGAGAGATGCATAGTAATTGCTAAGTGAGTGAAAAGATAGGTTAAGAAAAAAGCATAATTACAGGTGTAATTATGGCATAATTAGAGATTAGAAATTGGTATGTATTCATTAAACTAAAATAAAATGTAAAGTTGCTTAATAGGTAAAAAGAAATATGCTTTAAAGTCTATTTTACTTGTAATAAACCATGGTTATGGAGCATTAATCTAAGAACTTAATTTCAACACTTTTATATATAATGTATTCTTAAAGAAAAATAAATCATGACTCAGATTTCACTTAATTTATACATTTGTTCCATTGTGCAATTCCATTTTAAATCTTTTTAATTAAGAAGATGGAATAACTCATTAGCATGTAACACTCTAATGACTATTGTACATGAAGAAAAGATATAGTTATTTTAAGGTCTATCACCACCTTTCTTTAAGAGAAAGAAATAAATTAATTTAGGTAACTTTTCTTGTGGAATTATGTAGAGGAGGACAAATATTTGGCTTTTTTTTTTTAAAATGGATTCTTGCAGACAGAGCCAAGATAAAAGAAAATATTAAGGAGAAAGAAAGGGACTTGCTTGAGCTCTCTCCCAAATCCCACCAAATAAACAAATTCTAAGCAAAATAAAAACAAACTTTAGAGCAGCAAAACCCACAAAGTAACTGAGTGAAAAATTTTCCAGTCCAAGACAATTTAGAGGGTTAGCAAGAAAGGTATGTCACACTTGGGTGAAAGAGGAGCACAGTTCAACCCAGACCCCTATCGGTACAGGCTAGTCACCAGAAAACCAGGAACAGGACTTGGGAATCACTGAATGAGTAGGGGCAATGGCTGCTTCTACAGCTCTCAGTACATAGAGGGCAAGGGGTTTGAACAACTGGCCAGAAGGAGATTACAGTAATCACTTTCCCGAATTCGGGGTAAGACTCTGGTTACTTTTACTAGAATTAAATCCTGGTTGTTGTCCTAGGTGGCAGTCCCTGGGCAAGGAAAAGCAGTAGCACACCAGAGCTTCTAGGGCAGAAAAGAGTGTTTGTGGTTGCTCATAGAGCAGACCACAGGTCAGAAAAGGAAGAAACATTTCTCCTTAGGTCATACCACCTTGGAAGAGCTGAAAACCTTACAAGTCCCTAAGGGTATCTCTGAAAACAGCTGCACAAAACCTCTGAAACTTAGAGCAGCTCATCCTCCACCCTGTAAGTAGAATGCTACTTTAACAAAGAGTCAAAGAGACCTTTAACAAAGATCAAGTCATAGACTGTGAAACTGAGCAAATAACAGAAAAATATCTGACCCTAGAAAGTTACTATGGTGACCAAGAAGACCAAAACACAAATTTAGAAGATAATAAAGGTAAAACTCCTACATCCAAAACCTCCAAGGAAAATATAAATTGATCTGAGGCTACAGAGGAGTTCAAAAAGGATTATCAAAATCAAGTCAGAGAGGCAGTGGGAAGAGAAATAAGAGTGTTGGAAGAAAATAATATAAAAAGAAAATGAGTCAATATCTTAGTAAAGGAGACATAAAAGGATACTGAATAAAATAAAACTGTAATAAAACTGACTTGGTCAAATGGTAAAAAAAAAAAAAAAATCCAGAATTACAATGAGCAGAATAATGCTTTAAAAAGCAGAATTGGCCAAATGGGGAACAAAACGAAAATTCATCAAAGGAAACAAAAGGACTCCTTGCAAACCTGAATTGGTCAAATAGAAAAGGAGGTACAAAAGTTCACTGGAAAAAATAATTCCTTATAAATTATAATTAAGTAAAGGGAGGCTAATGTCTTAATGCACAATCAAGAAACAATAAACCAAAACTAAAAGAATTAAACATTTGAAAGTAGCTTGAAATATCTCATTGGAAAAACAACTGACTTGGAAAATAGATGAAAAAGGTAACATAAAAACCTATTCAACTGCCTGAAAACCATAATCAAAAAAAAAAAAGGATTGTAGACATCATCTTTTAAGAAATGATCAAGGAAAAATGTCTTAATAATCTAGAAGCCAAGAGAAAAATAGAAAACGAAAAGACTCAACAATGATCTCTTGAAAGAGATCCCATATGAAAATTCCCAGAGTTATTACAAATTCCACAGTTTCCTGGTGAAGGAGAAAAATATTGCAAACAGTCATAAATAAATAATTTAAGTATAATGGAGCCAGAGTCATGATAACACAAGGTTTAAGAGCTTCTGCATTCAATACTTGGAGGGGTAGGGATATGATCTGTTTGACAAAGGAGCTAGGATTACAACCAACAATCACTACCTGGCAAAATGGAACGTAATATTTTGGAGAAAAAAATGACATTCAAAGAAAGGGATGACTTTCAAACATTCTTGATGAATTACTAGAGTTGAATAAAAATTATTTTCAAATATTATACTCAAGAAGAAAAAAGATAAACAGGAAAGGTTAATCATGAAAGACTTAATAAAGTTAAACTGTTTATGTTCTTACACGGGAAGATGAATAATACTTGTACTCCAACGGAACTTCTTATTGTCAGGGCAGTTAGAGTAAATATAGACTGAGGTCATGGGTGTGAATTGAACATGAAGGGATCATATCTAAGAAAACATAAAATTAATGAATGAGAGAGGAAGGTACTGGAGGAAAAGAAAAGGAGAGATAGAATTAGGTAAATTATATCACATAAAAGAGGCAAGAAAAATTTTTTACAATGGAGAGGAAGTGTGGGGAGGTGAGAGCAAGTGAATTAACTTTCCTGTCATCAGAACTGGCTCAAAGAGGGAATGATATACACACTCACTTGGGTAGAGATATCTATTGTATCCTACAGGAAAGTGGAAAGAGAATGTAATAACGGGGGAGGTAAAAGAAGTGAGGATAGATTGAGGGAGGGGTATTCAGAAGAAAAACACTTGAATACATGGGGGATACGACAGAATGAAATACAGTTAGGTATAGTAACTGGAAATACAGTTAGTAATAGTAACAGTGAACAAAATTTTGAAGAAAGTTTCTCTCACATTTATCACACATACAGAAATGAGTCAAATTTGAGTCAAATTATAACTTTTGAGTCAAAATTATTGAGTCAAATTATAAAGAAATAAGAGCTATTCCCAATTGATAAATAATTTTAAAAAAATGAACAATTTTCATATGGTACAACCAAAGCTACCTGTAGACATGAAAAAAATGTTCTAACTCACTTATTGATTAGAGAAGTTCAAATTAAAATATGTCTGGAGTAATACCTTATACCTATGATATTGGCCAATAGAGCAGAAAAGGAAAAAATGCCAATGTTTGAGAGTAGGTTGGGAAAAAATGAGACTTTAATGCACTGTTGGTGGAGCTGTGAACCAATTCAACCAATCTGCAGAGTAATTTGGAGATATGACCAAAGGGATATAAAAGCATGTATACACTGTTATATAGCAGTGCCACTACTATTTCTGTATTCCCAAAAGGATAAAAATAGAAAAAGGAAAACTATCTATTTACACATAAATAATTATAACATATTTTCTGATAGTTAAGAATTGGAAATTGAAGGGATGCCAATCAATTGGGAAATGGTTGAACAAATTTTGGCATGAGATTATGATGGAATAATATCATGCTATATGAAATGATGAGGCTGATATCAGAAAAAAGAAACCTTTTAAAACGTACATTAGTTGATGCAAGGTGCAATATTCTGTGTACAAATTAAAACCAATATTATGTAAACATCACTGTGAATGGCTTAGCTATTCTATGATCCAAGACAACCCCAAAGGACCTATGAATTAAAAATCTATCCATCCCTGGAAAGGAGAGGTGGAATGGGTGTCTGAATGAAGTTTGAAAGATATATGTGTTATATATATGTATATATATATATATATATATATGCATATATATGCATATATATATATACATATGTGTAATTTTTCTTGTTTTCTGTTCCTCAAAATAAACAGGTAAGCAGGTAAGGAGGTGAACAAAGCTCTGGATAAGATAAATATGATAGACCTCTGGAGAAAATTGAATGAGCATATAATGGAATATTACTTTTGCTCAATGGTACACGGCACATGTATAAAATTGACAATGTAACAGGACACAAAAACCTCACAATTCAGTGCAGAAAGGCAGAGATAGTCAATGCATCCTTCTCAGATAAAAATACAATAAAAATTATATGTAATAAAAGGTCATGGAAAGATAAGCCAAAATTTTTCAGGAACAAAATAATCTAATCCTAAAAAATGAGAGAGATAAACAACAAATCATAGAAACAATCACTGACTTCATTCAAGAGAATTAAAATGATGAGACAACCTGCCAAAACTTATAGGATACTGAAAAAGTTCTTCTTAGGGGAAAGTTTATATCGTTGAAAACCTACATAAACAAAATAGAGAAAGAGGAGGTCAATGAATTGGACATGCAGCTGCAAAAGCTAGAAAAAAGAACAAATTGAAAATTTCCAAGTAAAAACCAAATTAGAAATAGTGAAACCGAAGGAGAGATTAATAAAACTGAAATAAATAAAACTATTGAAGTAATAAATAAAAATAAAAGTTAATTTTATAAAAAACAATAAAATTGATAAACCTTTGATCAATTTGATTACAAAAAAAGGGAAGAAGACAACCAAAATTACCAATATTAAAAATGAAAAGGGCAAACTCACCTCCAAAGAGGAGGAAATTAAAATAATAATTGGAAACTATTTTGCCCAACTGTATGCCCCAAAATTTGACAATCTAAATGAGATGAATGAATATTTAAAAAATATATAAATTGCCCAGATTAACAGAAGAAGAAGTCAAATACTTAAATAACCCAATCTCAGGAAAAGAAATCAACAAATCATCAATGAACTCCTTAGAAAAAAATCTTTCAGACTGGATGGATTTACAAGGGAATTCCATCAAACATTTAAATAACAAATAGTTCCAATACTATATAGACTATTTAAGAAATATGGTGGAGTCCTACCAAATTACATGTATGATACAAATATGGTTCTGATACTTAAATCAAGAAGAGCCAAAACAAAGAAAGAAATTTTTAGACAAATTTCTCTAATGAATATAAATGCAAAAAATTTAAATAAGACATTATCTAAAACAATACAGCACCTTATCATGAGAATAATACATTGTGGTCAGGTAAGATTTCTACCAGGAATGAAGCTCTGGTTCAATATTAGGAAAACTATCAGCATTATTGATGTTATCAACAATAAAACTAACAGAAACCATATGGTTATCTCAGTAAATGCAGGAAAAGGTTTTGACAAGATACAAGACTCATTCTTATTGAAAACACTGGAGAATCTAGGAATAAATAGAACCTTCCATAAAATAATAAGCAGTATCTACTTAAAAGAATCAACAAGCATTAAATGTAATGGGAATAAGCTAGATGAATGTCCAATAAGATCAGGGGTGAAAAAAGGATGTCCATTTTCACCACTGTTATTCAATATGGTACTAGAAATGTTAGCTTAAGCAAAAAGAGAAGAAAAAGAAATTGAAGGAATTAGAATAAACAAAGAAGAAACTATCACTCTTTGCAGAAGATGTGATGATGTACTTAGAGGATCCCAAAAAATCAAGTGAAAAACTACTTGAAATAATAAATAACATTGGTAAAGTTGCTGGTTATGAAATAAAGCCAGATAAATCATCTGCATTTCTATGTATTATTAACAAAGCTCAACAGCAAGAGAAAGATAGAAACACCCCGTTTAAAGCTATGGAAGACACTGTAAAATAATGTGAGTCTACTTGCCAAAACAAACCCAAGGACTATATGAAAATAATTACCAAACATTTTTCACACAAATTAAGTCAAGTCAAAGTAAGTGGAAAAACATCCATTGCTAGGCCAAGCTAATATAATAAAAATGACAATTATACTTACATTAATTTACTTATTCAGTGCCATACTAAACAAACTACCGGACAATTATTTTAGAGAGCTGGAAATATAGCATCAAAATTCATCTGGAAAAACAAAAGGTTCAGAATATCCAAAGGAACTAATGAAAAGAAATGCTAGAGAAAGTAGCTATGCCCTATTAGATCTCAAATTGTATTATAATGCAGCAATTAGCAAAACCACTTGGTATGGTGGTGAAACGGAGAGGTAGACCAGTGGAATGGATTAGGTACTGAAGACATAGTAGGCAATGAATATAGCAATTTACTGTTGGATAAACCCAAGGACCTCAATCTCTGGGATATGAATTCACTTTTTGACAAAAATTGCTGGGAAAACTAGATAACAATGTGGCAGAAACTAGGGATGTATTAATGCTTGATATTGTACATAAAAATAAAGTCCAAATGGATATATGATCTAGGTATAAACACTGACACTATAAATAAATTAAGGTAGCAAGGGAAAGTGTTTTTATCAGACTTATGGAGAAATTATTGACCAAACAAGAGATAGAGAACATTATGAAGTGTAAATTGGATAATTTTGATTACATTAAATTGAAAAGTTTTCTTACAAACAAACTCAATGTAACCAAGATTAGGATGGAAGCAGAAAATTGGGAAAGAATTTTTGCAACTAGTGTGTGTGACAAAGGCCTCATTTCTCAAATATATAGAGATCTGAGTCAATGTACAAGAGTACAAGTTGTTCCACAATTGGCAAACGGTCAAACGATATAAACAGATAGCTTTCAGAGGTAGAAATTAAAGCTACCTATAGTCTTGCTTTTTTGGCCTACATTTTCTTGCATACTATAACTATTATGGAAATATTTCATATAAGTACATATGTATAATCTATAGCTAATCATTTACATTCAAAATGAGTGGTTTTTAGTGTGGGGGGAAGGGAGAGAAATTGAAACTGAAAGTTTTGAAAATTAAATTTAACAATTTCATATGTAACTGTAGAAAAATAAAATACTACATAAAGTTTAAAAATAGATTAAAGGATGGACTAATAATAGTTGAAGATAATAATATATTCTTTCTTATGGTCATACACTGAATGAAATTCTAGCATTGGAGTAACACATCAACAAAAAAGTCAGTTATTACAAAACCCACCTAAATATTATCTTATTTTTCACGTTTGTAATCACACTCAAGAACAATGAAGCAACAGCATATTTGGGAACTATTCAACTCAAATTAAGACTCTCTTCTTTCTCAGTTACTCATAAGGTGCTAAAAGAGTCAAGATCAAACATCTTGGAACTTAGTTACATTAGATATTTCTCTGGAATTTATTTTATAAGCAATAGCAGACCATTTTTAATTACATGCTACTATATCGAACTTTGTTGCATTTTATATGAGGCAGAAAGTGCAGGGAAAATGCAAAAAAAAAATGATAGAAAAGAACCAGTGCAACAAATTTTAACATATCTGTGTTCCATGATATACGCTACCAAAACTACTAATAAACTAAGAAACTTTAAGTCTTCAAGTAATAGAATAATGGCAACTTATTATCAACCACCAGAAATTGTTTGACTATTCTTCCATACTCTGACTTTTTTGCAAAAAACAAAAAAAAAATGTGTATTCTCCCTTAAATTGTATATGCATTTCTGTTTGCACAAAAATCCAATAAGTATCTATATATCTGCTCTTACCCTGATTAGTCCATGTATGTTTCCTTTTATGATAGAGCAAAAAGTATGATACCACATAGTTCCATTTTACCATAATTATTCCAATTCATTTCAATAAATGTTTATCAAAATGTAATTGCCACTAAAACTTCTGGAAGCAAGTTTGTGGAATAAGCAGTAACTTATTGTCACTCTCCCATATTCACTTTTGGTCAGCCATAAAAATAGTACCCCAGAACAAATGCTGGAACAGTGCAGATGGTGGACAAGTGGTGTGGAGCAGTCTTTTAGCCTAACAAACTTGAACGACATGCAAGATCTCACTCGTGTAAAAAGGTAGAACACTCTAGGACAAAAACATCACAGCAAAGTAGCAGCAAGCCCCCTCTGAAAACAGGAGATCCTGAGCTCCACTGTGGTGGAGCAGGAAAATGCCAACACTAGGACCCACTCTCATATGCCATGACATAGCCAGGACAACCAGGAGATTCCAGCTCTGAGAACCAACATGTATTTCAGTGCAGCTCCAAAGAGGCACGTGTTATTCAGTGCCTGAACTTAACCCTGCCTTTCACACAAGCCAGGGCAGTTGAACATCCTCCGGGGGCTAGATCTATATTACTTCAGTATAACCCTGGGGAAATACATAAAATTCCTTCTTGGCCTTAGGAAATACCAGAAACCACTACTAGGACCCTAACTCAGCAGCAGTTAAGCTGCCATGCCCCTACAGTCTCCAGTTACCAGCACCTAAGGCTGCAGCACACAAAGCCACTGACAAGGCACATTGACTCAAATACAATAAATTTGGAACAGTGACCTCTATGCTCCAGGAGGAGATTTCAACTTTAAAAGCTATGATATAGGCAAATAAGATGAGCAAGAGGCAAAAACAAACATTAACCATAGAAAACTACTATGGTGACAGGGAAAATCAAAACATAAACTCAGAAGAGAACAACATTGCCAACATAGCTACATCCAAATCCTCAAAGGGAATATGAATGCCAAGGCCAAAAAACCTTCTAGGGAGAGAGTGAGAAGAATTGTAAAAGGTCAGATAAGGGAGGAAAAAGAAAAGCTGGGAAAAGAAATGAGAGTTATGTAATAGAGATTCAACAGCATGAAAAAATGAAGGGCAAATTTGACTGAGGAAATAACTCTCTTTAGGAAGTAGAATTGGCCAAATGGAAAAGGAGGCATAAAAACTAACTAAAGAGAGGAACTCCTTAAAAAGTATGATTTGTCAAACGGAAAAGAAGGTAAAAAAGTTAACTGAATAAAATCATTACTTAAAAATTACAATTAGACAAGTGGAAACTAATGAAACTATGATACTTTAAGAATCAGCCAAACAAAATGAAAAGTATGAATAAATAGGAGAATATATAAAATATTTCAATTGAAAAATAAAAAAAAAACTGATGTGTAAAATACGAGAAAAGATAATTTAAGAATTATTAGATTACCTATAAGTCATTAGTGAAAAGAGCCTGGACATCAACTTTCAGGAAATTATCAAGTAAAACTATAATGATAACCTAGAAGCAGAACATAAAATAGTCATTGAAAGGATTCATAAATCACCTCTAGAAAGAGATCCCAAAATGGCAACTGAAAGAAATATTATAGCCAGATTCCAGAATTATCAGGTCAAGAAGAAAATACTACAAGAATTCAGATCAATAAGCCTGACCACAGTCAGGATTACCCAGGATATAGCAGCTTTTACTTAAAGGGTCAGAGGCAGAGGACATAGCATATATCAATCTGGAAAGCAAATGAGCTTGTTTTACAACCAAGAATCAATTACCAGAAAAACTGAGCATAGACATTCAGGGTAAAAGATGGACATTCAGTGGAATGGAGAGCTTTTAATACTTCCTTGTGGAAAAAAAAAACAGCTGAATAGAAAATTTGGTCTTCAAATAAAAGACCCAAAAGAAACATAAAAGTATATACAGAAAAAATGTTACATAATATGGTTAAATTATCGGCATCCCTTCACAGGATAGTTTAACATATAGTAAAATTATTTGTTATATGAAACTTGTAAGCAGTTGGTATTTCTGCAAGTGACTGCAAATGCTAGGTAATACACTGATTTTGGTCCAGGTTGTGTAATTTCTCTTTTTAAAATATTCAATTCTGTAGTGTGTTAAATGAAGTCTTTCTGAGAAAATCATTGTTCTCATGGTATGAGTAGACTTGTATCTTATAGGCAAGTCTATTAAACTAAAGAGAAAATAGTTTAAAACAAAGAAACCATGCCTATCACCAACAATAAAATAAATTTCTTACCTACCCTCATGTGAAAGGTAACTAAATTTCTTTCATGACAACTTATACTAGCTATATTTTGCATGTGGTGCAAAATCCTGCTTTATGTACATATTTAATCGTTGTGGATGTCTTTATACAGTACTATTTCTTTCATTTAATATTTTCAAGCAAAATAATTTCAACTGAAATAGTGGAATATATTTTATATTTTTTATATATTTTAAAACCTCGTCTTAACAAGCAAACTGATTCTATGCTGTTTTATGGAATATATTCCTTTAGCCCACAATTTAGGACTTTGTCATTCTTTAATGACAAGTCCTTTTTTCTGTTAATAACTTGAGTAATTTTGAGTATAAAAAATTCAACCAATAGCTTTGTTACATGTATGGCTGTAATATCATTTTAATCACATAACCATTTTAGATAGAGGTCAGTAATTATGTATTGTAAGTTGCAAAGTTTCATTCACTTGATCCTTTAACTAGAATTTGTCAAAGAATTTGAATAGGTTAGAATTCTAAAACTGCAACAGAAAATCACGTTCTTTTTAGAATAAATGTGGAAATGCTTTAGGTACTGTCATTATAGAATGTCATAATTTAGATTCTAAACTGCCAACGTTCTTGGTTTCTTAGCTTGAATTTACATAAAAGATTGCAGCTGTTGAGACACCACATAAAATAAAATGCCTTTAGCTGAAGATTAACTGTAAACTCGTGAATGTAACTGAAGTTTATGCCACATAGATTTTATGTTCATCCACTAAATCTTATTAAAATCTTACATGAGAAAGTTTATATATAAGGTAAGTATTGAAAAAACCACAGTATGTATCCATTCTCTGTAATAGGTAAAATTTTAAGAGTTGGATATAGTGTACAACTGTGATTTTTTTTCTGAATGAATTGTTAAATCCTGTTTATTGAGCCTCATTGAATATCTCTATGAAACTCATTTTTATCACTGTTGAATGATTGGAAAATATTTAAAGTATTGCAAAACTTCAGTGGGCCAGAGAAACCCATATTAGTTTTTAACAACTAGTTTTTGTAATGTGTACATTTAATTTAGATTTTATCAAAATGAATTAACTAATAACTTGTCAGTAAGCATCAGTAGACAATATATTTATGCTCAGCCTGATGGCATGACCTCAATGTTTTGAAAATTGACTACAACAATTTTATTTGATTGCTCTTATTTTATTTGATTGGGTTCACTTTAATCAACAACATATGGAACTATATCCACTAAGCTGGAGATGCAACTGCATGACACACACTTGATTTTTTTGTGACGATCCATATCATCACTGTTTTATAACTAAAATTTCTATAGTAGTAAAGTGAATGTAAAATTACCCAGTATGTTACTTTTTAAGATTTTTTTTCATTTTTTTGGAAAAAAATGTTCTTTATTACATCAGGAACTCTTCACAAGAAAAGCAATAGATGATTTAATCGAATCATTTCAATTTTATAATCTGAGCATTATATTTCCACCGTGAAGCATGCTTTATTTCTCATGAACTATAAGAAAAATGTTGTTTAAACCAGAGGGTAAAATAAGTATTGAAAGAATCCACTGATCACCTCCTGGAAGGGATCTGAAAGGAGAAAATCCTAGGAATATTGTAGTCAAATAGAGTTTGCAGATCAAGGAGAGAATATTGTAAGCAGCTAGAAAGAAACAATTCGAGTATTGTGGAAATACAGTCAGGATAACACAAGATTTAGTAGTTTCTACATTAAAAGATGGAAGGACTTGGAATATGATATTCCAGAAGTCAAACCAAGAACCATCTACTTGTAAAGTTCAGTGTAATACTTCAGGGGGAAAATGATCATTCAATGAAAGACAGGACTTTCAAACATCTTGGAACTTAGTTACATTAGATATTTCTCTGGAATTTATTTTATAAGCAATAGCAGGCCATTGTTAATTACATGCTACTATATCGAACTTTGTTGCATTTTATATGAGGCAGAAAGTGCAGGGAAAATGCAAAAAAATGATAGAATGTATGCAAGTGGGAAATAAGATGTACAGACTATGGGGTATAGAAATCTATTTTGCTTTAGAGTAAAAAGGAGGGGAGGGAGACAGAAGAAGGTGGAGTAAAAGAAGGGAGGACAGACAGAAGGAATGGGTGAATGTGGTGCATGCTGATCTGGAGTGAGGGTGTGGAGAGATGGAGAGAAATTTTTGAATTCAAATTCTTGTGGAAGGAATGTTGAAAACTGAAAAACTATCTATCTATCTAAAATTAAGTTATAGCAATAAAGCTGGTAAATGATATTCAATTTATCTTTACAGTAACTTCTTTCCTTTTTGATTGGTTCTCTTGTCCTCTCTTTTTCCCCTTTGGAAAAAAAAATCCATTGGAGTTCATCAATGATAGCACAGCTGGATAAATTAAAGTATGAAAACTATAGTATAACTGCAGGAACTGGACAAGCCAATTAATTGAGAGAGGGAAGTCTCAGGTGAAAAAATCCATGATTTCAATGAAATCTGCTGCCTTCTCACTAATTCATTTTCAGAGAATTACCTAGACGTCCAAAAAGTAAATGACTTGCCCAAGGTCACAGAGTCTATTTGACTAAGGCAGAAGTTGAAACTAAGTCTTCCTGGCTTTAATGTTGACACTCTAGTCATTCTCTGAGGTTCTTTCTCTATAAAAATACACTTGAATTTCATTGTGCCATATGCAGAAATAGATAAAGCAGTTCAGGGAAATATATATGTGTGTGTAAACACACACACACATACACACACATATAAAATCATACATGTGTATATGCATATGTATATGTACGTATACATGCATACATATATACATATGCACGTATAAATAAGCATGTATGCATATATGCAATACATATACATGTGCATATACATATATATACTATATATACATATATACACAAACATATACATACACATATGTATGCATATGTGTGTAAATATGTGTGTCTATATCTATATAGCTGTATAGAGATATCTACCTATATGTATATATCTATCTGTATCTCTAGATATATATATGTAATATATATGCACATATATAAATATACACATATACATATATATATGCCTGCATGCACTGACACATGGTGAAATGAGCAGAATTAGGAGAAAAAAACCTGATACAATAACAGTAATTTAAAAGGCCTCGGATCTCTGATCAAAGTCACAAACAGTAGTGTCTTCAAATTATTGAAGATGAAACATAGCCATGCCTCTTGATAGAGGGTTGACATGCTGGAGATAAAGAATGAGATATATGTTGTCAATTATGGTCAATATGTTGATTCATTAGGCTGAATTTTATATATTCTCAAAAAAACCCCACTTTTTAATATACAAAAATAATTCATGACACAGGGTAAAATTAGAACAAATGGAACCGTTTTGTTACAACCATGCCAAATGCATGTGCATGTTCACATAAATGAAATTTCATACATATATTCATACAGACATAAAAATTTGCATATACATGTGTATGCGTATATATATATATATATATACATGTGATATGTCTATATTATGTGTGGATGGATATATATATATATACATATTTATGGAGAGATATAGTTATACACTGTAGAAAGAAGAAAGATATAGCAAACTATAAATATTTTCTATATAAAATTTGTTTTATTATAAAATATATAAACAAATTATATTGATATTGACATGAGTATAGATGTTGGCATAGACAAAAACATAAATATATGTTTATATACAGATACAGAGAGATTGAAATAGACTTAAACAAGTGTCAAGATGAATGATATAGAGATATAGAGACATCGCTATTGTTATAGATGTAAGTATAGATGTAGTTGTAGAGAGACAAAGACTGAGCTAGAGGTTGGATAGAAATAGATTATATGAAAATAGAGTTTCATGGAGATATAAATAGATAAATATAGCTAGAACAACATAAGGAGTCGAATACCCAAAAAACAAGATAAAAGGCTTGAAAAACATGTTCAAAGTTTCTTATGTAAGCTTTTTCTTTTAATAATACAAAATTTTATTTATTGATCATAAAAAAGTTATTTAAAGGGCAAAAATACTATGTTCTTGTTCACCATTTTGTGTTACCCAAGAAGCAGGACTATTGAAATAATATGGGGGAAAAAGGAGAAAAACAATGGGAATATGTAGGTCAGTGTAAAAAGTATTTCAAAAATTGGTCCTCCATCAGTTCAACAAATCCCTATGGAATTGAAAGATATAACAGGCTGATTTACTCCCCCTCATGTATATTACTTCATTTTGCCAATCATAAATTTAATATGGTTCAAGACTATTACTTTAAGTATAACAAGTATTGATATTTCTATATCTACTTTAATCCCTAAATGATTCTTACACAGCATTATTTTGCTTTCTGTTATACCTCAGGGATGTAAATAAACATAGCCTATGATTATTTCTTCACAAATTTAAATGACTAAGAAATCGGGTGAATCCTATTCAAGACTGAAAAAATGCACCATTCTCTGCAGGGATAAACTAATCTGCTTCATTCCTCCTACAAACTACTGTGAACAAATTTAGGTCATGACAGTGTTCAAGTCCACAACAATGATCTTAAAATATATATTCATGTCAGAATGGATTTAAAGAGAAGTCAGTGATAATCTGCCATTACTATTAGAGGAAAACGATGGCATTTGTTTGACTTTTGCTATTCTTTAAACAACTAAACATTCTTTCTCAAGTTAACAATGTTTTTCAGTAACAGTCTTGTTACTGCCCATATAAGGCCATGGAGAATATGTATTGATTTATAAGAAGCTATAACAATGTTTCCTGCAATTTTCAACAAATGTCTATTTTTTTCTGTTTATTTGAATCATTTTGCAATAAATATTAAATATAAAGACAGATTTCAAATAACTACTTTATGAACAGATGCCTATAAGAATATATTCAAAAGGTTGTGTTTATTCCTTTCCTAACTGGGATTTAATTTTCTGCTTACAGGGCTCAAAGCTTTATATAGTAACCCAAAATTGAAAGATTTGTATATGTGGGAGTACAAAAGGCAGAAACATTCACTCACCTTTAAGGCAAGTCTAGTTTCAATTGAAACTATGTAAAAGTATGAATTCTAATATATTAACCTTCTTTAACCACATGACATATTACTTCAAACAAAGGAACTCTGTATAATAGTATTTCTATGACATTGATGAAGTACTGCTTCCACTAAAATTCAATACTTTTTTCTTCTAAGTTCAAATAACTACAGTATTGTAAGTTAGACAATAAGCACAAACACCCTATAAGGTGGGTACATGCACCTACAATTTGGAGAATAAGGTTCAAAGTAAAAGTGATTTTAATTGGAAAGTATTATGTAAATATGTATGATAGCATTTATTTATATAACTTTCTGAGGAAAGAGAGAAATTATCAATTGATAACATAAAAAATAAATAATGATCCAGTATTATGAACCTTCCAGATTCATTAGCCAATGTAGATAAATGAATCATATAAATGAATTGATTAATTAAAAATTCTACTCATGCAAAATGAAATATTTTTAGTGAAATTAGTTGAATGTCTCTTTTAGGGAGAGTACTCTCTTCCCTATCCTGAACTAAATGTATTCACACTGTTTTGCATGTAATCTACTAGTTGAGAGTTCACTCCACTTGAGTTAAGGCAACATGTTTCTGTATGGTTTATCGATTAAAATGTAAATTTATTTGGACATAAAGGTTGCTTGTTGTCAAATGTAGGTATAGATGGTCATCGCCTATCCTTGAGCTCCATTTATTCATCAGATCAACCTCTATTATTTAAATTCAGGAAGAAATGGGATCCAGGAAGGATAAGTTTTCATGTGTGTAATACTCATAAAAGGTTTAGACTAATTTATCATGAAAAGTGAGATGTCACAGCAGGGGCATCATGAAGAACCTTGTGGCTCCAAGGTCCCATGAATGAACTGTCAGTTTTTAGGGAAATGAGACCTAGAAAGATAAGGTGGGGAGTATTGAACGCAAATTTTGCCCACTTTACATTTTTTTCTAGTGTCCTAATTCTTATAGATCTTTGAAATGCATATTATAAATATAGATAATGATATAGCTAACCAGGCCCAGCACAAACATCTGTATATTTACAAACACTACATGTTCAATATGAATCAAGAACATGACATGGTACACACACACACACACACACACACACACACACGCACACACACAAACTGAAATTATATTATACAGTACTAGATACCTAGTGTCTAGAGTGAAGCAAATAATAATTTTAGTCTTTTCTGTTGTGTTCCATTTTTTACTCAATAAATCATAGATCTAGTAACTAAAGGAGGCTTAGAATCTCATAGGCCAAACTTTTCATCTTTTAGATAAGAAAATTAAGAGATTAAGTTAATGTCTGCATATCAGAGTTTGAATTTGAACTGAGGCTTTTTTATGCTTAGATCAATTCTCTTTTCATACTACTCTATGCACTAAATATTTTAATATTTCTATGATGCTATTGAAAATTAGTTAACTCAGTCCTGGAAACTATAATTTAGTAAGAGAATTGAAAAGCAGATCAACACTGACTAATATGGGAAGGGGACTTGAGAATATTCAAGAATTGTTCATATAAACTTAAGATTGTAACCTAGAGAAAAGATATGAAGGAATGTGATGTTGTCAAGTATTTAAAGTGATGTCACCTAGAAGAGGAATTAATTTTATGCTTGGCCTCTTATGTCAGAAGCAGTGTATAGGAGTTATGGAAGAGCAAATTCAGACACTTTTGAGAGAGACAAAAGCATGACTTCCCTTCATGGGAGTTATCCAAAAGTGAAAGAAGCTAATTCAAGAGATAGTATGTTCTCACTCATTAAGAGTAGATGTTTCACTATAGAGAAAATTATGATTTACTAAGGATTTTACTGAAAGTATTTTTGTCCAGAAATAGTTTGGAATATATGAATTCTGGAGTCCTTTGTGATTCTTTGATTTTGTAATGTGGCATAGTTATTTAATATTAGTCCACGTTATAGATTTGTATCTTTAAGAAGCAACTAGGAGGTGCATAAAATTGAATATTGAACATGTGGTCAGGAAGACCTAAGTTTGTGACCTCCATCAGACACTTACTAGTTCTGTGATCCCAGGCAAGTCGCTTAATTCTCTATGCCTTGGTTTCCTCAATTACAAAATGAGGATAAATCAAGCTTGCTGTGAAGATATATTGAGATCACCTTTGTAAAAAGTTCTTTGCATAGTGCCTGGAACAGAGTATGTGACATATGCATACTTATTTGTTTTCCTTTCCCTATTAGACTCTAAACTTCTTGCGTGTTTTGCAGATATTTGTGTCCTTCATAATACTCAATGTGATTCCTTACAGACAGCATGGAAAGGTGGATAGAATCCTGTGACGATCTTTAGAAAAAATACTGTTGTAAAGTTCCCATGGGAAATAATAAAGCTGATATAAACTCTTTGAATCCTAGACACTTTATGAGATAGGAATGATGACCTAGTCTGATCCAAATCAATTCAAATTTATTAAGGTACTATCCTTGCTAGATGGTAAGATGAATAAAAAGAATGATATTGTGATAAGTGTTAGGGATAAAATTTACATAAATCAAGATATGAGGTCATTCCTGCCCTCAGTGAGCTCAAACTGGAAGAGATGAGAAAACACGCAAAAGTAAGTAGGGAAGTGATGGAAGGAGAGGGAATATAAGAGGGTACCTGGAAAAAGTCATCTTGTTCCTTGAATTGGAATCCAGGTAGAACAACAGAGGCAAGGTGGCATGATCTGAGGGTCCAGTTTTTGCCTTCTATGAAAGAAGGTATTGGAGAAGTTTTGCCCTTCGGCCCTCTAAACATAGGAAAGAGGAAGTTGAGGGAGGCAGAGTCAATTGAGGCTTGAGGTGATAAGTTGAAAAATGATGGCACCTGTGGCCCTTGTTCAGGATTTGCAGTAAGGTTGGGTTGGCTGCTAGGTCCATATACCTCATTTGTAATCAGGGACTGATAGGATGAAGTTACTAGTATCAGGCTGTCATATGAAGGGCACAGGAGGCAATCTTAGCTGACTTCAACCATTACACAGACTTATTTTTGAAGCACATGAGCAGAGCATCCACTTAGAGCTCCCATCTCCTCCATATTTCTACATTAACTTTCTAGACAGCTTGAGCTTAGGCTCCAACAACTTGATGTGCATACTGTACATTGTTCCTGCTGAAGTTCAGGGGTATGCTTTTGAAGGATGGAACTACCTGAAGGACCAGAAGTGAGGCACCAATGCCTTAGGTACATTTGAGGTGTGGTGATGGTAAAAATGACTTGGGTTTCAGGACTCAAAAGCTGAAGAATAAAATTTCCCCCCTGAGGGAAGCTTGTGACTAGATTCTACATAAATAACTGACTTGAAAAATCTTACTCCTCAAAAATCTGAAGAGGATCATGGAACAAGAAGGATATGAATCCAAATCTGGACTTCCACACTTACTAGCTGTGTGACTCTAGGCAATTCACTTAAACACAGATTACCCTCCAAAAAAACCCTAATACAATAGCATTTCATTATGTCTATATACCTACTGGGAGGAGCATGTTCCATTGAGTGAAAATCACATAGGAAAGCAGATGGAAATTTGATTGCATAAGGACTCCTAATTTCAAAAGCAATAACAGCACATATTTTGAAAATGTCTTTCACTTTACAAAATGCTTTCCTCATAACACTGTTAGGTGAGAGTAGTAGATATAACAGCTGAAATGTATATCAATTAACCAACATGTGCTAAATGCTAGATATGGAAGAAGCCCACCCCCCAACAAAAAAGAAATCTCTGGCTTACAGTGGAAGTTTACATTCCTCTTTTGTCTTTCATACACACACACATATACATATATATGTGTATATATATGCATATATATATAATATATTCGTATATATGTATGTTTGTTTTCAGAGTTCTAATCACTTCCACACATCTTAGAATTTTCCCCCACCCTCCCCCTCAGATTTACAATTTTATATAGGTTCTACACATATATTACTATTAAATATATTTTCACCTTAGTCATGTTGCATGGAAAAATTAAAATGAATGATGGAAATCATAAAACAAGCCAAAATGGAATATGAAAGAAAATGATCAGATGCATTCTGTGATCGAATTCCATACTTCTTTCTCTGAATATGGAAGGCATTTTGCCTTAAGAGGCTATTGCATTGCTATGAAGCTGTAAGTCTACCAGAAAAAAATATTTGCATGCTCTGGTTGTAGCTGTGTATAAAGTTCTGCTCTCTGCTCCTTTGAATCAGCATCAGTTCATAGAAGTCTTTCCAGTCCTCTCTGAAATCTTCCAGTTCATCATTTCTGAGAGCACAATGGTATTCTATTACATTCATATACCACAACTTGTTCAGCCATTCCCCAATTGATGTACAACCCCTTGATTTCCAGTTTTGGGCCACTACAAAGAGTGCTGCTATAAATATATTTGAACATATGGGAACCTTTCCCATTTTTATGATACCGTGGGAATACAGTTCTAGAAGTGGTATTGCTGGGTCAAAGGGTATGAACATTTTGGTAGCTCTTTCGGCATAGTTCCAAATTGCTCTCCAGAATGGCTGGATCACCTCACAGCTCCACCAATGATGAATTAGTGTTCCAACTCTCCCACATCTTCTCCAACATTTAACATCATCCTGCTTTGTCATTTTAGCCTATCTGATAGGTATGAAGTGATATCTCAGAGTTGTTTTGATTTGCAACTCTCTAAACAATAGTAATTTACAACATTTTTTCACATGACAACACATAGTTTTGATTTCTTCCCCTGAAAATTGCCTGTCCTTATGCTTTGACAATTTAGCAATTGGGGAATGACCTGTATTCTTTTTTTTTTTTTTAATATAAATTTATTTATTTAACTTTTTACATTTATTTTCGAAAATTTTGGGTTCCAAATTTTCTCCTCATTTATCCCCTCCCCTACCCCAATACATAGAGCATTCTAAATTACCCTATCACCAATCTGCCCTTTCTTCTATCATCCCTCCGTTCTCTTGTCCCCATCTTCTCTTTTGTCCTGTAGGGCCAGATGACTTTCTATTCCCCAATAACTGTATTTCTTATTTCCTAGCAGCAAGAACAATACTCAACAATTGTTCCTAAAACTTTGAGTTCCAAATTCTCCCCATCCCTCTCATCCCACCAGTTCCCTTTGGAAAAGCAGGCAATTCAATATAGGCCATATCTGTGTAGTTTTGCAAATGACTTCCATAATAGTCGTGTTGTGTAAGACTAACTGAATTACCATCCATCCTATCCTGCCCCTCATTGTTTCTATTCTGTCTTTCGATCCTGTCCCTCCCCAAGAGTGTTGACTTCAAATTGCTCCCTCCTCCCATTGTCCTCCCTTCCATCATCCCCCTCACCCTGCTTATCTCCTTCTCCCCCACTTTCTGGTACTGTAAGATAGGTTTTCATACCGAAATGAGTGTGCATTTTATTCCCTCCTTTAGTCGAAGGTGATGAGGATAAACTTCATGTATTTTTTTCTCAACTCTGCTCTTTTTCCCTCCACTAAAAGTCTCCTGCTTGCCTCTTCAATGAGAGATAAATTACCCCATTCCACTTGTCCCTCTCTCCTCCCACTACATTTCTCTCTCACTGTTTACTTTAATTTCTTTTAAGATATGGTCCCATCCTATTCAGTTCACTCTGTGCTCTCTATCTCTGTAGGTGCATGCATGCGTGTATGTGTGTGTGTGTGTGTGCGTGTGTGTGTGGTCCCACAACCTACCCAGATACTGAAAAGCTTTAAGAGTTACAAATACTGTCTTTCCATGTAGGAATGTAAACAGTTCACCTTTGGTAAGTCCCTTATGACTTCTCCTTGCTGTTTACTTTTTCATGCTTCTTCTCATTCTTGTATTTGAAAGTCAAATTTTCTTTTCAGCTCTGGTCTTTTCATCAAGAATGCTTGAAAGTCCTCTGTTTCATTGAAAGACCATATTTTCCCCTGAAGAAATTTACTCAGTTTTGCTGGGTAGGCGATTCTTGGTTTGAGTCCTAGTTCCTTTGACTTCTGGAATATCCTGTTCCATGCCCTTCGATCCCTTAATGTAGAAGCTTCTAGATCTTGAGTTATCCTGATTGTATTTCCACAATACTGGAATTGTTTCTTTCTAGCTGCTTGCAAGATTTTCTCCTTGACCTGGGAATTCTGGAATTTGGCCACAATGATCCTAGGAGTTTCTTTTTGGATCTCTTCAGGCGGTGATCGATGGTTTCCTTGAATACTTATTTTGCCCTCTGGTCCTAGAATCTGAGGGCAGTTTTCCTTGATAATTTCATGAAAGATGATGTCTAAGCTCTTTTTTTGATCATGACTTTCAGGTAGTCCCATAATTTTTAAATTGCCACTCCTGGATCTATTTTCCAGGTCAGTTGTTTTTCCAATGAGATATTTCACATTACCTTACATTTTTTCATTCTTTTGGTTTTGTTTTGCGATTTCTTGGTGTCTGAGAAAGTCATTAGCCTCCATCTCTTCCATTCTAATTTTGAGAGAACTATTTTCTTCTGTGAGCTTTTGAACCTCTTTTTCCAATTGGCTAATTCTGCTTTTGAAAGCATTCTTCTCCTCATTGGCTTTTTGCACCTCTTTTGCCAATTGAATTAGCCTATTTTTCAAGGTGTTATTTTCTTCAGCATTTTTTTGGGTCTCCTTTACGAAGGTATTGACTTGTTTTTCATGCTTTTCTTGCATCTCTCTCATTTCTCTTCGCAGTTTTTCCTCCACCTGCCTAACTTGGTTTTCAAAATTCTTTTTGAGCTCTTCCGTGGCCTGAGCCTATTGGATATCTGTTTCAGTTGTTTGGCATACAGAGGCCTTGACTTCTATATCTTTCCCTGATGGTAAGCATTGTTCCTCCTCATCAGAAATAAAAGGTAGAAACATCTGTTCCCCAAGAAAGTAGCCTTCTATGTTCTTATTTTTCTTCCCTTTTCTGGGCATTTTCCCAGCCAGTTATTTGACTTCTGAGATTCCTCTCCACCCCTGCCTAGATCCGTCCAGCTAGTCCTTTGGATCTGAGATTCAAATGCTGCTCCCCAGCCTCAGGGCTTTCAGCAGCTGGTGTGGTTGCTATTCAATGTGAGCTTAAGTTCTAGTGCTCAAGTTTGGGCAGGGCCACTTCCCAGGCTCAGTTCCCTCAGGGGCTTTATGCAGAGATTTTCAGTAATGGCCCTGAGCTCCCGTCTGCTCCAGGAGCCCCTGGCTGCTGCTGCCTCTTCCACTGCCTCTGCTTCTGCCTCCTGAGGGGGCCTGAGTTATGGAGACACCCTGCTCCCCTCTCAGCCAGCCCAGAAGTCTCTCTCACTGACCTGTAGCACCTGTGGGTGGAGGGAACCTCCGTGGCCACCAAAGGTTCCATCCTTGAAGCCTGCTCGGATCTGCTCCTCTGGTGCTGCACGGGCAGGGCTGGGCTCTGCTGTCTGGTGCATGACAGGCTTTTTGTGGTGGTTTTTCAGGGCTCTCTGGAACGGAAATCTCCTCCACTGCATTGCTACGTGACTTGTACTGCTCCAGAATTTGTGAGGAGTTCTTTTTACAGACAATTTATGGGCTGTGGGTTCTGACCTAGCATAAGTGAGTCTTTCTACTCCGCCATCTTGACTCCTCCCCCGAATGACTTGTATTCTTGGACATTTGACTCAGTTCTCTACATATTTGGGAAATTAGGCCTTTATCACAGACAGTATTTGCAAAAATTTTTAACCAATTTTTTGCTTCCCTCCTAAGTGTAAATTTGTTGAGTTTGTTTGCGCAAAAACTTTTCAATTTAATGTACTCAGAATTATCCATTTTGCATATCACAACATTTTCTGTCTCTTATTTAGTCAACAATTCTTCCCTTCTGCATAGATCTGATAAATACACCATTTCTTGCTCCACTAATTTTTTTTCATTGTATCAGTCTTTATACCTGGATCATGTACCCATTTGGACTTTATTCTTGTGTATAGTTTCAGGCATTGGTCTATGCATAGTTTGTGCCATACTGTTGTCCAGTTTTCCCGGAAATTTTTGCCAAAGAGTGAATTCTTATTGGAGAAGCTGAGGTCCTTGGGTTTATCAAAGAGCAGATTATTGTATTCATTGACTACTGTGTCTTTAGTTCCTAACCTATTCCACTAGTCTACCCTTCTGTTTCATTGCCAGTCCTAAGTAGTTTTGATAATTGCTGCTTTATAATACAATTTGCTATCTGTACAGGTAGGTCACCTTCTGTAGCTTTTCTTTATGGTAGTTCCCTTGATATTCTGGACATTTTGTTCTTTCAGATGAATTTGGATATTAGTTTTTCTAGCACTATAAAAATAATTAACTGATAGTCTGATTGGTGTGGGACTGAATAAGTAAATTAATTTTGGTAGAATTGTCCTTTACTATTATATTGTCTCTGCCCACTCACAAATAACTGATGTTTTTTCCACTTGCTTAGATCTGACTTTATTTGTGTGACAAGTATTTTGGAATCGTGTTCATATAGTTCCTGGGTTTGTTTTTTGCAGGTAGACTCCCAAATATTGGTTACCATGGCATTAAATAGGATTTCTCTTTCTATGTTTTGCTGTTGGGCTTTATCAGTAATATATAGAAATGCAGAAGATTTGTGTGGGTTTATTTTGTAACCTGAAACTTTGATAAAGTTGCTTATTATTTCAAGTAGTTTTTACTTGATTCTCTAGGATTCTCTAAGTATATCATGATATCATCTGCAAAGAAACATAACTTAGTTTCTTCTTTGCCCATTCTAATTTCTTCAATTTCTTTTTCTTCTCTTAGTGCTCCAGCTAATATTTTTTGTATCATATTGAATAATAGTGATGATAATGGACATACTTCTTACACCCCTGATCTTATTGGAAATGCATCTAGCTTACCACCAATGCATATATAGTTTGCTGGAGGTTTTAGGTAGATGTTGCTTATTATTTTATGGAATTTTCCATTTATTCCTATGTTCTTCAGTGTTTTCATTACGAATAGGTGTTATATTGTGTCAAAAAGCTTTTTCTGCATCTATTGAGATAATCATGTGCTTCCTGTTAGTTTTTTTGTTGATATGATCAATAATTTTAATAGTTTTCCTAATATTTAACTATCACTTCATTCCTGGTATAAATCATACCTGATCATAATGTAGGACCAGTTGCTGTATTCTTTTTTGCTAAACTCTTATTTAAAATGTTTGCATCTATATTCATTAGAGAAATTGCTCTATAATTTTCTTTCTCTGCTAGGGTCTTCCTGGTTTAGATATCAAAACCATATTTGTATCATAAAAAGAGTTTGGGAACATTTCTTCTTCCCCAATTTTCACAAATAGTCTATATAGTATTGGAATTAACTGTTTTTTATGTATTTGATAGAATTCACTTGTGACTCCATCTGGCCCTGGACATTTTTTTCCTAGGGAGTTCATTGATGGTCTGTTTAATTTCTTTTCCTGAAATGGGGTAATGTAAGTATTCAAATTCTGCCTCGGTTAGTCTGAGCAATTTTTATCTTTTAAAATAATCATCCATCTCATTTGAGTTGTCGAATTTATGGACGTACAGTTGGGTAAAGTAATTTCTTGTTATTGCTTTAATTTCCTCCTCTTTGAGGTGAGTTCACCCCTTTGATTTTTGATATTGGTAGTGTGGTTTATCAATTTCATTGTCTTTTTTTCATAAAACCAGGTCCTAGTTTTATTTATTATTTCAATAATTTTGTTCATTTCAATTTTATTAATCTCTCCTTTGGTTTTCAGTATTTCTAATTTGATATTCAATTGAGAATTTTCAATTTTTCTTTTTTTGAATTTTTTCACCTGCATGACCAGCTTATTGACCTCCTCTTTCTCTATTTTTTCGTGTAGGCACTAAAAGATATAAAACTTCCTCTAAGAAATTCTTTTGCAGTGTCCCATAAAATTTGGTAGGTTGTCTCATTATCGTCATTTTCTTGAATGAAGTTTTCGATTGTTTCTATAATTTGTTATTTGATACACTCTTTCTTTAGTATTAGATTGCTTAGTTTCCAGTTAGCTTTTGGTTTGTGTTTCCATGGCCTTAGGTTACATGTAAATTTTATTGCATTATGATCTGAGAAGGGTGTATTGACTATCTCTGATTTTTTACACTGGACTGTGAGGTTTTTATGGCCCAGTATATGGTAAATTTCTGTATATGTGTATGTACCACTGACAAAAAGGTGTCTTCCTTTCTATCACCATTCAGTTTTCCTCAGAGATCTGTCATATCTACCTCATGTAGAGTTCTATTCACCTCCTTAACTTCTTTCTTGCTTATTTTCAGGTTAGATTTATCAAATTCAGAGAATGAGAGATTGAGGGCCAACACTAGTATTGTTTGGTGTCTCTTTCTTCCTGTAACTCCCTTAATTTCTCCTCTGTGAATTTGAATGCTATACCACTTGAAGCATACATGTTTAGTAATGAAATTGCTTCATTATCTATAGTGCTTTGTAGCAGGATAAAGTTTCCTTGTCTATCTCTTTTGATTAGATCAAGTTCTGCTTCTGCTTTGTCTGAGATTAGGATTGCTTCCCCTGTTTTATTTTACATCAGCTGAAGCACAATAAATTCTTCTCCAACCTTTCACCTTTACCCTATGTGTATCTCCCCTTTTCGAATGTGTTTCTTGTAAACAACATATTTTTGAATTATGTTTTTCAATACATTCTGGTATGCTTCTCCATTTTATGGGAGTGTTCATTCCATTCATATTCCCAGTTATGATTACTGATTGTGTCTTTCCCTCCATTCCCTTTCCCCTTATCTGTGCTTTCAATTGCCCCTTCTCACTTCCCCTCTGCAATAGATTTTTAAATTTTGACCATTGCCTCCCTCAGTCTTCTCTCCCTCTTTCAGCCCCCCTCAATTTTAATCCCTTTTTCCTACTACTTCTTAGCTCTGGTTTAGCCTCCCCTCCCTTTTCATTCTCCAGTCCCCTCCTACTGCTTATAAAACTATTTGTATTTTTATATTTAACTGAGTTTGTTGTACCCTCCTTGAATTCAATCAAATGAGAGTACCTCTCAAACAATACTCATCTCCCTTCCATCTTTCCCTCTTCTAAAATAAATTTCTGTGCCTCTTTGTGTGATGGAATTTGTTTTTTTTTGACCTCCTCCTTTTCATATTTCTCTTTACAATCTCTTCCCACCCTTAAATCACATTTGTTATCACCACATCATTTAATTTATACCCACTCCCTCTATCTATGTATATCCCTTTCACATTTCTTAATAAATATACAATTCTTAAGATTAATAAGCATCATCTTCACTTATAGGGATGTAAACATTTTACCCATATTGTGCAACGAGCTTTTTTTTTCCTTTTTACCTTTCTATGCATCTCTTGAGACCTGTGTTTGAAGATAAAATTTTCTATTGCGTTCTGGCCTTTTCATCAGGAAAGACTGAATATCGTTTATGACACTGAATGTCCATCTCCTTGCCTGAAATATTATGCTCAGTTTTGCTGGGTAATTAATCCTTGGTTGTAGTCCCAGCTCTTTGCCTTATAGAATATCATATTCAAATTCCATTGATTTTTTAATGTAAAAGCTGCATGTTCCTGTGTTATCCTGTCTGTAGCTCCTCGATATTTGAATGCTTTCTTTCTAGTTGCCTGTAGTACTTTCACCTTCCTTGATAGTTCTGGAATTTGCCGACAATATTCCTTGGTGTTTTTAGTTTGGGGTCCCTTTCAGGAGGTTAATGGTGGATTCTTTCGATCACTATTTTTTGCCCTCTGGATCTAGGACTTATGAGCAATTTTCCTTGATTATTTCTTGGATGATATTGTCCAGGCTCTTTTTTTCATCATGACTTTCTGGTACCCTAATAATCCTTAGATTTTCTCTCCTGGATCTATTTTCCAGGTCAGTTGTTTTTACAGTTAGATATTTTACATTTTCTTCTATCTGTTCATTCTATAGATTCTGTTTGACTGATTCTTGGTGTCTCATAGATTCATTATCTTCTACTTGCCCAAATCTCTTTTTTATCAAATTGTTTTCTTCAATTAACTTTTGCATCTCCTTTTCTGTAGGTCCAATTGTTCCTTTTAAGGACTAATTTTCACCAGTTAGACTTCATATTTCTTTTCACATTTCTCCAATTTTCCTTTTTAAGGAGCTGTTCCCTTCAGTGAATTCTTTTTTTCATATTTTAAAAGTCGTTGGTCAGTTTTTCTTCTGTTTCTCTACTTTGGGTTCTAAAGTCCTTCCAGAACTCTTCCAAGAAGGTTCTTTGTTTGTCTGACCAGTTGTGATCATTCTGAAACTTATGAAGTTTCAGATGGGAGTACAGTCTCAATGTTGACCACTTTGGTATTCGTGTTTTGGTCCTTGTTCCCATGGAAACATTCTATGGTCTTTTCCTTTCTGCTTTGATTTTCACTCATGATAATTACCATTTTCCTGGCTTTTAAGGTAGATCTCTGCCTCTGTGGAATGGGGAGTTCTGTCCCACAGTTCTTGTGCCTAAAACTTAAGGGTGTGTGTGTGTGTGTGTTGTGGCCTCTTTCTCTTTCAGTTAGAAATTAAATGCTGCAGCTTACCTGGTGTTGAGCTGGCTGGTGTTTGAAAGCAGTGGCAAGTCTTTTTGGGTTTTCCTGCACTTAGCTTGAAGGTAGCTCATTAAGTGTGGTGGAGGGGTGGTCTGGAAGGTGGAGGCTCCTCTGCTAAGCTAGAGCATAGGAAAATTCAGTAATTATGTGGGGGGAAAAATCCCGGACCCTATGTTACAAGGAAATTTATCTAAGTTCTTTCCTAAGAAATTTTCTAATCCACTTCCTAGCATTCAAAAGTTTGCATTTAATTTTACAGGACTTGCTTATAGAGCATCCATATAGCTTAAAGTAAAAAAATGTTACTCCTGTTTTTCTTTGTGTCATGGTGAAGCCTGTAACATATGGTATACATTATGGAATGTACATTTATGATGGATATTGGGTTAAATTAGACATCTGGGGGCTTGACAGCATAAATGGACAAATAAGAAGGCTAGAATGTTAACAAGACCAGGGTGTCAGGGCCTTCATACACCACCACAAAAAAAGGCCAACAGATATCCATCTTTCATTGACTGTAATACAGCAGAAGGGGAAATTATTCAGGTGGACAATATCACAGTCTTACATTCTTGACACAATATCACCACAGAAAACGAGACTTATATCCAGGGCCTCCCATCACCACAGTGGATCATGAAAACTGACAGATAACTCCTGGTATATGGAAGATTGCTGCTGTTATTGGTGGTCCTACTAAATTTTCTTATGCAGATAATAACGGACATACTCTTCCTTTTAATAATGAAACCTTGTCAGCTAAGACTTATTTGGGAGGACAATATGCATTCATGTGGGGATGAAGGGATAATGTCACAATTGTAAAACAAAATGTTAATGCTTCCCTGCAAGGGGCTAATGAAGACATTTATAACATTCCATGTTTCAGTTGCAAGATCTCTGAGTGTATAGATTCCAAAGTCTCCAGTGTAGTATTCATTATAACACGACCACAGTTGGCTTTGGTCCCTATGAAAACAAAAAGATGGTACCAATCTCGCGCAGATCATATATTTTATGAAATAGAGGAGCAGATTAATGCTATATCAGTTCAGAGAGTAAAAAGATGTTTCAGTTGTGTGATTTTAGGTATTACTTTATTTATTACATTAAGTACTTCTATATCAATTGTTATGTCTGTTTCTAATGCTCAAAATGAAATTACACCAGCAAATTTCTTGAATGAATTAGCAAGGAATGTGTCCATGGGATTTCAGGAAGAAAGACAATTTGGTCAGGAATTTCATGCTATGATAAAAGAACTCTGAGATGCCATTGTGGCAGTCTGAGATGAATTGTGTATTGTGGAATTTAGACAGAGATTGGTGTGTGATTATCGTTATTCTCATGCATATGTTACCAACACATTATACAATGAGAGTCAGTATAACTGGGAACAAAATTGTAATCATTTGTATGGAGTGATCGATAATCCCAATGTTACTCTAGATATCAATGTCTTGTATGATATTTCCAAACACATTTACAATGCTGCTGATCAGGATTTTACCCCAGATAAAACTGCTCAAAATATTATTGAATTTTTTAAAAAATTATCAGTTCCAAGTATTTTTCATATTATTGTTAGAGTGCTTATAACTGTGGCTATAGTGTTGATTTTGATGCTCTTCCTTTTGCTATTCATCTTCTGATTATTTATAAGGGATATACAAAAACAGAGGGTGTATGAAAACGTTAAAGGATGTGATGATAAAAAATGGAAAAGAAAGAACTAGAAGAATAAATGGGGGAAAGAGGATGGAAGGAAAAACACAGATAGTAATCAGAACTGTGCATGTGAATGGGATGAACTCATAAAACAGAGACAGATAGCAGAATGGCTTAAAAACAATAATCTAACAATATGTTGCTTACAAGAAACATATTGAAATGGGGGAAGACAGAAAGGATAAAGGTAAAAGGTTGGAGCAGAATATATTGTGCTTCAAGTGATGAGAAAAAAACAGGTGTAACAATCGTAATCTCAGACAAAGCAAAAGCAAAAATATATTTAATTAAAAGAGAAAAGGAAGGAAACTATACCCTACTAAAAGGGACAACAAAGTAATATAATTACTAAACACATATGCTTCACGTGGTATAACATCCAAATTCTTAGAGGAGAAGTTAGAGGAGTTACAGGAAGAAATACACAGCAAAACTGCGCTAGTGGGGAACCTCAAACTCCCTCTGATTTTTTCCCCTTTTTAAATTTTTATTTATTTATTTTAGTTTTCAACATTCATTTCCACAAAATTTTGAGTTCCAAATTTTCTCCCCCTCTCTCCCCTCCCCCACTCCACAACTCCTTGCATGGTGATAATCCTTTCCCTCAATATGCCCTCCCTTCTGTCACACCCCTCCCTTCCTTTCTCAACTTCTTCTCTGTTTTCTTCTAGTGCAAGATAGATTTCTATACCCCATTCCCTGCACTTCTTATTTCCCAATTGTATGCAAAAACAATTCTCAACATTCATTCCTAATACTTTGAATTCCCACTTCTCTCCCTTCCTCCTTCCCATATATGCTGCATATGTGTAGTTTTGCAAAAGGCTTCCATAAATGTCATTTTGTGTAAGAATATTTCCTTCCAACCTATTCCTGCCCCCATTTATTCTATTCTCTCTTTTGACTTTTTCCTTCCCAAAAATATTCACTTCTGATTACTTTCTTCTCCCATTTGCCTTCCTTTCAATGATTCTCCTCACCCCACTTGTTCCCTTTTCTCCTATCCTTCTATAGTACAAGGGATATTTTCATACCACATTGAGTGTGCATGTCATTCCCTCTGTAAGCCAAAGGTGAAGAGAATAAACTTCCCTTTTTCTCTCTCACCTCCTCTCTTTTCTACTCCACTGAAAATCCTTTTTATTGCCTCCTTTCTGAGTTATTTGCCCATTTCATTTGTCCCTTTCTCCTACTAACATATTCTCTCCTCAATTTTATTTTTATTTTTTGTTTTAGACACCATCCCTTCTTGTTGAACTCACCCTGTGCTCTCTGACTGTGTGTGTGTGTGTGTGTGTGTGTGTGTGTAATTCCTCCAACTACTGAAACACTGAGGAAAGTCTCAAAAGTTACAAATATTATCTTTCCTTGTAGGAATGTAAACAGTTCAACTTTAGAAAGTCCTTTATGTTTTCTCTCTTTCCTTTTTACCTTCTCGTGTTTCTCTTGATTCTTGTGTTTGGAAGTCAAATTTTCTGTTCAGTTCTGGTCTTTTCATCAAGAATGCTTGAAAATACTCTATTTCACAGAATGACAATTTTTCCCTTGAAGCATTATATTCAGTTTTGCTGGGTAGGTTATTCTTGGTTCTAATCCTAGTTCCTTTGACATTTAGAATATCATATTCCAAGCCCTTCGATTTCTTAGTGTAGAAGATGCCAGATCCTGTGTAATCCTGATTGTAGCTCCACAATACTTGAATTGTTTCTTTCTAGCTGCTTGCAATATTTTCTCCTTGACCTGAGAACTCTGGAATTTAGCAACAATATTCCTTGGAGTTTTCCTTTTTGGATCTCCTTCAGGAGGTGATCTGTAGATTCTTTCAATATTTATTTTGCCCTATTGTTCTAGAATATCTGGACAGTCTTCCTTGATAATTTCATGAAAGATGATGTGTAGACTCATTATTTTGAACACAGCTTTCAGGTAGTCCCATAATTTTTAAATTGTCTCTCCTGGATTTATTTTCTGGGCCAGTAGTTTTTCCAAGGAGATATTTCACACTATATTTTTATTTTTCTTTCCTTTGATTTTGTTTTGTAATTTTTAGTTTCCCATAAAGTCATTAGCTCCCATCTCCCCCATTTTAATTTTTAAATAACCATTTTCTTCTGTGAGCTTTTGAATCTCCTTTTCCATTTTACTAATTCAGCTTTTTAAAACATTCTTCTCCTCATTGGCTTTTTGGACCACTTTTATCAATTGAGTTAGCCTATTTTTAAAGGTATTATTTTCTTCAGCAGTTTTTGGGGTCTCCTTTAGCAAACTGTTGGCTCTCGTTTCATGATTTTCTTGCATTGCTCTCATTTCTCTTCTCAGTTTTTCCTCCACCTCTTTTACTTGATTTTAAAAATTCATTTTGAGTTCTTCCATGGCCTGAAACCATTGAATACTGATTTGGAGGTTTTGGAAGTGGAAGCCTTGACTTTTTCTGATGTTATGCTTTGTTCTTCCTCATCCAAAAAGATGGGAGAATATACCTGTTCACCATGAAAGTAACCTCCTGTAGTCTTATTTTTTCTCCCTTTTTTGGACATTTTCCCAGAGAGTTACTTGACTTTTGAGTCCATTGCCAAGAGGAGGATATACTCTGGGCATCTGTAATTTTTCAGTTCCTTCAACGTGGCACAATCAAGGGAGAGGAGTTTCCTCCTCTCCTGGCCTGCACACTTGTCTGGGAGCAACCAAAAACTTTGCTGCCTAGAACCTGCAATTGCAATCCCTCTCCACAAATGCCTCTAGCTCTGCCACCAGTGCTCCTTCTCACCCCTGGGTGGAGTTCAGGACTGAGAATCAGATCAATGGCTCAGTTCCCCCAAGGGTTCTATGTGGAGGGCTCCAAAAATCACAGCTGCTGCAGTGCCTGTTGCTGGAGGTCCAGACTGCACTCCCCTCTCCTGAGTTAAGGTTCCCTTCAAATGTCCTACTGGCTCTCTGGGGGGATTGTAGGTCAAGCAACATGGGAACTACTGAGAGTGGTACCCTGAAGCCTGTTCAGGATTCTGTCCCTGTTGTGCCATGCTGGTCTGCACGTCTGACTGGCCTATGCACCGCATGCTGGCCTGGTCCGCGCCCTGCATGCTGGGCTGCTCTACTACTCTAACCTCAAAATGAACAAGAAAGAATTTAAGGAGGTGAATAAAACTCTGGGCAAAATAGATATAAGAAATCTCTGGAGAAATTTTAGTGGGTGTATAAAGGAATATACATTTTTTCTCAGTGGTACATCACACATATACAAAAATTGACCATGTACAAGGACCTAAAAACCTTACAATCCAATACAGAAAGGCAGATATAGTCAATGCATCCTTCTCGGATCATAATGCAATAAAAATTATATGTAATAAAAGGCCATGTGAAAATAAAACAAAAATTAATTGTAAAATAAATAATCTAATTGCAAAGAATCAGTAAGTTAAACAATAAATCATAGAAACAATCAAGAATTTCATTCAGGACAATGACAATAATGAGACAACCTACCAAAACTTATGGGAGACTGCAAAAGCAATTGTTAAGGGAAGTTTTGTATCTGTGAAACCCTGCATGAATAAAATAAAGAAAGAGGGGATAAATGAATTGGGCATGCAGCTGAAAAAGCTAGAAAAAAATTAATTGAAAATTCCCAAGTATATACAAATTAGAAAAAACTGAAAATCAATGGAAAGTTTAATGAAAGTGAAATTAAGAAAACCATTGAACTGATAAGTAAAACTAAGAGATGGTTTTCTGATAAAACAAAAAATTGATAAATCTTTGTTTAATTTGATTAAAAATGAAAAAAGAGCACCAAATTACCAATATGGAAAATGAGGATGGTGAACTCACCTCCAATGAGGAGGAAATTCAAACAAAAATTAGAAATTACTTTGCCCAATTGCATGTCCATCAACTTGACAATTTAACTGATGTGGATGAACATTTTTTAAAAAAAGCATAAGTTGTCCAGATGAACAGATGAAGAAGTTGAATTTGTAAATATCTCCATTTCACAAAAACAATTTGAACAAGTCATCAATGAATTACCTAGGACAAAATCTTCAGGGCCAGATAGATTTATAAGTTAATTCTGTCAAATATTTAAAAAACAGTTAATTCCAATATTATATAGATTATTTGGGGAAATTGGTGAAGGAGTCTTACCAGATTATTTTTATTACAAAAATATTATTCTGATACCTTAACCAGTAAGAGCCAAAACACAGAAAGAAAATTACAGACCAATTTCTCTAATGAATACAAAGTAAAAGTTTTAAATAAGTTATTAGCAAAAAGAATACAGCAACTTATCACAACAATAATATATTATGGTCAGGTAGGATTTATACCAGGAATGCAGAGATGGTTCAATATTAGGAAAACTATCAGCATTACTGATCATATCCACAGTTAACTAACAGAAACCATATGATTACCTTAATAGATGCAGAAAAATCACATTCCTGTTTAAAACAGCAGAGAGCATAGGAAGAAATGGAGCCTTCCATAAATTAATAAGCAACATCTACCTAAAACCATCAGCAAGCACTATATGTAATAGGGATAAGCAGGATGCATTTGCAATAAGATTGGGGTGAAACAAGGATGTCCATTATTACTACTGTTATTCAATATGCTACTAAAAATTTTAGTTTTAGCAATAAGAGAAGAAAAAGAAATTGAAGGAATTAGAATAGGCAAAGAAGAAATTAAGTTATCACTCTTTGTAGATGATATGATGATATACTTAGAGAATCCCAGGGAATCAAGTAACAAACTACTTGAAATGATGAAAAACTTTGGCAAAGTGGCAGATTACAAAATAAACCCAGAAAAATCTTCTCCATTTCTATACATGTCTAACAATTCCAAACAGCAAGAGATAGAAAGAGAAATCCCATTTAAAGGTATAGTATATTGTCATATAAAATATCTGGGAGGCTACATGCCAAAGCCAACCAAGGGCCTATGTGAACATGATTACAAAACACTTTTCACATAAACAAAGTCAGATCTAAGTGAGTGGAACAACATTAGTTGCTCATTGATAGGCCAAGGTAACATAATCAAAACAACAATCCTACCTAAATTAATTTACCTATTCCATACCATACCAATCAAACTATCAGATAATTATTTTCTAGAGCTAGAAAAATAGTATCAAAATTCATCTGGAAGAACAAAAGGTCCAGAATATCAAGGGAACTAATCAAAAGTGATAGTAGGGAAGGTGTCCTATCCTTATCAGATCTCAAATTGTATTGTGAAGCAGCAATCAGCAAAACTACTTGGTACTGGATAAGAAATAGAGGGGTCAACCAGCGGAATATATTAGGTACTCAAGACATGGAAGCCAATGCACGTAGTAATCTACTGCTTGATAAACCCAAGGATCCCAGCCTCTGGAATTTGAGTTCACTTTTTGAGAAAAACTGCTAGGAAAACTGGATAACAGTGTGGCAGAAACTGGGCATAGAGTAATGGCTAACACTATACATAGGCATAAAGTACAAATGCATACATGATCTAGGTATTAAGACCGATATTATAAACAAATTAGGGGAGCAAGGAATAATGGATTTGTCAAATTTATGGAGAATGGCCCAATATTTGACTAAACAAGAGATAGAGAACATTGTGAAGTGCAAAATGGATGATTTTGATTACATTAAAATGAAAAGTTTTTGCACAATAAAACTGAATGCATCCAAGATTACTAGGGAAACTGAAAACTGGGAAAGAATTTTTGCAACTACTGTCTTTGATAAATGTCTCATTTCTAAAATATGTAGAGAACTGAGTCAAATGTACAAGAACACAAGCCATTCACCAACTGATAAATAGCCAAAGGATATGAAGAAGGACCTTTCAGAGGAAGAAATTAAAGCTGTCTATAGTCTTAAAAATTGCTCTAAATCACTACTGATTAGAGAGACACAAATGAAAACACCTCTGAGTTAACACATCACACCTATCAGATTGACTGACATCACAAAATAAGTAGAGGATAAGTGGTGGAGAAGACGTGGGAGAGTTGGAACAATAATTCGTTGTGGTTGGAGCTGTGATCTGATCCAGTCATTCTGGAGAGCAATTTGGAACTATGCCCAAAGGATACAAAAATGTGGATACCTTTTCATCCAGCAATATTGCTTCTAGGACTGTATCCCAAAGAGATTGTAAAAATGGAAAAAAAGTCCCTCACGTACAAAAATATTCACAGGAGCTCTCTTTTTGTTGACCAAGGACTGGAAAAGAAGGGGATGCTCATCAATTGAGGAATGGCTGAACAAGTTGTGGCATATGAATATAATGCAGTACTATTTTACTATAAGAAATGATGAACAGGAAAACTTCAGAGAAACCTGGAAGGACCTATATGAGCTTATGGTGAGTAAAAGGAGCAGAAGTAGAAGAATTTTGTACTCAGTCACAACCACAGTCTGCGAGGAATTTTTCTGGTAAACTTAGCCCTTTACAGTCATGCAATGACCTAAAAATATCCCCAATGGACTCTTCAGGAAAAAATGCCTTCCACATCCAATGAAAGAAATATGGAATTGGATCACAAAATGAAGTAGACCATTTTTTCTAGTGTTGTGTTTTGTTTTGTTTTATTTTGTTTTCATGGTTTCTCCCATTCATTTTAATTTTTCTATACAATGTGACCAAGGAGAAAATGTATTTAATAAGAAGGTATGTGTAGAACTCATATAAGATTGTACACCATCTAGGGGAAGGAGCGAGGAGGGAAGGGAATCGAGGGGGATGGAGGGGAAATTATCTAAGATATATTGAAGTAATTGTAAAAAACTGAAAACAAATAAATTAATTAAAATAAATTGTTTCATTATTCACAAAACTAGAGAGGTAATGTTGACAACTAACGAAATAGTAGCATGTGAAGCATATAAAGGGTTGTTAAATGTTTTACAAATATTAGCTAATTTATCCTCAGTTCAACTTTTTAAGTATTATTATTATTACATTTTTTTACAGATGAAGGAACCAAGTCATGAAGAGGTGAAATGATGTGTCCAACATCATACTCTTAATATTATAAGCTCCTAAACTCTTAGTAATTCATAGCAGTAAACCAATTATTTGCTTAATCTTGCTGTTTTCATATCACTCTCAACTCTAATCTATCCCATTTTCTTTTCACACATAGACACTACCCTTATAATTTTTGTGTAGAATAATATAATTAATTCCAAATTATCATTTCTTAAATTGCAACATTCCATCCTTTCCCCCCAGTATACTTGACATAACTCTCAAATTTAGTTTCCTAATTAAAAAAAATCAATACATGTCTTTTTTCTTGTTATAAATATTATACGGTTCCCTATATTCTCTAGAATAAAATGCTAACTCAGCTTGATACTAAAGAACCAATAACTGTGGGACTTCAATTATGTTTCAAGACTCCAACTACTCCAGTGCTCTCCAGTGTTTTCAATAGGAATGGGTGTTTTATTTTGTCAAAATGTTTTTCTACATCTATTATGCTAACCATATGGTTTCTTTTAGTATTATTGTTGAAATGATCAATTATCCTATGAGTTTTCTTAATACTGAAGCAGACCTACATTCCTTGAATAAATCCTGCCTGATTAAAGTGTATTATTGTCATAAGTTGCTGTAATCCTTTTTGCTAATATCTTATTTTAAAAGATTGCATCTATATTCCTTAGGGAAATTAGTCTAAAATTTTCTTTGTCTGTTTTGGCTCTTCCCAGTTTAGGTATCAGAACCATATTTGTACCTTAAAAAGAACTTGGTAGGACTCTTTCTTTGGCAATTTGTCAAATACTCTATATGGCATTGGAATTCATTGTTTTTGAATGTTTGATGGAATTCACTTGCAATTCCCTCTGATCCTGTAAATTTTTCCTAAGCAGTTCATTGATGGCTTGTTCAGTTTCTTTTTCTGAGATGGAGTTACTTAAGTATCTTGCTTTCTCTTTTGATAATGTGGGCAATTTATACTTTTGTAAATATTCAACAATTTCGCTAAGATTTTAAAATTTATGGCCATATAATTGGGTAAAATACTTTCTAATTACTATTTTAATTTCCCCTTCTTTGGAGGTGATTCAACTTTTCACTTTTGATACTGGTAATTTGGATTTCTGGTTTCTTTTTTTCAATCAAATAGAACAAAGGTTTGTCAATTTTATTGTTACTTTTTTCATAAAACCAGCTCAGCTTCATTTATTAGTTCAATAGTTTTCTGAATCTCAATTTGATTAGTCTGTCTCTGAGTTAGTATTTCTAATATGGTATTTAATTGGGAATTTTCAGTTTGTTCTTTTTCTGGTTCTTTCGGTTGCCTCCCCAATTAATTGATCTCTTCTCTATTTTATTCACGTAAGCATTCAGAAGTACAAAACTTTCCCTAAGAACTACTTTTGCTGCATGCCATAAGTTTTGGTATAATGTCTCATTATTGTCATTCTCTTTAATGAAGTTATTGATTGTTCTTAAAATTTGCTCTTTGACCCACACATTAAGTAGCATTAGATTATTTAGTTTCCAATTAATTTTTGTCTTTCTTTTCATGACCGCTTATTAAATATAATTTTATTGCATCATGATCTAAAAAGGATGCCTTCACTTTGTCTGCTTTTCTGCACTGTATTGTGAAGCTTTTATGCCCCAGCACATGCTCACTTTTTGTATATGTGCCATATACTTTCAGAGAAAAAGTTATATTCCTTTCTATGCTCATTCAGATTTCTCTAGAGGTCTATTATATTTTCCTTTTACAGAACTCTATTCATTTCCTGAGCTTCTGTCTTGTTAATTTTTATGTTAGATTTATCAAGTTCAGACAGGAGGAGTCTGAGGTTTCCCACTAGTATAATTTTGCTGTGTATTTTTTCCTGTAACTCCCATAACTTCACATCTAAGTCTTTGAATGGAAAACCACTTGGTGTATTTATGTTTAATTATGATCATGTTTCATTGTCTGTGTTGCATTTTAGCAGAATATAGTTTCCTTCCTTATCTCTTTTGATTAGATCTATTTTTGCTTTTGTTTTGTCTGAGATTAGGATTTCTACCTCTCCTTGTTTTACTTCAGTTGAAGCATAATGTGTTCTGCATCAACCTTTTCCTTTACCCTCTGTGTATCCCTCTTTCCAAAAATGTGTTTCTTGTAAATAACATATTGTTAGATTATGGGGTTTTTAATTCATTCTATCTGCCTTCATTTTATAGAAGAGTTCATCCCATTATCATTCATAGTTATGATTGCTATCTTTTTCTTTCTCTCCATCCTACCCCTCATGTATACTTTTGCTTCTCCCTTCTCCCTTTCACTCCTCACAAATACTTGATTTTTGACCACCACCTCCCTCAATCTTCCCTTTCTTGTATCAGTTCCCCTGTCTTTTTTTCCCCTTTCCATTATGACTTCTTCCCTTCTAGTCGCTCTTCCCTTGTCTTTCCTCTTGCTTGTCTGACTTCCTCTAGGGTAAGTTAGATTTCTCTACTTATTCCTTCTTTGAACCAGATCAGATGAGAGCAAACCTCAAATAATGCTCTTGTCGCTCCCTTTTTCTCATTCTATTAGATATTTTTGTGCCTCTTTGTGTGATATAATTTAACCTTTTTAGCCTCATTCTTTCCTCTTCTCTCGTTAGAATCCCTCATACCCCTCAATTAGGTTTTTATCATCATATCGGTTCATTTATACCCACACCCTCTATATATGTATATCCCTTTTAAATGTCATAATAAATATACCATTCTCAAGATTAACAAGTATCATCCTTCCATATAGGGATGTAAACGATTTGTTCATATTGAGTAATGTTTTTTTCTGTTTCCTCTTTACCTTTTTACCTCATGAGTCTTGTATTTGAAGATCAAATTTTTCCTTATGCTCTGGTCTATTCATCAAGAATGTCTGGAAATCTCTTAATTCATTGAATATCCTTATCCTTGCCTGGAAGATTATGTTCAATTTTGCTGGGTAATTGATCCTTGCTTGTAGTCCAAGATCCTTTGCCTTACGGAATATCATATTCCAATCCTTCTGTTCTTTTAGTGTAGAAGCTGCAAAGTTCTGTGTAATCCTGACTGAGGTTGGCTACTTGCAATATTTTCTCCTTGACTTGATAATTCTAGAATTTGGCTACAGTATTACTTAGTGTATTCATTTTCACATCTCTTTCAGGAGGTAATTGCTGGATTCTTTGAATGCACAATTTCCGATTTCCAAGACCTCAAGGCAGATTTCCCTTGATGATTTCTTAGAAGATACTGTCCAGGCTCTTTTTTTTTTGTCATGGTTTGCTAGTAGACCAATAATTCTTACTTTTGCTCTCCTGGATATATTTTCCAGGCCAGTTGTATTTGCAATGAGATATTTTCAATTTTATTCTATTTTTCCATTATTTTGGATTTTGTTTGACTGATTCTTGATGCCTCATAAAGTTACAAGCTTCTACTTGCCCAATTCTAATTTTTAATGAATTGTTTTCTTTGGTTAGGTTTTTACTTCCTTTTCCATTTTTTTTTCTTTTAAGTAGTTATTTTTTCCAGTTAGCATTTGCATCTCCCTATTCATCTGGCCAATTTTACTGTTTTAAGGACGTGTTCTCTTCAGTGAATACTTTTTTTTCATTCTGTCAATTCTATTTTTAAAGTCACTGGCTTTTTTCTTCTACCTCTCTACTTTACTTGTTAAAATCCTTCTTGATCTCTTCCAAGAATGCTTTTTGGGATTGAGATCAGGTTCATATTTCCTTTTAAGGTTTCAAATGTGGGTCAATGTTGTCCTCTTCTGAATTTTTGTTTTATCTTCCCTGTCCCCATAATATGATTCTGTGGTCTTTGCTTTTCTAATGGCCTTTTTCCAAGTTCGAATCAAATCATCATGGGGTGATTTCCTTTTTCCTGGCTTTTAAACGGGATGGGGAGTGGACAGAGGAAAAGTACAAGTAGGAGGGGGAAAGGTGGGAGAAAAGAGATGGGGGCTAATAGAAGGGAGGAAAGACTGATGGAGACAGTGAAAAAATAGGCAAAATAGGAATCCTATAAAATTATATTTATGATACAAATATGGTGCTGACATGTAAACAAATACGAGTCAAAAAAGAGTAAGACATTTGTGAACCAATTCCCTAATGAATATCATGAAAGCATTTTCAACTAGTACTAGCAAGATGCTTACAGCAACTTATCACCAGAATAATACCCTATGGCCAGGTAGAAATGATACCACAAATGCAGAGCTGGTGCAATACTAGGAAAACTGTCAACAAAATTCACTATATCAAACAAAAAACATCATATGATTATGTCCATAAATGCCATAAAAGCTTTTGACAATACACCAACTATTCCTATTAAAAGCACTACAGAGAATCAAAATAAATAGAGTTTTCCTTAAAATGATAAGTAGTTATCTATTTAAAACATCAGGAAGCATTACATATTTTGGGGATAAGCTAGAAAATTTCCCAGGAAGATCAAAGGTGAAACAAGGATGCCCATTACCACCACTATTATTCAATATTGTTCTAGAAAGGTTAGCTTTAGCAAGAAGAGGAGAAAAAAGGGAATTGAAAGAATTAGAAGAGGCAATGAGGAAATAAAACTATCACTCTTTGCAAATAATTTGTTGGCATACTGAGAGAATCAACTAAAACATTAATTGAAATAATTAAAATCTGTAGCAACATTTCAGTATATAAAATAAACCCACATAAAACAATGGTATTTCTATATATTACCAGCAAAGCCCAGCAAAAAAGATAGAGATAGAAGAGACAGAAATAGTAATTCCATATAAAGTAACTCCAGAGAATATAAGATATCTTGAAGTCTATCCACCAAGACAAACTCAGGAATTATATGAACACAATTATAAAACTCTTTTAACACAAATAAAGTCAGATTCAATTGATTGGGAAAAGACAGAGGTAAGAGGGCAGAGTAAAGGTAGGAACTCACCAATGCTTTCTCCTAAAGCCCTCCAAATACAACTAAAATAACTCCAAACACATTATAGAGCCCATAAGAAATAGAATGAAACAAATTTCTATCTCAAGAAAAATTGAAAGTTCAGGAGGAAAGGTTTATTTCACTATGATGAGAGAGGACTGCAGACCAAAACAGGCTGCATCAGTGTAGATCAGGCCTCAGCAAACACAGAATAAGCTTCAGGGCAACTAAATCAATAGCAACACTGGCTGTTTCCAGACCTCTTTGACTACAGATGCTAAAGGAAACATAGAAGATGAGCTAGAATGATCTGCCTCACCTGAGTGAGAGTGCAGCACAGTCCAGCACAGGTAGCACCAGTATAGTCTCAGCTCCAGCAAAACAGAAACAGGCCTGGTGATTGACTGAATCAACAGTGGCAGTGGTAGTGGCTGCTTCCAGAACTGTAAACCCACATATAGTAAAGGGGTTAAATAACTAGTCAGAAGGAGATTACAGGGGTCTTTATGCTAGCACTGAGGCAGGACTCTGTTGCTTTCCCAATACTTTCATCTGGGTTACAATCATAAGTGGCAGTCTTAGGATGAAAAGCAACACTACCAAGCAGAACTTGTGGTTGCAGTGGAGGGGGGACACTCCTCACAGTTCCAGGACAGAAAAAAATTACTTGTTGTCAAACACAGACCAGGGCACAGTCCAGAAAGAAAGAGCAAACATTTCTCCTTGGATCATACCATCTTGGAAGAACTGAAAACCCACAGGTCCTATAAGTATTTCTGAAAATAGCTGTACAAAACCCATGAAGCTTGGAGTAGTGCACCCTTCACCCTGAAAGCAGAGCCAAACTTTCACAGAGAGTTAAAAATCAAGTGATAGACTGAGGAAATAAGCAAATAAGAGGGAAAAGACCTCTGACTACAGAAAATTACTATGGTGATAAGGAAGATCGAAACACCATTAGAAGAGGCCAACAGTCAAAATCTTTACATTGAATGCCTCCAAGAAAAAATATGAAGTGGTCTCACGCCATGAAAGAGCACAAAAAATATTCTGAAAATCAAGAAAGAGAGGTGGTGGAAAACTGGGTACAGAAATGAGAGTGATGCAAGAAAATTACAAAAAATGGTAAAGGAGACCCCCCCCCAAATACTGAAGTAAATAAAACCCCAAAATCAGATTAGAACAAATGGTAAAAAGAGGTCCAAAATGCCACTGAAGGAAAAGGTATCTTAAAAAGCAGAACTGGCCAAATGGAAAGGGAAGTCCAAAAGGTCACTGAAGAAAATAATTCTTTAACAATTACAATGAAGCTAATGGAAGCTAATGACTTTATGAGAAATGAAACAAACAAACAATAAAACAGAAACAAAAAATGGAAAATATAAAAAGAAACTAATGTTACATTTCTCATTGGAAAAATAACTGACCTGAGATAGATTCAAGAGATAAAATTAAAAATTATTGGATTACATGAAAACCATGATAAAAAAAGAGCCTAGACATCATTTTGTCATGAAATTACCAAGAAAAAATGCCGTGATATTCTAGAACCAGAGGGTAAAACAAAGAGTGCACTGATTAGCTCATGAAAGAGATCCCTAAATGAAAGCTAATAGGAATATTATAGCCTAATTCCAGAGTCCCCAGGTCAAGGAGAAAAATATTGCAAGCATCCAGAAAGAAAAAATCAAGCATAGTGGAGCTATACTCAGAATAACCCAAGATTTGTCAGCTTCTACATTTAGTAAACAGAATTCCTGGAATATAATATTCTGCAAGGCAAAGGAACTCGGATTACAAGGAGAAAAAACATGCCCAGTAAAAATGAGTATAATTCTTCCAGCACGGGGAGGGAAAGAATGGCTATTCAGTGAAATAGAAGATTTTCTTTTTTTTTCTTTTAATTATTTTTAGATTTTGACATTCATTTCCACAAAATTTTAAGTTCTAATTTTTCTTCCCATCTCTCCCCTCTCTGCACTCCATAATACCTTGCATTCTGATTACCCCTTCCCTCAAGATGCCCTCCCTTCTATTACATACCACTCTCCCTTTATCCCCATCTTCACTCTTTTCTTGAAGGGCAAGATAAATTTCTATACTCCATTATCTGTATTTCTTATTTTCCAGCTATATACAATAAAAATTCTCAACATTCACATCAGATACTTTGAATTTTAACTTCTCTCCCTTCTTCTCTCCCCACACTTTCTCAATGAGAAGGCAACCAATTCAATACAGGCTATATGTGTGTCGTTTTGCACAAGACTCTCATAATAGCCATGTGGTGTAATACTTCCCTCCATCCTATCTTGTCCCCATTTGTTCTATTCTCTCTTTTGACCTTGTCTCTTCCCTAAAGTGTTTACTTCCAGTTCCTCTCTTCTTCCATTTGCTCTCCTTTCTATCATTCCCCTAACCTGACTCATCCCCTTCTCCTCTACTTTTCTGTAGTGTAAACTAGATTTTCATATCAATTTGAGTGAGCATGTTTTTCCCTCCTTAAGCCATAGATGATGAGAGTAAGCCTGACTTTCCCCCTCTCAACCCCTCCCTTTTCTCTACCATTGAAAAGCTTTCCTTATCTCTTTTATGAGTGATCATTTGCCCCATTCCATTTCTCACTTTCTCCTCCCAATATATCCCTCTTTCACCCCTTATTGTTATTTTTATAGATATCATTCCTTCTGATTCAACTCAACCTGTACTCTCTGTCTATATGTATGTGTGTATGTGTGGGGGTGTAATCCTTCCACCTACTCAAATACTGAGAAAAACCTCAAGACTTAATCATATTATCTTTCCATGTAGAAATGTAAACAGTTCAACTTTAGAAAGTTTTTTGATTTCTCTTTTCTGTTTACCTTTTCATGCTTCTCTTGATTCTTGTGTTTGAAAGTCAAATTTTCTCTTCAGTTCTGGTCTTTTCATCAAGAATTCTTGAAAGTCTTCTATATCATTGAATGAACATTTTTTTCCCCTGAAGGATTATACTCAGTTTTGAATGGTAGGTGATTCTTGGTTTTAATCCTAGTTCCTTTGACTTCTGGAATATCCTATGCCAAGCCCTTTGGTCTCTTAATGTAGAAGGTGCCAAATCCTGTGTTATCCTGATTGCATTTCCACAGTACTCAAGTTGTTTCTTTCTACCTGCTTGCACTATTTTCTTCTTGACCAGAGAACACTGAAATTTGGCCACAACTTTCCTAGGAGTTTCTCTTTTCGGGTCTCAGAAGATGATCAGTGGAATCTTTCAATATTTATTTTGCTTTCTGGTCCTAAAATATCTGGGCAGTTTTTCTTGATAATTTCATGAAAGATAATGGCTAGGCTACGTTTTTGATCATGGCTTTCAAGTGGTCCCATAATTTTAAAATTGTCTCTCCTCTATCTATTTTCCAGGTCAGTTATTTTTCCAATGCAATATTTCACATTATTTACTATTATTTTCATTGCTTTGGTTTTGTTTTGCAACTTCTTGGTTTTTCATATAGTCGTTAGCTTCCCTGAACTCCACTCTTATTTTTAAAGAACTATTTTTTTAGTGAGCTTTTGAACCTCTATTCGTTTAGACTAATTCTGCTTTCTAAAGCCTTCTTCTCTTCATTGGTTCTTTGGACCTCGTTTTCCAATTGAGTTAGCCTATTTTTAAAGTTTTTCTTTTCCTCAGCACTTTTTTGGTCTCCTTGAGCATGTTGCTGACTCACATTCCAAGCTCTTCCATGGCTGAGCCCATTATATATTCATTTTGGAGGTACTGGATGCAAAAGCCATGACGTCCTCTGATAGCATGATTTGTTCTTCCTCATCCAAAAGGTTGGAAGGAAATACCCGTTCACCAAGCAAGTAACCTTCTATGGTATTATTTTTTTCCCCTTTTTGGGGCATTTACCCAGCCAGTTCCTTGACTTCTGAATCCTTTGTCAACAGGAGGGTTTTAGTGCTCCTGCTTACTCCAGGACCTTGCTCAGGGCTAAGATTCAGAACAGCTACTCAATTCCCCCAGGGGCTTTAGGTGGGGTCAGGGACTGCACTTAAGGCTGAGATTTATATCAGCTGTTCAATTCCCCCAGAAGCTTTATGTTCAGTGCTCCAAAAATGGAACAATGGACCCTGGCTGCTTCCTGCCTGCCACAGCCTCCAGAAGCCTCCTCTGCCCAGTCTGTGCTGCTTTGGGCTGGGGCTGGACTCTTATCCCTTCTTGCTCAGGTTGAAAAACACAGTCTCAGTGACCTTTGGAGCCTGTGGGTTGAGGGATGTGCAAACTGATGTTGCCTCCAGGAATTTAGTCCCTGAAGCCTGCTCTGGTTCTGCTTCTCCCAGAGTTGCCAGGTCAAGGCTGAGCTGGCCTCTGCTACACATCCAGTGCAACCAACCTTACCTTTTGGCCTTCTGGGTCACCCTGGGTTGGAAATCTCCTCCACTCCATGTTTCTGTGGATTTTTCTGCTCTAGAATTGTTGAGAGTTTTTCTTTACAGGTATTTTATGGGCTGTGGGGGAAGAACTAAAGTATGTATGTCTTTCTACTCGGTCATCTTGACTCCATACCAAAATAGAGGATTTTCAAGCATTCTTTATGAAATGACCAGAGTGAAAAAAAAAATGATTTTCAAATACAAGACTCAAGAAGAACATAAAGAGGCACACAGGAAAGGGAAATGATGAAGGACTTAATAAGGATAAACTGTTTACATTCCTATGTAGGAATCTAACCTTGTATATTATATAGTTACAAAACTGTATATGTGAAACTCATAAGACATTTCTCATTTTTAGGTTAGTTAGAAGGAATACACACACAGACACACAGACACAGACACACAGACACACACACACACACACACACACACACATATATATATATATATATATATATATATATACAGAGAGGGAGAGAGTAAAGGAGAGAGACAGAGACAGAGACAGAGAGAGATAGAAAGAGAGACAGAGAGGGATAGATACAGAGATAGAAAGAGAGATGGCATAGCTATGAGCTGAATATTAAAAGTTGATATCTAAAAAATAAAATGAAAGAGTGAGAGAAGGATGTAGTGGCAGAAACTGAAAGGGAGAGGTAGAAGAGTGCAAATTTTCTCTCATAGAAGAGACAAGAAAAAGCTTTTACAGTGGAGATAAAGGGTAAGGAGGTGAGGAAGAGCAAGTGAACTTTATTTTTTTCTATTAGAATAGACTAAAAGAGGGAATAATTTATACATTCACTTGGGCTTTGAAATCTATCTTGCCCTACAGCAAAGTAGGAGGGGAAAGGGATAGAGAAAGGTGGGATGATGGAAGGGAGGGCAAATTGGGGTAGTGGCTAGTCAGAAGCAAAATCCTTTTGAAGAAGAGCAAGGTAAAAGGAGAGAGAGAAATAAATTTCACTGAATTAAACAAAATTATTCTCTTAATTACCTAATAAGGAGGTAGGAAGATCAGTACAGGGAAGGAGGAATGAGCAGTAGGAAATAAAGAACTTAACCTTAATGGTTCAGTTCTACTAAGAGGTAAAATATGTTTAAAGCAAGTATGTGATACATTGTATAGAGCTTTGAACTCAGAATCAGGGAGACCTTAAATAAAATCCAGTTTAACATACTTTCTAGCTATGTGACTCTGGACAAGTCATTCAACTATTGTTTGCCTGCTTATTCAGTTGTAAAACTGATACATTAATTGCATTTAGCTCACAAAATTGTTATGTGGATCGGGCAAGGTGATAATTATAAAGTACTTAGCACAAAACCTAGCATTTTACAAGTAGATAGTCAATAAATGTTTGTCCCCTTCCGTTTACCCTTTTCTTGTCCTTTATAATAGAAAAAGGAGAGTTTTGCACTTGTACAATTACCACTGAATATCCAATTGATCCCAAGCTTCTCACTCATAGTCTTTTTACATATGGATTCACCCCTTTCTAATCTATCCTCTATACAGTTGGGTAATTGATAGTTCAATGCAGTAGTCCTGAGCATGTCACTCCTCTACTCAAGTATTATCCTTTCCTCATTACATATTGTCAATTCATAATTTCCATTTGGCATTTAAAGCCTTTCTAAACCTGACCACAGATTATCTTTCCAGGCTGACTATTCTTTATTGTTCCTCACAAATGATTTGATGTAGCCAAATTAGCCTGCTGGCTATCCCTCATACATGATAATCTACTTTTAAACTTCCTTACTCCCAAAGGCTCTCCCATAGGGTTAAACTGTCCTCTTTCAACATCTATGTGTCTTAGAAGTTACAACTCCCATTAAGGCTCAGCTCCAGTTCCAATTACATCAAGAGACCTTTTCTAATCACCTAATTGTTCATTCTCATGCATCCTCCACTGACAATTCCTTTATATTTATTTTTATATATCTTATTTGCTTATTTGTGACTACACTATATATTCTCCTAGTAAAATGTAAGTTCCTTGAAAGCAAGAACTGCCCAATTTTTGTATTTTTATCCTCAGAGTCTATCATAGTTTCAATTCCATAGAAGGTACTTTATAAATATTTGATTGATTTTTGTTTAAGGCTTTGAAATAGTGTATATAAGAGGATGAAAATTTCACCTGCTACTGACAACCAAACTGGCAAAAAACATATGTGGACCTGGATATGAAGTCAGGAAGACTGAGTTCAAATTCTGCCTTAGACACTTACTAGCTGGGCAAATCTCTTAATCTCTTTTTAACTCAGTTTCATCTTCTGTAAAACCATCAATGATCCCGTGTTTTTTTGTGAGAATAAAATGATGTAACATCGCCAAAATGTTTTGCCCACCTAGCACACTGTATGAATGTTAATTTTTATTGCTGTCAGCACATTTTCTATAGGATTATAACTTGAGGGACCCCATGGTTTCCTTCATATGGATATCTTCTCTATGGATCCTGATCCAAAACTCATTCATATATCAATAGATGTTCATGAACTACTATATTTGAAAATAAAATTTTTAAAAAATAATCATGTTGCTAATACTCCAGCAATGCCATATCAAATTTAGCTAGGTTTATCTTTAAGCAAAAGACATTCAAACTATCCCAGATCTCTATTTAAACATTGTCTATGTCTAATTGACATGCTAGAAACATTTGTCTTCCTGGTTTGTCCATTCAAAATTAAGAATCTCCTCTACTGGAGCATACTGAGGCATCAGTAAAGGTCTATATACTTTACCAGATATAGTCTATTGAACAACTATTAAAGAGAAAGAAATAAAAAAGGACATCTTTGAAATTGTATGCTTATCACCATTTTTGTTTGCTCTGATATTTGAGCCTATAGAAAAGCCAAATGAACATAGGGTTCTTGAATTGAGGCTAATAAATACGACTGTGTCTGAGGAGTCTATCAAATCTCTGGAAGAATGAATCAAGTCAGACAGAAATCACCTGATAATTTAATATGGTACTGCAGTTTATTGGAATTTGATATTGTTAACTTTCAAGCTGTTTTGCTGACATCTGATTCAATTTTTATAAGGCTATGAAACGAAACATGACAAGATTTATGTTTGCTATTTACTTTGCACATTCAAGGATGTTGAAACTGACTTAGGAAATCATACACAATGTTTCATGTATTATGAGCATGTGTTACTAAAAATATTATTGACATGTTCAATTACTTTCCTGGTAATTGGCATGAAAGCTTGTTTTATGTTTTAGAAACATATAACATTTGAAATGTTAGCTTTTCTTCCTAGTTTGTGAATATACACATGTGTGTGTATGCAAATGTGTCCTGAGTATAGATTTGCAGGTAAGCCTGTATTAGAATGCATGTGAGCATATATGCACATTTGTACATATATACAAAAGCATGTATGTGTACAAAATAACTTTTGAAGTGTTATTTTTATTTCCAATTCTTTTTTTTCCACAAAAGTTACCAAGAAAGTTAGTTACCACAAAAGTTTCCAAGAAAGTATATTTGGTGGAAATCTGAGAGTATTCAATTTGTTCTTCTCTTTCTACATTAATGTTTGGAATTTTTAATTACTTTATTTTAAAAATATAATTCTTACTATGTGCAAAATACTATGATAAACATTGGGTATATAAATAGAAAAAAGAAACAAGCATTTGTTCTCAACATCAAATGAGAGTAACAACAACATCAAAGCATCACTATATCCATGAAAATATTATATGGGAATATATATTGTTGTATTCTATATCTATCAACTTTAATGTAATATCTCTTTATCTTTAAATACGTATTACAGTAAAGTGGACGTTGATTGCTTTAAAAGTCCTCGTAGGAAAGGATTGAAAATATGTCCTTTACAAATATATGTGTATGCATATGCATACATGCATACTTAAATAAATACATCCTTGTTGTTAATGTTTAATCAGATGAATCAAGAGGACTCAACTTTCTACATTCAAATTTGGTCTCAGAAACTCGCTATCTGTGTCATCTTGGACAAGTCACTTAATTTTGTTTTCCACAGTTCCTCATTTATAAAACCTCTTTAGTATCCTTGACAAGAAAACACCCAATGGAGTCACAAAGAGTCAAACATGATTGCAAAATAATGGCACATGAACAAAACTTTCTTTTTCTAGAAAAAGAACATATGCCCATATATAATTAAATTCTTCATAGGTGGTCAATAAGGGGTGTGTGGATGTGTGTGTGTGTGCATGTGCAGACACACACACACATAAACACATATACACACACACACACACACACACACACACACCTTGTTGATCACCCATACAGACTTTTATTACTCAATTTGTCTTCCATCACTACCATCATCATTTTCTTACAATTATGCTAATGGGAGAGTCTAGTTTCTGTACCTGTACTAGCTATCTTTTTCCAACAGAAATTGTTAATTGGACCCTAGTCATTACCCCATAAATTATCTAAATGACAAAATAAGATTGGTGGCCTTTAACAGACTTGTGGGATTACACTCAAGTGTCAGTGAGTGTCAGGACATGGAAGGAACAAAAGTTCTAAAATTAAGGAAGTTTCTTGTAGAGAACTATTTCTACAGGGTAGAGGCAAAGTGACTAGAATGTGATACTGAGATGGCAGACTTGAACAGATGGATATGTGGGAACAAATAACTAAAGTTTGAAAGAAATTGTTACTTAGGAACTGGGATTTCTGAATCACTGGAATGGCAACAGATCACAGAAAATAAACTAAGGAAATGATAGGTCTTGAAGCAGTCAAATCTTTGACTTTCTGTTAGAAACATGATATTTCAAAACTATGCACATACAGTGAAAATTTCAGACCACCAACAGCTTGGTTGGATTCCTTTTATTCTCTCCCTTTTACAAAATTTCCTATTAAATCAGATGGTTATTTTGTATTCATCTATTTTAAAATTCCAAGAACATACATAATAAACATTATAGTAGGCAAACAATTTGTAGATTTGTAAACATTGTAGTAGTACAATTGTAAATTGTAAACATTGTAGGAGTACAAACAATTTTCCAAATCTTTATCACTGACCAGAGGGGATGGGGCAACTGTATGATGCTCTTGTTCATAATAAATTATTTCACATCTTCTAATACATTACATTATTATCAAATCAACTGGTACAAATATTAGATAAAAACAACTCATTCTTCCATATGAGTTTTAACCTTCCTTAGAAAACAATGACTCTTTTTCATGAGACAGCTTAAAGTCAAAATTTTCAGGGTTTGTTGCACTCTAATGATGACTAATTTAGGTACTTATCAAACTCAGTTGAGACAGCCTTTCTTAAGATAGAAGAGGTCAAATTTAAGTAGCAGTTTTATCTTTCATTTATCATTGTCATGTGTTATAACTATTCTTGAAAGACATTAAAGTCTAGCTCAGTCATCTATATGACAAAAACTCAGTTGGGCTTCATTGATAACTATCTCACTTACAAAGGAAAAAAATGCAAATTCAACACAGCCCTGGGGCTTAAAATGTCCTTCCTATTTATACAATTGTCTTCTATGTTATTGTTTTAACCACATTTCATTCATCAATATCATTCCAAACATTCTTTTGCTTACAGATACTTGTGGAAAATGTGAGGGAGATTAATGTTTAATATTGACACAGATTTTCCAGCTAGTACTCACATAAGGATTTTGTTTCTATTGCAGGAGAAAAGAATAATTTTGTCTTCTCTTGGATATATTTTGGTACAGAAACTAAGCAACAGAAAATTGGTTGGTGAAAATTAATGATTATCCATCTTTTTTGAAGCAACTTAATTATGTTTTATAAATAAGTTATTACATAGCAAGCAGTTGAAGTTGGCTCATTAGAAAATCTTCTGTTATGGTTAAGGATCCTGACTTGTCTTACAATTCAATTTATAGGATCATCCCTAGTACTGCAGTAGCACTCAGAGACATAATGAGTTAGAAACTCCAGTACTCCCACTTATCACTTCACTTTGATATTGCACTTTCAGATTTCTATTTTTTTTCCAGTCCTTTAAATATCTACTTATCTGAGCTTACTTTTCAAGTTTGACTTACCACTAGTTTCCTATGATTTGTTTCAAGAGATTTCTCTGTGCACTTTTTACTTTACTTCACATACACTATACATACACACCCACACACCCACATCTGAGTAAATGAGAGGAGAGAAAGAGAGAGAGAGAGAGACAGAGACAGAGACAGAGAGAGAGAGACAGAGAGAGAGAGAGAATTAATTTTCTTAAAAGATTTATAATTTTCTTGTTTTCTTCAAATGAAGCAAGTAAAATCTATACATGTCAGTATATATGGTATTTATATTATACCCAATTCAATCAGATTTAATTTTGTTGTACTTTGTTATATTTGGTTATATAACCTTAGATTCTAACATGTTTATTTTAATTTAGACTGTAGTAAATAATATATGTTGAATATATTAAATTTGAGTTTATAATTAAATATTACATGATATGATTTTATACTATAATAATGATACAATTAAAATGAAAAAATACATATTTGGAAGGGAAGTGTGTAGTAGTACATGGAATACCAATTTTAGAGGCATGAAAACCTGGGTTGAAGAAGTGCCTGTGATATATACATTTTATGACTTAGAAAATTCACAAAACATATGAGACAAGTGATTATTTATATGAACAATTAATTTATAGTCCTGGAATGCTCTTCATGGCATCACAGATTGAAATCCCAGAAAGCTCATATTGAAATAAAAATAAAAGAAAATTACAACTATACACATATTGTAAAGAATAAACATGCACACACATATTACATATGTGTATGTATGTGTATGTGATAGAAAATAAAACCATGCCATAATTTATAATTTGGAAAAAAACTATTATATGAATATTTTTTACCCTGTATAGCTATAACTGTTACTTCAACGTGTAAAAAAATAGCACCTTTCAACTGAAACGTCTAGGCATCTTGCTCTGGGAGAACATTGGCAGGGAAGAAGAAAGAAGCATTTGGTGATACCATGAACATCCAAAGGCATCCGTTATAACTTTCAGAGAAGTCATCTTTTCTCACCTACAGAGACTAGAGAGCTAGGGATTTGATCGCAACGAAGGAGGCGAATGTGGAGAAGACATTGAGGTAGAATGGGAGTGTGGTAGGAGAAGTTTAAGTATGATTATTTCAATAATCAAGAACAGCAATTAACTATTAGGATCTAGTTTGCCAAAACTGTAGTACAAAAAAACAAAGAAAATTGTTCATTTTTCTCTGTTTTATTAATTAGTAATTAAGCAGCCTGATTACTAAGATTTCCAAATATTTAGAGATGTAAGAAAACTTGACTATAGCTATAGGTCTATTTGATCACAGCAGTAAATATGTCAACTAGCAGATTTGTTTCAATCATTATGTACAATAGCAAGAAGAGTATTAAGGTAAGAAGCTAATGGTCCCCTATTTTGATGACATTTTAATACCCTCTCATTCAGTTCTTATTTTCACAAAACACATTCTTTCTTTTCACAATCAACCTAGAATTTAAAAGAATAAAAAGAAAAGGAAAGGAAACATAGTCTAACCACCAGGATGAGAACATTGCTGAGGCCAAAAATGCTTTGTCTCCAAAAGTTAACAGCTGAAATAAACGTCTTCTAGCACTATTAGAACTATACAAAGTGAAAACTATAGTACTATAGCCCGACCCATTTTAATGAACTACTTTTTCAGGCAAAGAAGATAGGCAGGACAAGTAACAGGACAAGTACTTACAGGAAATAGCAACTATTTGTTTTCTGGCTTTTTTCACTGCACTACTCCTCTCAGATTTGTTTAAAAGGGGGTTTAGTTTTTTAAAAAAGGGGTTAATATGCAATACATTACTAATATATTGCAGATATCACCTATCTCTCTATTTCTGCTTTTGTTCCTTTCTGTATCTTTGTATCATTGTCTCTGTTTCTTCTCCCTGTCTACCTGTCTCTGTTGCTCTGTCTTTATCTCCCTCCTTCTCCCATCCCTCTCTCTTGTATCTTTCTCATAACTTTGACCTCCTTTCATAGGTTCTGCTAAGGAGAATAAAGCTCCTTTAAGGAATTTGGCTTTCTCAGTCTCTAAGCATCTAGCAACCAAGTACTCTCAGGGTTGATAAATATCAAATATAAATATCTGATATGAAAGTAAAGGGGAAAATAAATTGGGTTTTTAGGTAAACTTTTAAAAAATTTGTCATCTGTCCATCTACCTATCTACCTTCCGACCCACCTATCTATCTATCTACTTCCCCTAAGAATGAGTAGAAAAAAGAAAGATACATTAATCAGTTTGATGCTTTTCTTTAGTCACAGAGTTCTTCTGTAGATGTCTTCTCATTTTTCATTCATATAAGTTAACAACTGAAAAAGTCTCATTCTTATAATCTAATCTCTCTCACTGTGTTTCACTCAGTATCACTGCTTTCTTCCATGCTTGAATAGCCCAGAATGTGGAACTTGAAATAATTTTTCCCAAACCTCCATCACCCCATTTTACTGCACTTTTTTCAGAAGACTCCTTATCTTCTTCCCAGAAGTTCATTCAGAATCATAGACCAGGCCAAAAACTAGTAACTATAAGAAATCTATCTATCCATCAGGTAAATACCTGGTTCACCAAGTTTCCATCTCACTGGCTATGGGGATAGGGCAAGTATGAGTTATAGACTAAACTTCATATTATTAAACAATATGAAACTATAAACTATTTTCTTTTCATTTTGAGCATCACTTTCTGGTATGACTGCTTAGAAAGCACTATTTGAACCCTACATATAGAATTAGAAGAGATCTTAGCAATTATTTTATACAAGCCCCTCATTTTAAAGAAGATGAAACTAAGCCCCTGAATAGATAATGACTTTCTCAAATCATAAAAGTACTTATCTTCAGAAATGAGATTTGAACCTAGGTCATCTAACTTCAAAGCTATATTTTAATTGTAACAAACTGATGAGGTAGAAAAAACAATGCTGGATTTGGAATCAGAGGGCATAGGTTGACATTCTGGAAAACTTTAAGTAATTAACTTAACCTTTGTGTGCCTCAATTTCTTTTGTTTGCTCATTTTTTTCCAACCAATTACTTGAATTTTAATTCTTTGTTTACCTAGGGCCCTGCTTCTAGGATGTAGGATACATTGTCCCAAGCTCCAGGGGTTTGATGCAGTTGTTTCCACAGATATGTCTAGGGTCCTGTAGGTTTTTTGTTCTTTCACGGTGGTATGATATAAAGAAAGGTGTGTTTACTACTCTCCTAGTCTGTCCTCTAGTGGGTGAGCCACCACAAGTACTCATTTCTTCCCTGGAACTGTGAGGAGGGTCCCTGTTCCACTGTGACCTCAAGTTTTTGTATATTAGTGTTCTTCCTCACTCTAGGACTGCCACCCAGGACTACAGACTGGATCAGAATATAACCAAAGCAGTGTAATATGCCCTCAGTGCCAGCAAAAAGAGCCCTGCTTCTAAACAGTTGTTTCACCCCCTTATCCGTGGACTTAGAGATCTTGAAGCAGAAGCTGCTGCTACAAATTCAGTCATTCTTGAGACCTGTTCCCGGTTTGCTAGGGCCCAATCTCTACTGGTACAGCCTGTGCTGGAATACATTCCACTCTTACTCTGATGAGACCTTTTCTACCAACATTCAAAGTTGTCTTTTGCTGTAAAAATATTTCACCCCATCCCTTTTGTGGGTTTTACAACTGGTATTATTTACCAGAATATGTTTATGGCATTATTTAAATATATATCGAGTAGTTTGTGGTAGAGCTCAGATGAGTCTCTGTCTTTTCTCCACCTGCTTGGCTCTTCTTGTGGAATAGAATTGTGTTTCAATATTAATGTAAAAGGAAGAAGTTAAACCATGTGAAGTCTAAGACTGCTTTCAAATCTAAATCTATACATTCAAATGGTATTTTATCATTTTATAATTCTTTTTAAACTGTATGGTTTCTTCACATAATGTTTTACATCACATATCAGTGATTTAAACTTAAATTGTAAAAATATGTACGTTTCTTTTCACAAAGTAATTATGCCAAAAAGCTCTCCTTTTGAAAATTGAGTTTCCTTTCAAATCCATGAATCTTTCCCCAGAATTTAATTATCCCTTTTACTCAAACATATTAAACATTGATTCATTTCTGAACCTTGAACATATAGTGTATTACACTTGTGAATTGTTCTGCTTTAGACCCGTGCCAAATAGTTGAGATTAGCATCACTTTGTAATATGAAAGGCAGCATGGCACAATGAATAGAGGTTGCTTTCAAAGTCAGAAAGACCTGTGTTTAAGTCCCCATCTTTAAAATCACCTGGATTTGTGAATAAGAGTAATTGACTTATATTGTCAGTTAACCAGACAGCTTGATAATTCTGAATTGGAGAGAAGGTGCTTATATGCATTAGGAAGGGAAGTTTTCTTATCAAGAGTTCAGGAGTTAGTTAACCTAATAATAGCACAAAACTGCAGTTAAAGGTTCAATTAAAGTAGAAAACAACTCTATGAGATATTTTGTTGAAACTTCCATTTCCCCCTTTTTTCCTGCTTAACTTTTTGTTCAGAATTTTGCTTGAGTTTATGGACATTTTGTTCTTCTAAATAATTAAAACTACTTTTTGGACCTAGCCCTTTAAAATTATCCTTTGATAGTTTCATTAGTATGACCCTAAGCCTACAAATTAATTTAGGTACTATTTATATTTTAGTGTAAAATATTATTTCCAATTTATTGAAATATATATGCATATATTGATAGATATACATAAAGGTTTGGATGTATAGATATTGATGTATAAACATAGATATAGATATATAGCTATATATGTGTGTATTATACATATCATATGCATGTATTATATGTATGTGGATGTATTATACACACATATGAAATTTAAAAAATTATTACAGGCACACAATTTGAGCATCTTGATATCATCAATATGTTTTGGAAGATTGTCTCTTGAGCATGCATTTTGTGCTCCTTTTGAATGGAATTTAGATTTAATTATTTTTTGTTGTTTAAAAGGGGAGCCTCATTAGTAAAGTAGGTGAAAGTAGAGGTACGTAAATTAAGAATTGATTAAGAAAAAAATTAAAGTTATTAGTAAAACTTTTACAAGATAAAAAGACATTATATAAGTAAGACATTAATGAATTAGACTCATAATTTCTATTCCTGCAGGTGTTACTGAATGATGATTTGTATGAAGTCATGTCATTATACCACCTTCAAAGAGTTAGGAAGGCACTTTAAATGTCTTAGAAACACTCTTTACTAATTGTTTAAAGAGTTACCTACCACTACCAGAGCTTACTAAAAAAATGACAGCATCAAATACCTCATTTCCAGTATGGTACTCAGGATATTCTTGTAATTTCATAATCAGCCAATCTCATTTTAATTAACTATTTTTACATCATACTTGAAAAAAATTTGCAATAAGCACTGGAATATATATGCAAATAGCTGCAGAACACTATTACACATGGGTCATTTTAGCAAGTCACTTTTAAAGTTCAAAATCTTGACTCATTTGGATCTCTAGTCAATCGTGTAGAGAACATTTTGAAGATTATTAAACCTGGACCCTCAAGTAAAACTTTTCAATTACTGGCACTTCTTTGAGGAAACAAACAAGGCTTGGGGTAATTATGTAACTTGAATATTCTTCTTTTAAAAAGGATTTATCCAACTTTAATCAAGTCTCTTAAAAATATAGTGTAAAACCACATATAATTAAAGCAGCATTAAACTTCATGAAGCTTTCACTATTGCATTTTAAAGTACAGATTTTCCATATTATATTTAAGTTGTTTTTCATTTCTTTAAGGAAACATTAACATGCTGAGAGCCACCTCATGATGCTGTAAAGAATAGAAGAAATTTTTACTACTTCCTAATGATTTCAACTACCATAAAATTTCCTCATGAACTCTTCAAATTCAAAGTCTCATCTTTACAGAGCAATTACCAATGCATTCTTTCACTATTTCGACATTCCCATGAGCAAAGAACAGATAAATAAGTTTACATTCCATGTATTCACTCCCAATTTCATGCTTGGAAAGCTTTGCACACAAGCTCACTTAATATTGAAATTTAGAAAGAGAAAAGAAGTACCTTTATTTTCTTTATTTTAATATGGAATTAATTCAGTTTTCAATTTTCAACATTCACTTCCACAATTCTAAATTTCTCCCCATCTTTCCCTGCTCCCCACACCAGGACAGTGTGCATCCCATCCATCTCTTCCCCTAGTCTGTCTTTCCATCTATCACACCCCCTTCTTCTATCCCATCCACTCTGTTTTCCTGTAGGGGAAAAGAAATTCCTGTTCCCCATTGCCTGTACATCCTATTTCCCAGTTGCATACAAAAACATTTTTTACCATTCATTTTTAAAGTTTTAAGTTCCATATTCTCTCCCTTCCTCTTTCCCCACCCACCCTCACTGAGCAAGTAACTCAATGTAGGTCTTACATGTGTAACCATGCAAAACACTTCCATAACAGTTTTGTTGTGAAAAACTTACCACATTGCCCTCTGTGCTGGCCTGTCCTGCATTTATTCTATTCTCTCCCTTGACTTTGTATCAACAAACAACACAACATACACGTGGAGGGTAGGAGAGAGGCTACTACCACACATTCTTAGATCTGTTTTCATAAAAGGAAAGGCAATTTTTAACGAGGTAGTAATGACTTTAATCAAACGCTTTTACCATTCCTTTAAGCAAGCACATATATCATTTATGTCATTCAAGGAACTTCAAAGAAAGTACAGAGAAATTAAAATTCAACAGACAAGTATTCCTCTGCCTGACCATAATTCGGCCGACAGGTAGAGTTCTGTGACCATAGTTACCACAGTGTGAAGTAAAACATCTGAGTACTCAAAGTTGGTGAGCTCCTTATAGTGACTTCCCAGAATCACTGTCTAGCATTCAAACCTTATTACAAAAATGCCACCTTAAAGTAAAACCTCACTCTCAAGGTATTTACACACTTTTTGGAGTCATAGGGCATAATGCTCTGTCCTAAAAAAAAAAATAAAAACAAAAGTACTTGGGACCCTCTTAAAACACAATTCCCTTAATCAAAACTTCCCACAGTGGGCTTGCCCATCGATGGGTGGGAAAAATCTTCCCCAATCACATTATTCAATCAATCAGAGGCATTTTTAGTAAAATAAAAACAGCAAAAGATACTAATTTGATAGCCTTTACACTCCACCCTTACAGGATCCTTGGTCTTACAAACCTAAATGGCCATGGATCCAGGAATAGGCATTACTCTTTGCAAGCCCAAATTTATCTGAATAGATAGTAACATTCTATTAACACTAACATTCACAGTAAATACAACATGGTTCACATTTGCAGAATACATAACATAGCAACTTATTACCACGGTGGTCATATGACTTTAAACAAAAACAAAGGCATAGTCATGACATAACATCATTCTTTGAGGAAAGAGCAACCAACTGCTCCTTTCTTGATCCCAAACAGATATACCCAAGCAAAGTCCTCTTGGGGACATATCACATCAACCCTGCATACTCAGGGTAAGCTCCAGTGAGCCCTGCTTCCAAGTCCTGAGGGACAATTGCATAACAAAACCATCAGAGTGGAGTCCCTGGGGTACATGACACTTCCCCCACCAGCCATAGGCAATTCTACTCCCTCGTTCACAAACTGTCCCAGGAAAACACTCCAAAACAGCACACTCATTGCCTTGCTGTACAGTAACCAATCTTGCCCCAGGGCTGAAGTCCAAACTCCTGGGTTCCTCCTTCTCCAACAGGAGTCAGCTGCTCCCAGCTCCAGCCTGTGTCTGTGTGAAAACAAACAAACAAACAAACAAAAAACTGTGCTCCTGTTTCTCTCACCTCACCAAGGTCTAATTGGTAGTTCTTCACTTGGGTTCCAGGAAACCATTCCAAATTCTCCTTATTCTGGTCTGGTTTCTGAATACAATACACTTTAAAGACCTTCACTTCTCCAGCACAGTCCCAAGCAGAGTTATTTACCTGAGCCTTGGCTCTGTCCACCCTCCAACTCCCAGAGTACCACAAATCATAGGCACCACAACAGGGAAAAATGGGACAATTTTCCCAGTCAACATACTTTCCTTTTTATTTATGCAAATTCCATCATCTTTGCCATAATATATCAATAAGCAACCCAACATAGAAATAGGAGCTTGCTATCACAGGTTCTTAAATCTGCATTCGTAAAATTTGAGGGGTTAACAATTACTTTAACCAAGTACATGCATCATTTCTTTAACCAAGCACATATATCACTCACCTGATGACTCAGGGGAGTCAGCACGCTGAATTTCAAAGAAAATACAGAGAAATTAAAAGTCAGCAGACATGACTTCCTTTGCCTGAATTTAACAGAGAGTTGGACCCCAACAGTCTCATCAGAGTTACAAGAGAGTATGGTATCTGGGTTATCAAAGCCAGGGGGCTGCTCCAATACCTTCCCAGAATCCTCTGATTTCCAGTCAGTAAGTCCCAAAGTAATCAGCAAACATAGCTTCTTCTGCCTGACCAATTTCAGTAGACTGATACAGCTGTGTGACTGTAGTTACCAGAGAGGGAAGCATGACATCTGGGTTCTCAAAGCCAACTGGTTTCTTAGCAGACTCCCAGAGTCACTATGTGGCACTTAAACCTTATTACAAAAAGTAAGCCCAAAAGTAAAACCTCACCCTGAGATCATGTATATACTTTTTAGAACCAGAGGGCATAAACCTCTGACTCAGTGCCTCAACTGAAAAAAACAAAAGTTATTTGAGGCTCTCTTACAAAATAACTCCCTTAATCAAGATTCCCACAATGGACAGGCATATCAATTGGTGAGGAAGATCCTCCTCAATATCATTATTCAATAAGAAGGATGTTTAGTAAAACAAGAACAACCAAAGAAAAAATTTAACAGGCACAGACAAGACCAGCATGTAGAGTGCAAACCAGTGTGCATAGCACAGAACAGCATGAAGCACAGACCAGTGTGGAGTGAACACGAGCACAGAGCAGCAGGGACAGGATTCAGAACAGGATTAAGGGCACCACCAGCAGCACTTCCCAGATCCCTCAGCCCACAAAGTTCAGCAGAAGGGCTCCTTCACCCAGGAGAGACAGCTTCAAAGTTCAGCAGAAGGGCTCCTTCACCCAGGAGAGAGGAGCATGGTCTGCACCTCCAGCAGACACTGAAGTAGCAGCTGCCATTTTTGGAGCCCTCCACCTAGAACCCCTGGGGGAATTGAAAAGCTAATCAAATGTCAGTCCTCAGTGACAACCCTGGGAGACCTCCACCTAAACCCCTTAGGGGAATTGAGCCAGTGATCAGGTTCTCAGCCCTGAGCTTCAACCAGGGGTGAGGAAGAGCAATGGTAGTGGAGTTGGTGGAAACTCTGAAAAGGGAATTCAGTTGAAGATTCTGGGCAGGAAAGTTTTTGGCTGCTCTCAGACCAGGGTGCAAGTCAGGAGAAGAGTAAACACCTCTCCCTTAATTGTGCTACCTTGGAGGAACTGAGAAATTAAAGGTCCCCAGAAAAAACCCTACTCATGACAAAGGTCTTAAAAGTCAAGCAATTGGCTGGGGAAATGCATTAAAAAGGGAGAAAAAAATAAGACTATAGAAGATTACTTTCTTGGTGAACAGATATTTTTTTCCATCCTTTCAGATGAGGAGGAACAAAGCATACCATCAGGCAAAGATATAAAAGTCCAGGTCTCTGCATCCCAAACCTGCAAAAAATATGCAGTGCTCTCAGGTGATGGAGGAGCTAAAAAAGTATTTTGCAAATAAAGTAAGAGAAGTGGAGGAAAAGTTGGGAAGAGTAATGAGAGAGAAGCAGGAAAATCATGAAAAGCAAGTGAACAGCTTGCTATGAGACTCAAAAAATTTCTGAAGAAAATAATACCTTTAAAATTAGGCTAACTCAATTGGAAAAAGAGATCCAAAAAGCAAATGAGGAGAAGAATGCTTCCAAAAGAAGAAACAGCCAAATGGAACAGAAGATTCAAAAGCTCATTGAAGAAAATAGTCCTTTAAAAATTAGAATGTAGGGGGAGGATCCAAGATGGCAGAGTAGAAAGATTCACATATGCTAGTTCCGAGCCCACAGCCCAAAAATTACCTGTAAAAAGAACTCCCAACAAGTTCTAGAGCAGTGGAAGCCACATAGCAATGGAGTGGAGGAGATTTCTGTTCCAGAGAGCCCTGAAAAACCATCACCAAAGGTCCATCCCACACTGGACCCAGAGTGGAGCCCAGCCTTGCCTTGGCTGTGCAGCCCCAAGAGGAGCCAATCCGAGCAGGCTTCAGGGATGGAATCTCTGGTGGCTACGAAAGTCCCTCCACCCACAGGCACACAGATCAGTGAGAGACCCTATCTGGCCTGCTGAGAGGGGAGTAGGGTGTCTTTTATAACTTGGGCTCCCTCGGGAGGAAGCAGTGGACAGGAGCTCCCAAAGCAGAAAGGACCTCGGTTCCATTGTTGAAGGTCTCCATATAAACCCCCTGAGGGAACTGAGCCCTGTGAGGTGGCCCTGCCCCCACCTGAGAACCTGAACTTAATCCCACTGAATAGCAGCCCTGCCCCCCACTGAAAGCCCTGAGGCTGGGAAGCAGCATTTGAATCTCAGACCCCAAGCACTAGTGAGGCAGGGATGGAGTGGAATCTCAGAAGTCAAGTAACTGGCTGGAAAAATGCCCAGAAAAGGGAAAAAAAGATAAGATCATAGAAGGTTACTTTCTTGGTGAACAGATATTTCCTCCTTTCCTTTCTGATGAGGAAGAACAATGCTTACCATCAGGTAAAGACATAGAAGTCAAGGCCTCTGTATCCCCAAAATTAGAATGCAACAGACAGAAGGTAATGACTTAATGAGAAACCAAGAAATTACAAAATAAAACCAAAAGAATGAAAAAAATAGGAGAAAATGTGAAAAAAAAAAATCACTCTCTTGGAAAATAAATCCAGGAGAGAAAATTTTAAAATTATAGGACTACCTGAAAGCCATGTTCAAAAAAAAAGAGTCTAGACATCACCTTTCATGAAGTTATCAAGGGAAACTGCCCTGATATTCTAGAACCAGAGGGCAAACACATATTGAAAGAATCCACAGATCAACTTCTGAAAGAGATTTGAAAAGACGAAACTCCTAGAAATATTGCAGTCAAATTCCAGAGTTCCCAGGTTGAGAAGAAAATATTGAAAGCAGCCAGAAAGAAATAGTTTGAGTGGAAATACAATTAGGAAACCAGAGGATCTGGTACTCTATATATTAAGGGATCAAAGGGCTTGGAATATGATATTCCAGAAGTCAAAGGAATTGGGATTAAAGACAAGAATCACCTACCCAGAAAAACTGAGTATAATACTTCAGGGGAAAAAAAGATCATTCAATGCAATAAGGAACTTTCAGGCATTCTTGATGAAAAGACAAAAACTGAACAGAAAATTTGACTTTGAAACACAAGAATCAAGAGAAGCATGAAAAGGTAAACAGGAAAGATAAAACATAAAGAATTTTCTAAAGTTGAACTGTTTACACACACACACACACACAGAGCGAGAGAGAGAGAGAGAGAGAGAGAGAGAGAGAGAGAGAGAGAGAGAGAACACAGGGAGTGTTGGATAAGAAGGGATTATAGATAAAAAAATAAAATTGAAAAGTGAGAGAGGAATATATTGGCAAGAGAAATACAATGGGGTTAATTATCACCCATCAAGGCAGGAAGAAAAAGCTTTTTCAGTGAAGGATAAAAGGGAAGATGTGAGAGGGGAAAAAGAGAAGCTTACTCTCTTCATATTTGGCTTGAAAGAATGACATGCTCACTCAGTTTGATATGAAAGTATATATTGCACTCCAGAAGGATAGAGGAGAAGGGGGACGAGTGAAGTGAGGGGGATGATAGAAGGTAGGAGAAATGGAAAAAGAGAGTAATCATAAGTAAACACTTTTGGGGAGGAACAAAGTCATAAGAGAGAATAGAACAAAGGGGGGAGGGCAGGAGAGAATGGAGGGAAATATAGTTAGTCTTACACAACATAACTGTTATGGAAGTCTTTGCAAAACTATACATATGCAACTTATATTGAATTATCTACCTTATCAATGGGGATGGGTGGGGAGAAAGGACAGGAGAGAAGTTGGAATTCAAAGTATTAGGAAAGAATGTTGATTTTGCATGCAACTGGGGAATAAAAAATACAGATAATGGGATATAGAAACCTATCTTGACCTACAAGGAAAGAGAGAAGAAAGGGATAATGGAAGAAATGGGAGTGATAGAAGGGAGGGCATATTGAGGGAAGGGGTAATCAGAATGCAAGGCGTTATGGGGTAGTGGGAGTGGAACTCAAATTTTGTGAAAATGAATGTTGAAAACTATGAATAAATAAATAAACATTAAAAACATCCAAAGATGCTAATTTGTCATCAGAGTGCTGTCCCCCCCACAATAGCATTTGCTACTGATTATCACTTTCCCCAATTTGCTGTTCCTTTTATTGTCTTCCTTCCTCTATTATCTCCCAACTCGGGCCTAAATTCAGGGTAAAATAGATTTCCATACACAACTGAGTCTGTGTTATTCTCTTCTTAAGCAAAATTCCATGAGAGTAAGACTCATTTGTTCCCATTAATCTCTGTCCTCTTCACCTCCTTTGTAAAAGCTCTTTCTTGCCTTTTTTATGTGAGATGATTTGCCTCATTCTAACTTTCCCTTTCTCTTACTCCTAGTACGTTTCACTCCACAGAAAATTTTATATTATATAAAATATAATACAATTATATATCGATAATCAATGTAATCTACAAAATCTTATGGGATATTGCAAAAGTAGTAGTTAGGGGAAGTTTTATATCTTTGAATGCCTAAATGAATGAAATAGAGAAAGAGGAGATCAATGAACTGGGCATGCAGCTGAAAAACACCAAAAAAGAACAAATTGAAAATCCCCAAGTAAATACCAAATTAGAAATACTGAAAGCCAAACGAGAGATTAAAAAAAAAAAATTGAGATAAAGAAAACTATTGAACTAATAAATATAACTGAGTTAGTTTTATGAAAACAACAATAAAATTGATAAACTTTTGGTCAATTTGATTAAAAAAAAGAAAGAAGAAAACCAAATTAATAATATTAAAAATGAAAAGGGTGAACTCACCTCTAACGAGGAGGAAATTTAAACAACAATAAGAAATAACTTTGCACTGATGTATGGCTATAAATTCGACAATATAAATAAGATGGATGATTATATTAAAATATTAAAAAATGCCCAGATTACAGAAGAGGAAGCTGAATACTTAAATAGTCCCATCTCAGAAAAACAAATTAAGCAAGCTGTTAATGAACTCCCTAGGAAAAAATCTTCAGGGCCGAATGGATTCACAAGTTTATTTTTTGAAACACTTAAAGAACATTTAATTCCAATACTACATAGACTGTTTTGGAAAACTGAGGAAGGTGTCTTTCCAAATTCTTATTATGATACAAATATGGTTTTATACCTGAACCAGGAAGAATCAAAACAGAGAAAGAAAATTATAGAATTTCTCTAATAAATATAGATGTAAAAATCTTAAGTAAGATTTTAGCAAAAATAATACAGCTCCTTATCATGAGAATAATATATTTAGATCAGGTAAGATTAATACTAGGAATACAGGGCTGGTCTAATTAGTGAAATTATTAACATTAGTGATCATATCAACAACAAAACTATGAGAAACCCCATGATTATCTCAATAGATATCTCAATAGATGCAGAAAATATTTGAAAAACTTCAACGCCCATTGTTATTGAAAACCTTGGGGGGGGGGGGGCAGAGCCAAGATGAATGATTAGAAAGACATATATTCTCTAGTGCTTCCCACACAGCCTACAAAATATCTTTAATACATGACTTTCAGCAAATTCCAGAGCAACAGAAGCCATGGAACAACAGAGCAAAAGAAGTTTCCAGTCAAAGGTAACCTAGAAGGCTGAGAGCAAAGGTCCATCTCATGGGATGCTGAGCAGAGCAGGGCCCAGCCCTGGCCACATGAAACTGGGAGGGACAGGACCTGAACAGGCCTCCAGGGCAGGGTTCCCAGCAGAGAGGGTCTCAGATACCTCCTCCCACAAGCGACAAAGAAAACTTCAAAGGTCAGTGTGGGAGGGCTTCCTAGATGGGAGAGAAGGAAATAGGTTCTTCCAGCAATAGCCCCAGGTGATAGCAGCAACAGTAGCAGTTGACTGCAGGCAGCCACTATGGTCAAAAAGCAACCTGGATCCATAGTCCAGGCAACTCAGCTTAAAGCCTCTGGAGATAGGGAACCACGGATTTAAACCTCAGTTCTGAGTGAAGACTGCCCCCACCCAAAGCCCAGGAGAATCTAGCAGCTGAGTCAAATCTTAGCCTTGGACAGGATACTGGGAAGATGAGGGGCAATAAGACCCTCCCCTTGACAAAGGATTCAGAAGTCAAGTAACTGGCTGGGAAAGTGTCCAAAAATGGCAAAATAAATAAATAAATAAATAAGATCACAGGTTACTTTCTTAGTGAACCAATGTCTCCTCTCATCCTTTCAGGTGAGGCATACTGTCACAGGAAATCAACATCCTTGTCTCCAGGGCCTCCAAAGTGAATTGGCCTCAGGCAATAGAAGAGTTTGAAAAGAGGAACAGTAGCTTGGCAAAGGAGAACCAAAAAAAAAAAGTGCTGAGGAAAATAACACCTTTAAAGAAAGGTTAACTCAATTGAAAAAGAAGGTCCAAAAAGCCAATGAGGAGAAGGATGCTTTATAAAGCAGAATTAGTCAAAGGGAGGAGAAGTTTCAAAAGTTCACTCGAAAAAACATTTCTTTGAAAGAGAGAATTGAGTTCAGGGAAATGAATGACTATGAGTTAAATCAAGTAGTTAAAAAACAAAACCAAAAGTTTGAAAAAATAGAAGATAATATGAAACATCTTTTTGGATAAACAATTGACCTGGAAAATACATCCAGGAGAGAAAATTTAAAGATTATGAGACTACCTGAAAGCCATGATCAAAAAACAAAATAGCCTAGGCATTATCTTCCATGAAATTATCAAGGAAAACTGTCCTGATATTCTAGAACCAGAGGGCAAAATAAATTTTGAAAAAGTCCACTGATCACCTCTTGAAAAAGACACAAAGGGAGAAATTACAAGGAATATTGTTGACAAATTTCAGAGTTCCCAGGTCAAGGAGAAAATATTGCAAGCAGCTAGAAAGAAACACTTCAAGTATAGTTGAAATGCAATAAGAATAACACAGGATCTGGTAGCTTCTACACTAAGGGATCAAAGGGCTTGGAAGTCAAAAGAACTGGGATTAAACCAAGAATCACCTAACCAACAAAACTGAATATAATACTTCAAGGAAATAAATGGACACTCAGTGATATAGAGGACTTTCAAGCATTCATGATGAAAAGACCAGAACTGAATAGAAAATATGATTTTCAAACACAAGAATCAAGAGAAGCATGGAAAGGTAAACAGGAAAGGGAAATCAGAAAAGACATTCTAAAATTGAACTGTTTTACATTCCTACATGGAAAGAAAATATTTGTAAGTCTGGAGAATTTCCTCAGTATTTAGGAGTTGGAGGGATTGCACAAACACACACATGCACACATGCACATGCACATGCACACGCACACGCACACACACACACAGAGACAGAAAGTACAAGTTGTGTTGAATCAGAATGCATGACATCCATAAAAAAATGAAATAAAAATTAAGGGATGAGGGAGAAAAATACTGGAAGGAGAAATGGAGAAATGGAATGGGGCAGGCTATAACTCAAAAATGTGATAAGAAAAATTTTGTTCAATGGAGGAGAAGGGGAGAGGGGGAAAGTGAAGCTACTCTCTCCACATACAGCTTAAGGAGAAAATAATGAGCTCACTAAATTTGGTATGAAAATCTATCATACATTACAGGAAAGTAGGCGATGAGGTGACAAGTGGGGTGAGGGGAATGATAGAAGGGAGGGCAAATGGGAAAAGGGAGTAACTAGAAATAAACACTTTTGGGAAGGGACAAGGTCAAATGAGGGAATAAAAAAATGAGAGTGGATAGAGTAAGATAGAGGGCAATATAGTAAGTATTATACAACATGATTATTATGGAAGTCTTTTGCAAAATGACACATATTTCATCTGTATTGAATTGCTTGCCTTCTCAGTCAGGATGAGCAGGGAGGGAAGGATGGAGAGAAGTGGAAATTCAAAGCATTAGAAACGAATGTTGAGAATTATTATTGTATATAACTCGGGAAATAAGAAACACAGGTAATGGGGTATAGAAATTATCTTGCCATACAAGAAAAGAGAGAAGGTGAGGATAAGTGAAGGTTGTGATATAAAGGAGGGAACATTGAGGGAAAGAGTAATCAAAATGTAAGGCATTATTGGGGGGAGGGGGGAGATGGGGAGAAAAATTGTACATTTTACAAAGTGATGTAAAAGCAGTATTAAAACAATTGACTGAATTAATTGCTGAGACTCAATCAGAGATATCTTTAGTTTGGGGGAAAGAATTTTAATCTAAATTTCCTAGAGGTAAGTAATCTCGGGTAAAATTTGGCATTGATGGAAAAGTTAAGGTTTTAATGGTAAATTTGATTTTATGATTGTTATTTAATCAGGAACTAGAACATTTATAGGAGGGGATGCAAGGCACTTAAGACTTGCCTCAAAAGATTCCTTAGCCAATATGAAATTATAGTCATATCTGAAACCTGGTTTTTGGAGCATATTATTTTAAGATGGTATGGGACTATTAAATGACTGTTCTTCTGGGTCTCACTCCAGGTATGGATAGCAAGAAAGGTGGTCTAAATGTCCAATCCGTGATGCTAGTAAGCCTGGGAGATGCTGGTATGAACTGCAAAAGGTGATCTCATGGGAAGGGTGGGAGATCAGTCGTTCAGCCCGAGATGAGGTAGGATTCTCTTGACTCAATTTCCCCACCAACATTTGGCAGATTTTAATCCTGACTGAATGCAAGCTGACAATCTTCTCCTGCCTAGAACTGACATGAATTTGGGGAGATAGTGTTTCCCTGCAGTGTCCCTATTCTTAGTTGCAATTTCCTATAGTCAAAAGGTTTGTAAGTTTAGTACCAGATCCATTAAATTATAGATTGTTGGTAGAGAAATATTCCAGGTTAAGTCTAAAATTAAGCTGTTAGACTTAGGACTTTAGACCAACAACAATAAATTAGCATCCTTTAATTCTTAGTAATAGTGTGGAGACAATTAGGTCAAGGGCTTGTGAAGTTAGCATGCATATTTATTATTTGTGTCTCAGTTGGTCAATGTTAAAAAAAATCATTTGTTGTCTATATTGTAAATGCTTTCAAAGAAATTTCACCTGACAAAAATTTGGAATGGTTTTATGTGGTATGAACTGTATTAAAAATGAAATATATATGTATATATATATATAGTAAAACACTAGAAAACATAGAAATAGATGGAATTTTACGTAAAATAATAAGCACTTCCTCCCTAAAACATTAAACAAGCATTATATGTAATGAGGATATGCTAGATACCTTTCCAAAAAGATCGGGGGTGAAACAAGAATGTCCATTATTGCCAGTGGCTGCAGCAATAAGAGAAGAAAAGGAAATTGAAAGAATTGGAAGAGGCAAAGAAGAAACTAAATTATCTTTCTTTGCGGATGATATGGTTACATACTTAGAGAATCCCAGAGAAACAAGTAAAAATCTGTTTGAAGCAATAAACTATGTTAGCAAAGTTGCCGATTACAAAGTAAATCCACACAAATCTTCTGCATTTCTGTATGTTACTAACAAAACACAACAGTAGCAGATAGAGAGAGAAATCCAATTTAAAGCCACAGTAGACATTTAAAAATATCTGTGAGTTTACCTGACTAACAAGTCAAGAAACTTTATAAACACAATTACAAAACAATTTTCACATGAATAAAGTCAGATCTCAGTAAGTGGAAAACTTTCATTTGCCTGTGGGCGGTGCAAGCTAATATAATAAAAAAAGACAATTCTAACTAAATTAATTTATTTATTCAGTGCCATATAGAATTCTAAGATAATTATTTTGCAGAGCTGGAAAAAATAGTAACAAAATTCATCTGGAAGTACAAATGGTTCAAAATATGAAGGGAATTTAATGAAAAGAAATGCTAGGTAAGGAGACCTAGCTCTACCAGATTTCAAATTGTATTATTAAGCAGCAATTGTTAAAACCACTTGGTACTGGGTAAGAAACAGAAGGGTAGACAATGAATAAGTTAGGTACTCAAGACAAAGTAGCAAATGAAAATACCTTGCTACTCTTTGATGTACGTGAGGACCACAGCTTTCTGGATGAGAACTCACTGTTTGACAAAAATTACTAGCAAAACTGTGTGGCAGACACTAGGTATGGAAAAATGTCTAACATCATACACAAGAATAAATTCCAAATGGGTACATGATCTAAGTATAAAGATTGATACTATAAACAAATTAGTGGATTAAGGAACAGTATATTTGTCAAATTTATGGAGAAGGTAATAATTTTTGACTAAAAAAGAGGCAGAAAACATTTGAAGTACAAAATGGATAATTTTGATTACATTAAAGTGAAAAGTTTTTGTACAAACAAACCCAGTGCAACCAAGATTAGGCAGAGGTAGAAAACTGGGAAGGAAGTTTTGCAAATATTCTCTGTAATAAAGGCTTCATTTCTAAAATATATAGAGAAGTAAGTCAAATGTACAAGAATACAAGTCATTCTCCAATTGGTACATGATTAAAGGATATGAATAGGCAGTTTTCAGAGGAAGAAGTTAAAGATATCTATTGTCATTTGAAAAACACTCTAAATCACTACTGATTAGAGAGATGTAAATCAAAACAAGTCTGAGATACCACATCACAGATTGGCTAATGTGACAAAACAGGGTGATGACAAATGTTGGAGAATATGTGAGACAGTTGGAACACTAATCTATTGTTGGTGGAGCTGTGAGCTGAACCAATCATTCTGGAGAGCAATTTGGAGCTATACTCCAAGGGTTGCAAAAATATGCATACCCTTTGACCCACCAATACTTCTTCTAGGACTGTATACCCAAGAGATCATAAAAATGTACAAAACTATGTATAGCAACACTCTTTGTAGTGGCCAAAAACTGAAAATGAAGGGGATGTCCATCAATCGGGGACTGGTGGAATAAATTTTGGTGTATAAATATAATGGAATACTATTGTGTTATAAGAGAGGACGAGTAGGAAGACTTCAGAGAGGCCTGGAATGGCTTGTATGAACTGATCCTGAGTGAAAGCAGCAGAGTCAGGAGAACTTTGTACACAGCAATAACCACGGTGTGCAAGGATTTTTTCTGGTAAACTTAGTACTTCATTGTAATGCAAGAAATAAGTCCTGATGGTCTCTTAAGGTAAAATGCCTTCCTATGGAATTCAATCACAGAAGGTACCAGGTCATTTTCTTTTGCGTTACATTTTGCTTTGTTTTATGATTTCTCCCCTTCTTTGTAATTCTTCTGTGCAACTTGACTAAGGTGAAAATGTATTTAATAGGAATGTGTATGTAGGAACTATATAAAATTATATGCCATCTCAGAGAGGGAAAAGGGAAGGAGGGGGAAAGGAGGAGAAAAATCTAAGTTAAATGAAGTCATTGTACAACACTAGAAACAAATAGAATAATAGACATTACAAAAAGGAATTACAAAAAAGGGGAGTTCTTGGGGGCAGAGCCAAGATGGTGGAGTAAAAGCAGGGACTTGTTAAAACTCTCCCCTAAACTCAGCCAAATACCTGTAAATGAAGCTAAATAGACTCTGAAGCTGTGTAGCCCACAGAATGGGAGAGTGAAACAAATATCCAGTCCAAGACAGCCTGAAAGGTCAAGAGGGAGCATCTATGGCACCTGGATGGGACCAGAGCAAAGTACAGTCTGAGCCATACCAGCACAGACAGAACCTGAGCAGGTCTCAGTGGGACTGAATCACTGGCACCTATGGTGGTTTCCATTCTTCTTGATCCCAAAAGCCAAGGAAAAAATGGAAGGTGAGTGGAAAAAAGATTGTCAGGTGTGTGTGAGAGAACAGATTGGCTGGGCTCCAGCCTCTGGGTGGCAGGGGAGGCACAGGTGCTCATGGCAACCATAGCAGCAGGAGCAGAAGCAGTGACTGTTTCTGGAACTCTAGGCCCACAAATTGTTGATGGGTTGAGCAGATTACAGTACACACCACTCCTCCCACTGGAACAGAGAACTACCTTGACAAATATTTAAGTCAAATATTTAACTACAGATTCTTAAATTGGTGACAAGAAAGATCAAAACATACAACCAGAAGGAGGCAAAAAAGTCAAAACTCTTACAGCCAAAACTTTCAGGAAAAATATGAATTGGTTGCAGGTCATGGAAAAACCCAAAAAGGATTTTTGAAAACCAAGTAAGAGAAATAGAAGAAAAATTGGAAAGAGAAATGAGAGTGAGGTAAGAAAATCATGAAAAAATGAATCAACAATTTGCTGAAAGAAATCCAAAAAATGCTGAAGAAAATAACACCTTAAAAATAGCCTAACCTAAATAGCAAAAGAGATCCCAAAATCCAATGAGGAAAAGAATGCTTTAAAAAGCAGAGTTGGTCAAATGGAAAAGGAAGTCCAAAAGTTGATTGAAGAAAATAATTTCTTAAAAATTAAGATGGACCAGATGGAAGCTAATGACTTTATAAAACATCAAGTAATTATGAAACAAAACCAAAGGAATGAAAAAAATGGCAGACAATTGTGAAATATCTCATTGAAAAAGCAACTGACCTGGAAGTGAAAATTTAAAAATTATTGGAGTACCTGACAGACATGATCAATAAAGAACCTAGATACTATCTTCCAATAAGTTATCAAGGAAAACTGCACTGATATTCCACAATCAGAAAGTAAAATAGATACTGAAAGAACCCACCTATCACATCCTGAAAGAGACGTTAAAATAAAAACTTCTAGGGATATTATAGCCATTATCCAGAGCTTCCAGGTGAAGGATAAAACACTGCAAGTACTCAAAAAGAAGCAATTCAAGTATTGTGGAAGCACAATCAGGAATACATAAGATCTAGTAGCTTCTACATTCAGGGATAACAGGACTTGGAATATGATATTCAAGGGATGAAAGGAGGTAGGATTGCAACTAAAAATCTGCAATGTCAATGAGAGTTAAAAAAATCTTCCCCATCAATTAATGGGCCTGCCCATTAAAGGGAGTTTGATTAGGGAAGATTTGTTTTATAGAAAGATGCATACCTTTTGTTCATTCCTAATAAGGCACTGGTTCTCAACAGTTTTGATGCCCACTGACTCTGAAAATTATATAAATACCTTGAGGTGATGTTTTATTTTGAGACTTCTTCATTGGAAGTGTTTGGCTAGACAAGACCCTGGGAAGCTGCTAAGGAGTTCCCTGCCCCCCTGGTTCGAAAACCCAGATGTTGGTGCTTCTCTCTCTGGTAACTATGTATGTATAGTCAGATAGTTGGATCTGTCTGTAGATATGTGATGTATGTATTGCTTACGGTCAGGCACTTGGAAACCCTGTTTGTTGATTTTTAATTCTCTGTATGTTCTCAGAAGTCCCAGGTGCTGACTTTCCCTGCTGAACTAGGTGAATGATTTTATGTGCTTGATCAAAGTAGATTGTTGATCGCTCAAAAGTTGCTTTCTTTTTATAAAAGTATATCTAAAAACAGGAAGCCCTCCCATGCATGTTGAGGGCATTGTCGTTATAGAATTACCTACCCAAGAAAAGTGAGTATAATATTTCAGGGGAAAAATGCTCATTCAGAGAAATAGAGGACTCTCAAGCAGTCTTGAGGAAAAGACAAGAGCTGAATAAAAAAAAAACTGACTGTAAAATACAAGAGTCAAGAGAAGCATAAAAACAGGAAAGAGAAATGATAAGGAAGTTACTAGAGTTGAATCTCTTCATTTCTAAAGGGAAAGATAATATTTGTTACTCTTGAGAATTTTCTCAGTATTAGGATAATTGGAGGGATTGTATCCATATCCATATCTATCGATCTATCTGTCTGTCTATCTATCTATCTATCTATCTATCTATCTATCTATCTATCTATCTATCTATCTATCTGTGTGTGTGTGTGTGTGTGTGTGTGTGTGTGGAGAAAGAGAGAGAGAGAGAGAGAGAAGACACCAGGAAAGTTGAATATAAAGAGGATGATGCAAAAAAATAAAACTAAAGGGTGAGAGAGGAACATAATGGAAGAAGGAGAAAGGGAACAATAGAGTGGGGTAAATTATTTCTCATATGAAAAAGGGGGAAAAAAGCTTTTTAAATAGAGGGGAATAGGGGGAGGTGAAAGGGAAAGAATGAACCTTAATCTCATCATATTTGATTTAAAGAGGAAATAACACCCACACTCAATTTGGTATGAAAATTTATCTTACACTACAGGAAAGTAGAGAGGAAGAGGATAAGTGGGGGTGGGGGAATAATAAAAGGGGTGACAAATGGGACGAGGGGGTAACTAAAGGAAAATACTTTTGAGGAGGGACAGAGTCAAAAGAGAAAATTGAATAAACGGGGGGGCCAGAATAGGATGGAGGGAAATATAATTACACTTTCATATCATGACTGTTATGGAAGTGTTTTGCATGATTACACATGTGAAACCTATATCAAATTGCTTGCCTTCTCAATGGGGGTGGGTGGGGAAGGAGATAGAGAAGTTGGAGATTAGAGATTTAAAAGCTAATGTTAAAATTGTTTTACATGCAATTGGGAAATGGTGTATGGAAATTTATCACACACACACAACTGCAGAGAAAACCAGAAAGAAGTTTGGCAGAAATTAGATTTACACTAGCATCTTATGATGTATACCAAGATAAGGTCAAAACGAGTTCATGATTTAAACACAGAGGGTGATGACATAAACAAATTAGGGTGTAATTAAAAGGTTATCTGTTATATCTGTGGATAAGGGAAGAATTTATGACCAATCAAGAGATAGAGGGGATCATGAGAATTAAAATTTATGAATTTGATCTCATGTGTAATTAAAAAAGCTTTGGCACAAAAATAATTTAGTCAAGGTTAAATGAAAAAAAGAAAATTAGAGTGAAGTTTACAGCAAGATTTTCTGATAAAGGCCTCGTTGAAAAATATATATGCAACTGAGTTAAACTCCTTGAAATATCAACCATTCCCCCCCAATTAATATATGATCAAAGGATACAAAAAGGTGGTTTTCACAAGAAGTCAAAACTATTTAGAACTATATGAAAAAATGTTTTAAATTCCTATTGATTCAAGGAATGAAAATTAAAGTAACTCTGAGGTATCAAGTCATACGTATAAGAAGAGATGATGTAATATCAAATGAAAAAAATAACAATTCTGAAGGGAATGTGGGAAAAATTATACAAATACATTGTTGGTAGAGTTGTGACTAATTCAAACATTTATGACCCCAAGAGTTAAAAATCTGTGCATGTCCCTTTGATACAGTAATAATACTACTAGATAAACCAAGATGAATCTATCTATATATCTAATCTATCTTGATCTATCTATCCATCTAGATATATTTATATCTATCTCCAGAAAGAAAATTGATGAAATATAAGTGTAAATTAAAACATTTTTCACTTTCTTGTTCTAGAAGCAAATACATATGTATGTTCTGTATCATTTTGCATGTGTAATTGACATAATATTGCTTGATTTTCCAAGAGGTGGGGCAGGGAAGGAGATAATTCTGAACTCAGAATTTTAAAAATTGAATGTTAAAAAAAATTGATTTTGAAAGATATGTGTGTGTATATACACCCACACACACACACACACACACACACATATTATATATATATATATATATGTAAGTGTATATGTATGCGTTTATATGCCAATTAGTGTCTATTTAAATATTGATATAAATATTGTATATTTGTATGTGTATGTAAACATGTATATATAAATGCACCCCCCCACACAAATATATATGGATATATATATCCATATATATTTGTGTGTGTGCATAAATTGTGTGTATGTATGTATGTATATGTATATATATTTACATAGAAATATTCTTATATATATACATACACACATTTTAAAGTCGTTGAAGCTAACATTAATCAAATGAGGTAGCTAAAAATCATCATAGGAAAGTGAGAAAATGATGCTTGGCATCCTACCTGTTGTATTGGTCTAGATTACACATATAACATGTGGTTTTTCTGCCTCCTTTGTACTCATACTATTAGGAAGTTATGTTAACAGCTTGAGTCTTTAGTTTCCTGATCCAACCTTTCCTACAGATCATTTCAATATCTTCTAAGAACAAATTAATCTATTTACATAGTGGGAGAAGCTAGAGGGCAGGGGTGGGGAATCTGTGGCCTCCAGGCCACCCTTAAGGACCTAGATGAATACATGTGGCTTTCAGGCTGTGTTTCCCCACCCACGGACTAGATTGAAGATATAAAAGGATTTTAGAAACTAGTTAGAGTTGTATCACTGTAGACTAGGCCTAAGATTTAGTGGGGTTAAGTTAGGGGAAAATGATGATTCATTTTTAAGAGAGAGAAAAGATTTATTCCTAGACACATTACAAAGGCATGGCTTCTTGGTATAACCCAAAAATCTAATGGGAGTATAAACTGAAAAGACATTCAAATAAATAGGTATGTATTCATAAATTTATATTTGAAAATGCATTATTGTATTTTTTTATTATTAAAGGTTTATAGACTTAGCTGAGTTATGGTTTTGGATGGGAGAAAATGGATGGAGATTCGTTATATTTTATTTTGTTTCAAAGGTTTAAAAAAATAAAAGATGGAAAAAAAGAAAGAGGTCTAACTGTCAATTATTGTAAGTGTAATATTCAATCTACATAAAAATTACCATGTTAAAAAGAGCTACATTTATGGAAATTGTTTTCATACAGAAAAAAATAAATTTTGAGTTTATGAAGAGGCTGGTGAAGCCTGAAATCCATTCCTTTTACAAAATAAAAATACAAAAACAAAATTTAGCATAATTCATCTCTAAATTTATTATTTATTTTTATAAATTATTAAGTTATTATAATTTATTATTTTTAATTATTTATTAAGTTATTAAGTTAATAAGTTTATTTTTAATTGAATTATTTTGTTTGTTTTCAGTGCTCCACAGTCACTTCCATTTATCTTAGATTTTTGCATCTCCCTTTCCTTCAATATCCCCTCCCTCCCCACTCCCTCCCTGACACAGAATACAATCTTATACAGGTTCTCCATGTACATTCCTATTAAATACATGTTGCATAGAAGAATTGAAATGAATGATAGAAACCATAAACCAAAACTAAACTAAATACAAAAACAATGGTTTGTTTCTATCTGCGATCAAATTCCATACTTCTTTCTCAGGATGCGGAAGGCCTTTTGCCTCAAGAGTGTATTGGAAATTTTTTTAAGTTCATGCATGGCATTGAAGTACTAAGTCTACCAGAAAAATTCCTCACACACTGTGTTTGTTACTGTACACAAAGTTCTCCTGGTTCTGTTCCTTTCACTCAGCATCAGTCCAGATAAGTCTTTCCAGGATTCTCTGAAGTCTTCCTGTTCATCATTTCTCATAGCAAAATAGTATTCCATTACATTCATATATCTCAACTTGTTCAGTCATTCCCCAATTGATGGACATCCCCTTCCTTTCCACTTCTTGGCCACCACAAAGAAAGCTGCTATAAATATTTTTGTACATTTGGGACTCTTTCCTATTTTTATGATCTCTTGGGAATATAGTACTAGCAGTAGCATTCTGGGTCAAAGGGTATGCACATTTTTGTAACCCATTGGACATGGTTCCAAATTCCCCTCCAGAATGGCTGAATCAGCTCTTAGCTCCTCCAATAATGAATTAGTGTTCAAACTCTCCCACATCTTCTCCAACACTTATCATTTTCCTATTTTTTCACGTTAGGCAATCTGATATGTGTGATGTGGTATCTCAGAATTATTTTATTTTTATCTCTCCAATTAATAGTGATTGAGAGCATTTTTTTCATTGTAACTCTAGATAGCTTTGATTTCTTCCTCTGAAAATTGCATCTTCATATCTTTTGAACTTTTATCAATTGGGGAAAGACTTCTTTTCTTGTATATTTGACTCAGTTCTCTATATATTTTAGAAATGAGGCCTTTGTCACAGACATTACTTGCAAAAATTCCTTCTCAGTTTTCTGCTTCCCTCCTAATCTTAGCTGCATTTGGTTTGTTTGTGCAAAATCTTTTCAATTTAATGTAATCACAATTATCCATTTTGCACTTCATAATGTTTTCTCACCCTGTTTAGTCAAAAATTATTCCCTTTTCTATAAATCTAATAAACACACTATTCCTCACTGCACTGATTTGTTTATAGTATCAGTCTTTATACATAGATCATATACCCATTCAGACTTTATTCTTGTGCATAGTGTCAGACATTGGTCTAGTCTTAGTTTCCACCATAGTGTTATCCAGTTTTCCCAACAATTTTTGTCAAACAGTAAGTACTTATACCAGAAACTGGAGTTCATGCATTTATCAAACAGTAGATTGCTATATTCATTGACTACTGTGTCTTGGGTACTTAAACTATTCCACTGCTCTACCTTCTGTTTCTTGGTCAGTACCAAGTGGTTTGGATAATTGCTGCTTTATGATACAATTTGAGATCTGATAGAGCTAGACAATCTTCCTTAGCATTTCTTTTTATTAGTTCCCTTGGTATTCTGACATTTTGTTCTTCCAGATAAGTTTTGATGTTATTTTTTGTAGGTCTACAAAATAATTATCTCATAGTTTGAATGCTATGGAATTGAATAAGTAAATTTATTTGGGTATAATTGTCATTTATATTGTATTGGCTCGACTCAAAAACGAGAAAGTGAAGTTTTTTCACTACTTAGATCTGACTTTATTTGTGTGAAAAGTGTTTTATAATTGTGTTCATATAGCCCCTGACTGTGTTTTGGCAGGAAGATTCCCAAATACTTTGCAGTGTCTACTGTAGCTTTTAAGGGAATTTCTCTTTTTATCTCTTGCTGTTGGGCTTTGTTAGTAGTATGTATAAATGAAGAACATTTGTGTGGGTTTATTTTGTAACCTGCACCTTTTCCAGATTTGTTTATTATCTCAAGTAGTTTTTTACTTGATTCTCTGAGACTCCCTAAGCATAACATTATATCATCTGCAAAGAGTGATAATTTAGTTTCTTCTTTGTCTATTCTAATTATTTCAATTTCTTTTTCTTCTCTTATTGCTACAGCTAACATTTCTAGGAACATACTAAATAATAGTGGTGATAATAGACATCCTTGTTTCACCATTGATCCTACTCAAAATGCATGTAGCTTATCCCCACTGTATATAATGCTGTCTGAAGATTTTAGGTAGAAACTACTTATTGTTTTGCAGAAAGTTCCATTTGTTCCTGTGTTCTCCAGTGTTTTCAATAGGAATGGGTGTAGTATTTTGCGAAAAGGTTTTTCCTCATCTATTGAGATAATCATGTGCTTTCTGTTAGTTTTGTTGTTGATATGATCAATAATATTAATAATCTTCCTAATATTGAACTAACTCTACATTTCTAGTATAAATCCTACCTGATCATAATGTGGTATTCTCGTGATTAGTTGCTGTATTCTTTTTGCTAAAATTTTATTTAATATTTATTAAATATTTTATTAAAATATTTTTAATTTAATATTAGAGAAATTAGTCTATAATTTTCTTTCTCTGTGTTGGCTCTTCCTGGTTTATGCATGAAAACCATACTTGTATGACAAAAAGAATTTGGAAGGGCATCTTCCCAAGTCTTCCAAATTAATCTATATAGTATTAGAATTAACTGTTCTTTAAATGTTTGATAGAATTCATTTGTGAATCCATCTGGACCTGAAGATATTTTCCTAGGGAGTTCATTGGTGACTTGTTCAATTTCTTTTTCTGAGATGGAATTGTTTATGTATTCAACTTCCTCTTCTATCAATCTGAGGAATTTATATCTTCTAAAATAATCATCCATATCATTTAGATTGTGGAATACGTGGGTATACAGTTGGGGAAAGTAATTTCTTATTATAGTTTTTATTTCCTCCTGCTTTGAGGTGAGTTCAGTCTTTTCATTTTTGATATTGGTAATTTGGTTTTCTCCTTTTCTTTAATCAAATTGACCAAAGGTTTATCAATTTTGTTGGTTAATTCATAAAGTCAACTATTGGTTTTATTTATTAGCTCAATAGTTTTCTTAATTTCAATTCTATTAATCTCTCCTTTGGTTTTCAGTATTTCCAAATTGGTATTTACTTGAGAATTTTCAATTTGTTCTTTTTCTAGCTTTTTCAGTTACATGTCCAATTCATTGATATCCTCTTTCCCTATTTTATTCATGGTAGGCACTCAAAGATATAAAACTTCCCCTAAGAACTGCTTTTTCAGTGTGCCATAAAATTTGGTAGGTTGTCTCATTAATGTCACTCTCTTGAATGAAGATGCTGATTGTTTCTATAATTTGTTGTTTTACCCAGTCATTTTTTAGAGTTAGATTGCTTATGTTTCCATGGCTTTGGATTACATATAAGTTTGATTGTATTATGGTCTGAGAATGATGCATGGACTGTCTCTATGTTTCTGCACTGGATTGGGAGGTTTTTATGGCCTAGTACATGGTCAATTTTTGTATATGTGCCATAGATCACTGAGAAAAATATGTATTCCTTTCTACACTCATTCAGTTTTCTCCAGATATGTATCATATCTACCTTATCCAGAGTTCTATGCACCTTCTCAACTTCTTTCTTGTTTATTTTGAAGTTAGATTTATCAAGTTCAGAGAGGGGGATTTTAAGGCCCCCACTAGTATGATTTTGCTCTTTATTTCTTCTTGTAAGTCCCTTAAATTGTCTGCTAACAATTTGGATGCTATAACACTTGGATAATATATGTTTTGTAACAAAATCACTTCATTGTCTAGAGTGCCTTTCAGTAGGATATAGTTTCCTTCCTTATCTCTTTTGATTAGATCTGTTTCTACTTTTGCTTTGTCTGAGATTAAGATTGCTACCCATGCTTTTTTTTTTACATCAGTTGAAACACAATAAACTCTGCTCCAACCTTTCACCTTTACTCAACATGTATCTCCCCTTTTCAAATGTGTTTCTTGTAAACAACATATTGTTGGATTATGGTTTTTATTCCATTCTGCTATCATTCTCCCTTTTATGGGAGAGTTTATCCAATTCACATTCACAGTTATGATTACTGTTTTTGTCTTTCCCTCCATCCCCCTTTCCCTTGTTTATGCTTTTAGTTCTCCCTTCTCCTTTCTCCTCTCCAATAGTGTTTTAATTTTTGACATCTGCTTGCCTCAGTCTTCCCTCTCTTCTTTCAGCCCCCTCCCTTTTAATCTCCTTTTCCCTTACTACTTCTTCCCTCCATTTTAGTATCCCCTCCCTTTTCTTTCCCCCATCTCCTCCTGTAGAGCTGGTTGAAGTTGTATACTTAACTGAATTTGCTGTATCCTCCTTGAATCCCATCAGATGAGAGTTCTTCTCAAATAATACTCATCTCCCTCCTCTCTTTCAGCCTACTGTAATATATTTTTGTGTCTTTTCTTGTAATGGAATTTATTATTTTTCCACCTCCTCCTTTTCACATCTTCCATTACAATCCCTTCGCACCCTTATATCACATTTGTTATCATCACATCATTTAATTTACACTTACTTCCTCTCTATATATGTATCCCTTATATTTTCATAATAAATATGCAATTTCTAACATTAACAAGTATCATCTTCTGTTATAGGGACGGAAACAGTTTGCTCATATTGTTAAACAAGTTTTTTTCCCCTATTTACCTTTTCTTTCATTGAATGGCCATCTCCTTGACTGAAAAATGTTCAATTTTGCTGGGTAATTAATCCTTGTTTGTAATCCCAGCTCCTTTGCCTTATGAATTATCTTATTCCAATTCCTTCAATCTTTTAATGTAGAAGATGCAAGTTCATCCTGACTGTAGCTCCTTGAAATTTGATTTTTTTTTTTTTTCTGGCTATCTGCAGTACTTTCTCCTTCACTTGGCAGTTCTGAAGTTTGGCAATGATATTCCTTGGTGTTTTGAATTTGGGGTCCTTTTAAGTAGGTGAATCTTTCAATGACTGTTTTGCCCTCTGGATCTAGGACATCTGGGCAATTTTCCTTGATGATTTCTTGGATGGAATTATCCAGCTTGGTTTTGTTTTTTTTTTTTTTTTTTTTTATCAAGGTTTTCTGGTAGAACAATAATCCTTAGATTTTCTCTCCCACATGTATTTTCCAGTTCAGTTGTTTTTCCAATTAGATATTTTTTCTATCTTTTCGTCTATCTTTTCATTCTTTAGGTTCCATTTGAATGATTCTTAATGTCTCTTAGATTCATTAGCTCCTATTTGCCAATTCTATTTTCTATGAAATTGTTTTCTTCAGTTAACATTTTCATCTCCTTTTCTATCTGTCCAATTGCTCCTTTTAAGGAGTTATTTTCCCCAGTTAGGTATTATACTTCTTTTTCCATTGGTCCAGTTTTCCTTTTTAAGTAGATTTTCTTTTCAGTAAATTCTTTCTTCACATTTTTAAAATCATTGCTCAATTTTTCTTTCATTTCCCTAATTTGGGTTTTTAAATCCTTCCAGAGCTCTTCCAAGAAGGCTCTTTGCACTTCTGATCAATTCATATTCCCTTCTGAAGTTTCTGATGGGAGTATAATCTCAATGCTCACCTCTTTGGTTTTTGTGTTTTGGTCCTTGTCCCTATAGAAAGATTCCATTGTCTTTTCTTTTCTGCTTTGATTTTTACTCATAATAATAACCCATTTCTTGGCTTTTAAGGTAGACCTCTGCATCTGTGGCACAGGGAGCTCTCTCCTACAGTTCTCATGCCTAAAACTTGAGACTTTGTGTGTTGTGGCCTCTGGTTCTTTCACTTAGAAATTAAATGCTGCAGCTTACCTGGTACTGAGCTGGCTGATGTGTGAAAGCAGAGGCTGCTTAGGTCTTTTTTGTGTTTCCCGGTAATTTCCCTGGAGTTAGCTTCTTAAATGTGGAGGAGGGGTTGTCTGGGTGCTTGAGTGTCCTCTACAGAGCTAGAGCATTGACAAGCTCAGCTTTCTGTGCTAGTGTCTTCTCGATTTCACTGGGGTGTTGATGCGTCCCTGCAGTCCTGGTATTGGCAGTTGCTGGCTTCACTTCCCTGAGGTTCAGTATCTTTACCCGGTTTGTTGAGGCAGGACTATCTGGGACAGCCCTGTTCCTGCACTTGTTGCCTTTGGCCACAACAAGAGAAACCCTCCTTAGCAATATTTCTAGCTTCCCATTCTGAGAGTACAATTACCCCTTCTCCTGTCCCCTCCCCCATTCCAGGATTTTTTTCTGGAAAAATAATCTCTGAGCTTGTCAAGGTCAACAAGAGAAGGGAGATGGTGGTTTCCAATCACTCCACTATCTTGGCTCCTGGAACCAGAAATCATCCATGCTGATTATTAAGAAGAAAGGGAAAAGTTCATTATGTATGTCTTGAAAAGATGAATGCTACCTTTCATACTCAAGTTTTATAAAACACTGCATCTTCCCTTTGGCAGGCTTTCATTGCTGTAGAAATATTTCTGTATTTTAGTAGACCTGTAACTTCATCAGTACTGGGATGCTCTCCAAAAGTGAAGATTACAATTCATCAATACATAATAATCTCTGCTGACTTAATGTGTATACGCCCATGAATTTATTTAGGGAGTTCATTACATTTTATAAAAATGCATGGTGATCGAGGAGAAAATGGGAACTCTATGATAATGAACTCAAATTTTCAGTGAAAAGAGTCTTGGAGATGAAGTTGAAATATTGCTGGACTTGGGATACAGAGAGGGTTGACTGAATCATGGTTCAGAAACCACTTTAGTGATTTTGGGTAAATCATAACCTCTCCAAACCTTAGTTTCCTCATGGTAAAACTGGGTTAACAATTTTCCTATCCAATTCACAGGGTTATTTTAGTGGAAATGCTCTTTTATCTTCAAAGTTCTTTATAATTTCAATAAGTTATAATTCAAGTTTCCCTTTTCAAATAGACAATGGGAGGAGAGAGTTCTGAGAAGATGGCAGAATAGGTCAGAAAATTCTAAACTCGCAATATTTTCCATCACAAAAGTGATTAAATAGTGCCTCAGGGCAAACATAAATTGATGAAAATAAGTAAGAGTAGTGGCAAAAACAACAGTCCTCCTAGGACATCGAGGAGTAGGTATGAAAAACAATTCCTGGATGAGTTTGAGTTTTGGTCACCTCCAGGTCATGGTCTGCTTAAACAACAAGCAACAAGCCTTGAGTTTAGCTGTATTAGGAGGCTAACTCAGCCCCAGCCAGAGGAATTTTTAACCCTCCCTCCTAAGAGTGAAAAGATTTGGGTGTATGAGCTGGAGAAGATCAAGGGAACTTCTGCTGATAAGGAATACCGGATCCAGTTTTGCTATGGCCAAGGTTGAGCAGGAACCAGCACATACCTGGTCAGTGCAGAAAAGGAGGAATAAGATGCCACTACCTGTGATTACTTACAGGAGTCTGGAAGACTTGGTTTCAGTTCCAGGGCAGAGGGGAGAACTGAAGGAGTTTCTGAGGTTAGAGGGACCATTCCCCCATACCCCAGGATTAGAGATCATTACAAAAAATAAGCTTCCACAAATAAAAAAAATATGCACAAACAAAGGAGAAAGAATCCAACCACTGAGAGTTACTATGGAAGTAGGGAAGACCACGGCTCATCTTCACAGGAGGCTAACTGAAATAAAGCAACCCTCTTCTACCCAAAGAGTAACATCAAATCTTCTCCTGCTCACAACAAATTCATAGAAGAACTTTAAAAAGACTTCAAAAATAAAAAAAAAAAGAAAATAATCCAAAGGGTGGGGGGGAATGCTTATGAATAGAAAGTCAACAAATTCAAAAAGGAGATACAGAATCTTAAAAAAGAAAATGACTCTTTGAAAACCAAAGTTGGACAAGGGGAAGCCAGCAGTTATAAATGATCAAGAAGTAATAACACAAAATACAAAGAATGATAAAATAGAAGGGACTATGAAACACCTCATAAGAAAAACAGCAGATCAAGAGAACAGTACAAGAAGAGAAAACATAAGAATATTCAGACTATGTGAAAGCCATGATAAAAAAGAATCTAGATACAACAATATAGGAAATACTTAAAGAAAATTGTCCTGAAACAGTAGAACAAGACAGGAAAATACAAATAGAAAAAAATCCACCAATCACCACTTGGCTGAGATACTATGAGGAAAACTTGCAGGAATTTTATAGTCAAGTTCTGAAAGCCTCATCTCAAGGATAAAATGTTATAAAAAACAAGAAAAAAAACAATTTAAATATGTTGGTACCACAGCTAGAATCACACAAAACCTAGCAGTGGTCACACTGAAAGACCACAGGTTTTGGAACACTATATAGCAAAGAGTTAGAGAACCAAGGTTTCAAACATAATCTGAATGAAAACAAATAAATGTTCAACGAATTTTCAGACTTCCAGGATTTTGTTTAAAAATAAAAGCTTAATTTAATAGAAGATTTCACATATAAGAGCCAAGAAAAATATATGGTCTCTACCAAAGACTAATTGCAATGGACTCAATAAGAATAAACTATTTAACTTCTGTGTATGTAAAGTGTAAAACCTATATCTACGATTGTTTTTAGTAATTGAGTAGTTCATAAGAAAGATAGGCCTGAGTATGATATAAATTCAAAAATTAAAATCTTTTAGGAGCAGCTAAAAGGAGTAATTATTTTATGCAAATGATGTCTGACCGAAAGCACATATACAGATGAATAGATGGGGGTGGAGGGCTAGTAATTCTGAAAGCCTACTTTCATTGGGAATGAGTTCAAGGGCGAACAATACATATATATCTAGAAAAGTACAAAAGTCTTCCGAATTCAGAAAAAAATAAAATGCTAAGGGGATTGAGGGAGGAGAGGATAAGTGAGGGATCTCCAGAGGGGAGGTAATAGATTAAAGGAGGTATAAAAGTGTGTTTAGATTCATCAAAATGGAAGGATAAGCAGTTAATCCCTGGAACGATAAGGGATGAATCTTCAGAGGGGAGGATGAAGGAATAGTTTAAAGATGGGTATGAAAGGGTATTTAGATTTATGGGAATGAGAGGATAAAGGAGGAATTCCTGGAAGGGGGGCCTCAATTAAGTAACGGGCGGCAAGGTAGTAGATAGAAATAAAATAGAGGAGTCATGGGGGATAGGTAATAGATGCACAGAAATATGAAAACAAAACTTGATAGTAGAATTTGTCAGGGAAAGTATTTGTCCCTGTATGTATTTGTATATATGTATAAATGTATGTATACATCTATATGTAAACATATTCATGCTTAGTTATAGCCTTCCGGGGATAGGAAGGAGGAAGTGGAGAAAAGAAACTAAGTAAAAAGTGCACAGGAGAGAATAAAAGAATATTTACAAGAGAAGTAAAGATGGACAGCTCTCAACACACTGCATAGCATTTATTATATTAGCTTTCCTTAAATGGAAATTTGTGTATTGAGTGTATTTTGAATACTCTCTTGTCTTCTGCTGTGCACAGAACATGCTTTTTTTCTTGTTTTGTATTTTTTTCATTATTTATGTTTATAATGTTTCTTTTCTTTTTCTTTATTGTGTATTTAACGTTTAGTATTTAAGTCTAAAAATTAAATGTAAAATAAAATAAAAAGGGTTTAGTGAATAAAAATATCTGGATTTCAGTTTAGGAAAATTTTGGTTCAAGACCTGCCTCTGAGGCATTCTGATTATGTGTCCTTGGGAAAGTCTATTAGATTGTCATTACACTAAAGCAATACTCTAAAAGAACCTTGTACTTAAATATAACTGCTGTGCAACAGCAGAGTTTCCAAATTAGTTTTCCAATTTTTATTAATAGAATCACAGATCTCCAATTTCTAAATGTTAAAGAAGGAGATCTGGAGATGTAACAAATTATTTACCTATCTTTCCTATCTCATCCCCTCAAAAGTGAAACCTCTTCCAGCTTCCAATACAATACTTACCAATACAGGACTTCACTTCCTCCTTACTCAGGACTATCATTTTAAAGGCAGAGAATTGTTTCAGTCATTAGAAAATTATGATTCAGATTTAAGCATTGTTTGCTTTGTACTGTTTGTTAATACTCGTACACTTTTAATGATTTGAAATTGCTCTCTCAGGCAAGCTAAAATAAGTTGAAAGAACAGCATTTTTTGTGAAGGTTTTATAAAACTTTCTTCTCTGTGTGATTTAAAATCATTTTTTTTCCACACAGACTTCAATATACTCCATATTTTTGGTTGGTATTATTGGGCCTGAGCTCCAAATAACCATATTTCACTAATTCTGAATTAAAACCAATTGCTGAATGAATACTAGTTTCCTCCAACACAACATATCTCTATAAAAATATAACCAAATTCTTACCTAGTCTTCAAAAATGATCTCTGGTGTGAATATATTGAATTCAGCTTGATGGGAGGAGTCTTTCAGGAAGCATTTACAACTTTTGAAAAGATACCTGTTAGAGTTTTTCAGAAATGTGTTGGTATTAAAAAAGGTAGGGAGCTAAAACAAAATTGTTTTTGTAAGAGTCTAAGAAAAAGTGAAGTTTGATGTGAAGAAAATTACAACTGTGCATTGTTCTATCTAATTTCTATTTACCAACCTATACATTACATGTAGATTTGTATATATGAAAGATTATGGCATAAGGGATAGGGTATTGGAATTGGAGTCAAGAAGACCTAGATTTTAACCTTCCTTTAGACATTTCTTAACTGTGTTACCTTGATAAATCCTCCTTAAACTCTCTGAGCTTGGGTTTTCTCAGATGTATAACAGGATAAAAACACATAGGGAGGTTGTAAGCACAAGCTATGATACATATACATAAAAGCTTTTAAATTCTTTAACAAAAACAACATAAATGTCAACTATTATTCTGATTACCCACGTCAGACTTTTAGATCTTCTGATCAGCATATTTCTTTTTTGTATAGCATCTAACAAGCATAACATGGTGTGGAGTGACTTTAGAGCTAGAGGATCCAAGTTCAAATTCCAACTCTGAGGCCATCTACACTACCTTGAAGCCATGACAATTCAAGCCTAACTTCCCTCATATATGAAATGAAACCATTGGATTAAATTTCTTTTGCAATTTTTTTGAACCTCTAAACCCATGATTCTATGGTCATTGGATGATTTTTTTTCTGGGAATGATTTAGAGGATTATTTTCAGCTCTAAAATTCCAGTTGCTTTAATCTACTTCACCTTAAACTTCAAGCAATCTAATTTAACTTCTGCAACAATAGTAGTTTGCCCTTCTTTGAATTTAAAGTTTGCCATTTCACAACAACAAATGCCTAAACTTGGCTGTCTTAAACTAGTAGTAATGTGATGTAATGGTCAAATTAGCCCAAAAGAGTTCTCATATTTTTATAGTCAAAACCACACTATAACTTTTTGGCCAGATTAGGAAATTTTTGGGATATTATGGTTCTCCCCTTCCCCAAAAAATTTTTAACCTCTTTCTATGTATATCTGATAATGATTTAAGTTTATGATAATTTTTGCTACATTCAGTACTATTAAGCAGGGTAATCTAAGGAAATATCTTTCATCTCATTTAATAATTCATTTTAGGCAGTCTTGCAACCAAAATCTGCTCAGTACTGAATACACACACACACACACACACACACACACACACACACACACACACACACATATATATATATATATATATGGATATTATATAATGTTTATGAAACTACAATAATTCAAAGAGGTCATTTCTCAAGTAAGGGAAGCTGACTCCCTCATCTATGGGATTTAAGCTTAATATGAACCTTGTTAGCACATAGATATCATCCTTTGTTTGAGAGACTGTAATCCATATGCTATTCTAATACATGGTCAAAAGATTCTGGGTTTGCATGAAGAAAATCTAGCTTTAGGGACCTACCTAATAAGAGTTTTTGTCTCACTGTCAGTCATGTACTGGAGTTTAGTACAAGAAAAGGTAGTGTGGTGTAGATAATCACCAATCTATTCCTTTGGACAAATTATTTCTTTTTCTTTGGACCTCACATATAAAAAGAAGGGATTAGAATCAGGGATCACTCAGGTGACATAATAGCTCCAAATTCATTATCTTAATTATTTTAAATGATCATAGATGGACCAAAACTGTATATGTATATGTATACATATATATACATGCATGTGTATATACATATATGCATATTTGTGTATGAAACAGTTTTTATATAAAAATTAAAACTGATTTTTGGAGATTATGAGATAACATTCATTTTCATTTAGTAAAATATTTTAGTGAATATCTACTATATGCAGAGGAAAATACTTTTATGACTGTAGATATTTGAAACCTGGACAATATTGTAGACCAGATAAATTATCCTGACAAATTTATTAGTAAATTATTATATGCTATTTGGAATGGAGATTAGGAGAAAAAAACACATATTTTTAAAAAGCTTAAAATGAAGCCTTAAGCTGACATTATGTATATCCCTCAATAAGCCTGAGTGACAGTTTTAAGACTTCAGTCCCTGCTACAAAGAGCTTACATTCTAGAAGTTGAATACACACATGAAAAGAACACTATGAGTATAAAGCAAATGTCAAATTAGGACTGTAGTGATAATTCAATTTAATTCATAAGAAATAGAATTGATTTATCTCTGAAGTGTCGAATCTGTGGATGGGACAGCATTTGAATTAGCCCATACTAGAAAAGTAGGAATTATATAGATAGTAGAGTGGGAAAGTACTCCAGGTAGGGAAAATAAGATGAATAATAAAAACAAAATAAAACCCAAAGTCAAGAAACGTTAACCAAGTTCAGAGAATGGTTAGTCACTTAATATATGCAGAACATGGCATTCACGAAAAGCAGCCAAGAGAAGTGGAGAACACTTCATTTGGGAAATTATGGGTTCTGATATTAGTGCTGATATTTAAAAGTATATGACCTTGCACTTGTTGCTAGATTTCTCAATTTCAAGGAATTTTATTTTTGTTTATATGAGGACTTGCTCATGTGAGAATTTCTGCCAACCAGCTCATATTGGAATGTATCTTTGGATGCATTTTTGTTCTTCTTTACCTTCCATCATTTTATTTCTTCCTATCTAGGTCTCCCTACATTCCTTTTGTGGAATAAAAACTCTAAGTTAGGAAAACTCAGTGGCACTATTTAACTGGGGCATTCCTGACTCTATCTCTACTATATTTTCAACACTTCTTGCACATGATTGTTTTGAGGGAATCCATTTTTAAATTTATATATATTTATGAGTTCATGTTATTAGAAAGGCTGAGAGTAAAGCTGAAAGAAATTGAAACCTGGTAGTAAAGCATGAATGTTAGGCTAAATCTTCTGGACATTTTTTTTTTTTTAGAAAATGGGAGCTATTCATTTTTGTTTGTTTGTTTGTTTGCTTTTTTTTTATTATAGAAGTAACAACAAAAGTAGTTATTTAGGAAGAATAATATGGCTAATTTAAGGGGAAAGGCACATAATTTTTAATTTTACCAACAGTTATACTAATCAAGCCAAGATTTGATAAGGGACTAATTTAGGGAGGAAGAGGGAGGGCTATAAAAGAAACAGGGCATATAGCAGAGATATTGATAGTGGAAAATGGGCTTCCAGGTTCCTAGAAAGGAGATAGGACTCTCTCCAACTGGGCAGAGATGGACATTATATCTCATAGAAATTTACTAGGTGAGCTTGCAGCAAGCAGATGTCATAAAGTTTTTCAGGAGTTTACATTATGAGGGATAACAAAATTTTCTTTTAATTAACTCGGAGGGGAAGCTGAACTCCTGTGGCTATGAAATGTTCATTGTTTCAGTCAACCTGCAAGGGACAAAATAGTAGATTAGACTCCCTACCATCTATCTGCATCACTCAAGGATAAGAGATTTCCTTGAGACAAGAATAGATCAATGATTACTAGGAGAACTAGATTTCTAAACTTCAATCATTACAGGCCAGATGAATTTATGAATTATGTGCAGATAAAAAAGCCATGACCTAATCAGTAATAGGACAAAAAATCAGTTATGAATAGGCTCAGTAAAACCTTACAAAATCAATATTTTTTCTTACTGTGAATAGCAAGTTTCTCACTCACAGTGAGTAGTAGCAAGTTCATATAGAAATAATTGATGGGCTACTTCCTGAATTGATGTAAGAACTTATAAAATAACTAGATTTTAAATATCATCATCATCATATCAACAGGAAAATTTATGCAGTTTTCACTTTAAGTAGTTCTTCAGAAGCTGACAAATGATGTTTAATAAATGCAATTTTCATAGACTATTTTAATAAATTCATACATCTTTGTCATTTCAATTGGAAATATAACAGTGCCAAAATAAATTTATAAATCAATTCCTGACTGTTTAGAAATATCAAAGTTAACTTTGTTACCACCTGCTATCTTACTTAGAAAAGGGTCTCTTAATGGTTTCATTACAATTGTCATCGTTTAACAATTTTTTTTTAAACTTGACTGAAACTTACCATTCAAATTCTCTAATCTGAATCTTTTCCATCTGCTGACTTTTGTTAACCTCTCTCACACTTCGTATTCAAAGTAGAGATAAATGACATACAACATCTTATGCATTATAAGTGATTTCTCTTCTTAGATTGCAACTGTTGTCTCTTAAATTATTGATAGTAATTGAACCATTTCCTTTTGAAAAACTGTGAATGTCATGATAAGAAACGATTGGGTTGATATTATGGAAATTGGGAGGAAATAGAATTGAGAGCAAGTTTTAAGAAATCAGGTTGAAATCACTGTGGGACCTTAAGCATGTCACTTAACCATTGAAGATCTTGGTTTCCTCATCTTTAAAGTTACGAGGTTGAACTAGATGATACCTAAGGGTATTTCCAATTCTGAAAAACTATAATTTTATGGTTTCTAGGTAGAAAGAATACCAGACTGATACATGCAAGGGGAGAAAAAGAGACAAAGAAAGAGCACTACCAATTTAACCTTTAAGAAAATGTAGAGTAGCGCTCGAAATAATTGCTGTTATTGTTTATTTGTTTTAATGTTCCTTCAGTGTATCCAAATTCACTAGGCTTCATGTGAATTTTCTATATAATCTGAAAAGGAAAAGAAGAAAGAGCATGAGAATTAATGTATTAGGATAGTACTTTCTAAGATGATGTTTTAATATATTATGGCAGAAAACTAGAGCCCATCAAATAAAAGTTAAATATACATTTATGCTTATTAATTTGGACATCTAAAAATTTTAGTGTCGTAGTCAACATTTTATCATGTGGTATTCAAATGTGAAAAAGAAAGAAAATCTTATATTTGGAGAGCTACTTTTATTTTATTTTAATGTAGGGAAAATCAAATCTCTATGCTAGGGATAAAGTTGATAAGTATATTATGAGTCAAAGAATCACAGGAAGTTGTTTGTACCATTATGCACAAAACATAGTGATTCTCTAATCATTCTCTATAATTTTCAGTATATATCAATATCTATCTATCTATCATCTATCTATCTATCTATCTATCTAGGTATTTATATAGAGATAGATAGATAGACGGATGGATAGGAGAATTAAAATGAATGAGAGAAACCATGAGAAAAATAAAACAAAACACAATAAAAGAGAAAATAGTCTGCTTCGTTATGCATTCTAACTCTATAGTTCTCTGGATGTGGACGGCATTATGCATCATGATTCCTTTGGAAAAGTTTTAGGTCTTTGCATGACTGTGAAGGGCTAAGTCTCTCAAAAAAAGTCCTCACACACTGTGGCTGTTACTGTGTATAACGTTCTTCTGGATCTGCTCGCTTCACTCAGCCACAGTTCATATTAATCTTTCTAGGATTTTCTGAATTCGGCCTCTTTATCATTTCTTATAACATAATAGTATTCCATTACATTCATATACCACAACTTTTCTGCCATTCCCCATTAACGGGTATCTCTCAATTTCCAGTTCTTGGATACTACAAAAATGAGCTGCTATAAATAATTTTGCACTTGTGGGGCCCTTTTTCATTTTTATGGTCTCTTTGGGATACAGCCCTAAAAGCAATATTTCTGCTTCGAAGTGTATGCATGTTTTTATAATTATTTGTGCATAGTTCCAAATTTTTCTCCAAAATTGTGGAATCAGCTCACAGTTCCACCAACAATGACTTAGTGTTCCAAATTTCCCACATCGTCTCGTCACATTTATCATCTTCCTGTTTTATCATTTTAGCCAATCTGGTGGTGTGATGTGGTACCTCAGACTTGTTTTGATTTGCATCTCTGTGATCAATAGTGATTTAGAGTATTTCTTCATATGACTATAGATAGCTTTAATTTCTTCCTCTGAAAATTGCCTGCTTGTATCCTTTGACTATTTACCAATTGGATAATGACTTGCATTCTTGTAAATTTGCCTCAGTTCCCTACATATTTTATAAATGAGGTCTGTAACACAGAAACTAGTTGCAAAAATTCTTTCCCAGTTTTATCTTCCTTCCCGATCTTGGTTGCATTGGTTTTATTTCTGCAAATACTTTTCAATATAATGTAATCAAAATTATCCATTTTGCATTTTATAATGTTCCCTATCTCTTGTTTGGGCATAAATTTGAAAAATAAACTACTCTTTTCTCCCCTAATATATTTATAGTGACACCCTCACTTTATTATTTTTAATTTATTTCAGTTTTCAACATTGTCTTCCACAAAATTTTTAATATCACATTTTCTAACTCCATTGCCTACATACCTTATTTCCCAGTTGAATGCAAACACAATTTTTAACACTAATTTTTAATACTTTGAGTTCCACATTCTTTCCCTTCCCCCTTCACCACCTACCCTCATTGAGAGGCCAAACAATTCTATATAGGTTTACATATATAGTCATGGAAAACATTCTCATAACTGTCATTTTGTGAAAGACTGTATATATATATATATATATATATATATATATATATATATATATATATATATATATATATATATTTCCCTCTATCCTTTCCCACTGTCCATTTATTCCATTCTCTTCTTTGACTTGTCCCTCTAAAAAAGTATTTTCTTCTGATTATCCCTTCCCTCAATCTGTCTTCTCTTATATTATCCCCGCTCTTATTCCTTTCACCCTGCTTTCCTGCTTTACTGTAGTTAAGATAGAGTTGATACCCAATTTAGTATGTGTATTATTCCCTCCTGAAGCCAAATCCAATGAAGTAAGGCTCACTTATTCCCTCTCACTTTCCCCCTCTTCTGTTCCTGTAAAAGCTCTTTCTTGACTCTTTCATGTGAGATGATTCACTATATTCTACCTTTCCTTTTCTCTGTCTCCCAGTATAATTCTCTCAACACTTAATTTTATTGTTTTAGATATCATCCCTTCATATTCAATTCACACTGTGTCTTCTGTCTCTTTCTCTCTCTATGTATGCAAACACCCACACATACACACACATATACATATATATATATATGTGTGTGTGTGTGAATACATATATAAATACATATATGCACATATATACCTACATACACATATACACACATTCATATACATGCATACATATATGTATATATGTGTATACACATACTCATAAATATATTTCCTCCAACTACTCTAAATACTGAAAAAGTCTAATTAGCTACAAATACCATCTTTTCATATAGGAATGTAAGCAGCTCAACTTTAGTAAGTCCTTTATGGTTTCTCTGTCTTGTTTACCTTTTCATACATTTCTTGGTTCTTGTATTAGAAAGTCACATTTTCTGTTCAGCTCTGATCTTTTCAGCAAGAATGCTTGGAAGTCCTCTAATTCATTGAAATTCCACTTTTTTTTCCTCTGAAGTAATATATTCAGTTTTGCTGGGTAGGTGATTCTCTGTTTTAATCCTAGCTCCTTTTCCCTTTGGAATATCATATTCCATGTCCTCCAATCCCTTAGTGTAGGAGCTGCTAAATTTTGTATTGCCCTGATTGTGCTTGCACAATAGTTGAAATATTTCTTCCTGGCTTCTTGTAATATTTTCTCTTTGACCTGGGAACTCTGAAACTTGGCTACAATATTCCAAGGAGTTTTGTTTTTGATATCTCTTTCAGGAGGTGATTGTTATATTCTTTCCATTTCTATTTAACACTTTGGTTCCAGAATAACAGGGAAGTTTTCCTTAATAATTTCTTGAAACATGATGTCTAGACTATTTTTTTTTGGTTTTGTCTTGGCTTTCAGGTAGTCAAATAATTCTTTAATTATCTGTCCTGGATCTATTTTCTGAGTCAGTTGTTTTTCTATTGAGGTATTTTTCCAGTCCTTCTTGAGCTCTCCCAAAAAGACTTTTTGGGCTCCTGACTAAGTGATATTCCCTTTTAAGATTTCAGATTTGTGTATATTGGCAATGTCATCCTTTTCTGAGTTTGTGTTTTTATCTTCCCTGTCCCCATAGAAACAGTCTGCGGTTAGTGTTCTCTTCTTTCTTTTTTCTCATTTTGTTTGCCTGTTTTAAGGTTTTTGAAGTTGAGTTCTCCTGCAAGTGAGCACTATCCCAAGCATTTTGTGTTGGAGTTCATGGACTTGGTCACTAGCTTTTTGCTCATGGGTCTCAGGTATTCACCACTAGGAGCTGTACATGTCTTCAAGCTTACCTGGAGCTGATGTAGGCTCCTGGTGCTGGTGTCTGGCATGTGATGAGGCCAGGTGATGTTTTTCTGCATTCCCACTGGGCTACACTGAAGCACGGGGATGTTAGGCAGCTGGAGGATACCTGCTTTCCCAGAGTTGCACTGAAACACAAGGAGGTCAAGTGCTGGAGGACAACTGTGACTCCAGTGATCTATTTAGCTACATCATATTTTTTGGAGTTGGAGGCTGTTGGTTTCCCTGGCTGTACTAAGGCATGTGGGCTTGTGGGGGTTGTGATGGTGTTGGCTTTTGCATTCATTATCCAACTGAGGCACATAATCTCTCACTGTTTTGTTGAGGTGGAGCCTGATTCTGGCTTGCTGGAATGCTTCTTGTCCTGGACTGCACTCTTCTTTTACTCAAGTGATATGGAACTTTTTGCATATCTTCTAAGTCTTGTGGATCAAAAGATTGTTCCACTCCATCTTTCCACTGACCCCACTATTCCAGGATCTGTTCTGGAGTGTTGTTTTATGGTTGGTCAGGGATGAGAATGGGAGAGGGACAATGATCTAGCAGTTATTCCTTGACTCCCATAAGTCCTAATTCCAATGCTATTTTTTAAGTTGTTAATTTATTAAGTATTTTTCTGGCTCTTTTATCAAGCTGTTCATTATCTTTTCATAAGTTCTTGTATCACTCATTTCTTTTTTTCCAATTTCCCCTCCCCCCCCTTTTCCAGGAATCCTTATTCAGTTTGTGTCTAATTTGCATTTTTCTTTCAAACTTTGTTTATAGCTGTTTTGAAATTCTTTTTTTCTGAATTTGTCTCTTCATTTTCCTTGTCACTATTGTAGCATTTTTAAAACTAGTTTCAATTATAGGATTTGCTTATTTTTTTCTAGCTTATTTCTTTTACTTTGAATTAAGACTGAAGTTGTGTTCTGCTCACTTTGAGGTGGAGAGACACATTCCAAGCTTCAAACTTTTGCATGCAGCTATTTTTAGAGCTAGTTTTGGGGACCTAGAAATTTTCTGTTATTCCCAGGTGAAATAATCTAAGGAAGTATGTTGCCATTGCTATCTTGGCTTTTGTTCTGGTGTATGAGAGACCATGAGCACTCATTTATTTTGAAATGTTACCGGGGGGAGGGGCCAAGATGGTGGAGTAGAAATACTCACATATGCAAGCTCTGAACCCACAGCCCATAAATTACCTATGCAAAGATCTCCCAACGAGTTCTGGAGCAGTGGAAGCCGTGCAGCAGCAGAGTGGAGGAGATTTCTGTTCCAGAGAGCCCTGAAAAACCAACCCCAAAGGTGCGTCCCACACCGGAGGTGGAGCAGAGCCCCTGCACTGCCCAAGTGGCCCCAGAGGAGCAGATCCGAGTAAGCTTCAGAGACGGAATCTCCGGTGGCCGCAAGAATCCCTCCACCCACAAGCACTACAGGTCAATGAGAGAGGCTTCTGGACTGGCCGAGAGGGGAGAAGAGTGTCTCCGTGGCTTGGGCCCCCTCAGAAGGGAGTGGCTGGGGAGGTGGCGGACAGGGGTTCCTGGGGAAGACAGAAGCTCAGGGCCATTACTGAAGATCTCTGCATAAACTCCCTGAGGGAACTGAGCCTGGGAGGCAGCCCTGCCCCCACCTGAGCAGCAGTACTTAATTTCTCATTGAATAGAAGCCCCTCCCCCGCTGAAAGCCCTGAGGCTGGGAACAGCATTTGAATCTCAGACTCCAAGCACTACTGATGTGGGGATGGAGAGGAATCTCAGAAGTCAAGTAACTGGCAGGGAAAATGCCCAGAAAAGGGAAAAAAAATAAAACCATAGAAGGTTACTTTCTTGGTGAACAGATGTTTCCTCCTTTCCTTTTCGATGAGGAAGAACAATGCTTACCATCAGGGAAAGACATAGAATTCGAGGCCTCTGTGTCCTAAACATCTGATATAGATATCAAATGGGCTCAGGCCATGGAAGAGCTCAAAAAGGATTTTGAAAATCAAGTTAGACAGGGGGAGGAAAAACTGGGAAGACAAATGAGAGGGATGAAAGGAAAACATGAAAATCAGGTCAACACCTTCCTAAAGGAGACCCAAAAAAATGCTACACACATGCACGCACATACAGAGACAGAGAGCACAGAATGAATTCAATAGGATGGGACCATATCGTAAAAGAAATTAAGGTAAACGGTGAGGGAGAAATGTAGTGGGAGGAGAGAGGGTGAAATAGAATGGGGTAAATTATCTCTCATTCAAGAGGCAAGCAGGAGACTTTTTAGTGGAGGGAGAAAGAGGAGGGCTGAGAATAAACATGGTTTACCCTCACCACATTCGACTAAAGGAAGGAATAAAATGCACACTCATTTTGGTATGAAAACCTATCTGACAATACAGGAAAGTGGGAGAGAAGGAGACAAGCCGTATGGGGGGGATGATGGAAGGGAAGTCAATGGGAGGAGGGAGCAATTTGAAGTCAACACTCCAGGAGGGACAGGATCAAAAGACAGAATAGAAACAATGTGGGGCAGGATAGGATGGAGGGAAATACAGTTAGTCTTACACAACACGACTATTATCGTAGTCATTTGCAAAACTACACAGATATGGCCTATATTGAATTGCCTGCCTTCCCAAAGGGAATGGGTGGGGAGGGAGTCTTAGGAACTCTGTTTATTATTGTTCTTGCTACGAGGAAATAAGAAATACAGTTAACGGGGAATAGAAAGTCATCTGGTCCTACAGGATAAAAGAGAAGATGAGGATAAGAGAAGGGAGGGATGATAGAAGAGAGGGCAGATTGGTGATAGGGAAAATTAGAATGCTCAATGTATTGGGGTAGGGGAGGGGAAAATGGGGAGAAAATTTGAAACCCAAAATTTTGTGAAAATCACTGTAAAAAGTTAAATAAATAAATTTATATTAAAAAAGAAAAAAGAAAAATAGGCTAACTCAATTGGCAAAAGAGGCTCAAAAAGCCAATGAGGAGAAGAATGCTTTCAAAAGGAGAATTAGCCAAATGGAAAAGGAGGTTCAAAAGCTCACTGAAGAAAATTGTTCTTTAAAAACTAGAATGGAATAAATGGAGGGTAATGACTTTATGAGAAACCAAGAAATTACAAAACAAAACTAAAAAAGTGAAAAAATGGAAGATAATGTGAAATATCTCATTGGAAAAATAACTGACCTGGAAAATAGATCTAGGAGAGACAATTGGATCTTATAGGAAATGCATCTAGCTTGTACCCATTTCATATAATCCTTGCTAGTTGATTTAGGCAAATACTGCTTATTAATTTATGGAATGTTCTATTTATTCCTATGCTTTCCAGTGTTTTCAAAAGGAATGGGTTTTTCCCTTACTACTTTTTCCCTCTCTTTTAGCCACCCCCCAGCTTTTCATTCTGCCTCCCCCGCCTACTGCCTTTAGAGCTACTTAGAATTCTAATCTTACTTTGTTGCCCCCTCCTTACAGCAAATCAGATAAGAGTAAATCTCAAACAACACTCATTTATCTCCCCTCTTTCTCTCTGTGCCTGTTTCTGTGATGTAATTTACCTTTTTCTGCCCCCTCCTTTTCACATCTCCCATTACAATCCCTTCTCATCCTTACACCATAGTTTTGACATCACTTCATTTACTTTATACCCACTTCCTTTATCTATGTATACCCCCTTTATATGTCATAACAAATATATAATTTTCAAGATTAACATCTATCATCTTCCTTCATATATATGTAAACAGTTTGCCCTTACTGAATAAAAAAGATTTTTTTTTTTCCTGTTCGCCTTTTATATCTCTCTTCAGACTTGTGTTTGAGGATAAAATTTTCTATTGAGCTCTGGCCTTTTCATCTAGAGTGTTTGGTGGGGAGGAGCCAAGATGGCAGAGTAGAAAGACTTCCGTATGCTAGCTCCAAATCCACAGCCCAGAAATTTTCTGTAAAAAGAACTCCCCACAAATTCTGGAGCAGAGCAAGCCATGCAGAAACACAGTGGAAGAGATTTCTGTTCCAGAGAGCCCTGGAAAGCTGTCCTCAGGGGTCTGTCACACTCCGGACATGGAGCCCACCCCTGCGCTGCCCTGGCCGCGTGGCCCCAGAGGAGCAGATCCGAGAAGGCTTCAGGGACGGAATCTCCTGTGGCCACGAAGGTCCCTCTACCCACAGGCGTTACAGGTCAGTAAGAAAGACTTCTGGGTTGGCCGAGAGGGGAGCTGGGTGTCTCCATGGCTCGGACCCCCTCAGGAGGAAGTGGCAGCAGCAGCAGTGGCCCGGAACTCCCGGAGCAGACGGGAGCTCAGGGCCATTACCAAAGGTCTCTGCACAAAGCTCCTGAGGGAACTGAGCCTGGGAGGTGGTCCTACCTCCACCTGAGCACCAGAACTTAAGTTCATATTGAATATCAGCCACTCCGACTGTGGAAAGCCCTGAGGCTGGGGAGCAGCATTCGAATCTCAGACCCAAAGCACTAGATGGGAGAATCTAGGCGGGGGTGGACAGGAATCTCAGAAGTCAAGTAACTGGCTGGGAAAATGCCCAGAAAAGGGAAGAAAAATAAGACCATAGAAAGCTATTTTCTTGGGGGACAGATGTTCCTGCCTTTCAATTCTGATGATGAGGAACAATTCTTACCATCAGGGAAAGACGTGGAGGTCGGGACCTCTGTATCCCAGACATCCAAGGTGGATGTCCGGTGGGCTCAGGCCATGGAAGAGCTCAAAAAAAGATTTTGAAAATCATCTAGAGTGTTTGGAAATCCCTTATTTCATTGAATGTCCATCTCCTTCCCATAAATATTATGCTCAATTTTGCTGGGTAAATGCTCCTTGGTTGTAGGTTCAGCTCCTTAGCCTTATGGAATATCATATTCCAATTTCTTCGATCCTTCAATGAAGATGCTGCAAGGTCCTGTGTGATCCTGACTGTAGCTCCTCAATATTTAAACTGTTTCCTTCTTGCTGCCTGCAGCAACCTTTACTTGATAGTTCTAGAATTTGGCAATGATATTCTTAATGTTTCCTGTTTGGGAACCCTTTCAGGAGGTGAATGGTGGAGTCTTTTGATGACTATTTTGCCCTCTGCAAGTAGTTTCTGAACAGTTTTCCTTCATGATTTCTTTTTTAAGATATTGGCCAGGCTTTTTTTTTTCTTTCATCTTGTCTTTCTGGTAGACTAATATTTCTTAAATTTCCTCTCGTGGATCTCTTTCCCAGGGCAGTTGTTTTTTCAATTAGATATTTTACATTTCTACCATCTTCTCATGTTTTAGATTCTGTTTTACTGATTCTTGATGTTTCATAAAGTCATTAGTTTCTACTTGCCAAATTCTAAATTTTATCAAACTGTTTTCTTCAATTAGCTTTCGCATCTCATTTTCCATCTGTCCAGATCTTCCATTTAAGGAGTTAGTTTCTCCAGTTATTTTTTTGTACTTCCTTTTCCATTTTTACAATTTTCAAAGTTAGCTATTATGCTTCCTTTTCCCTTTGTCTAATTTTCCCCAGTTAGGTTTTGTGCTTCCTTTTCCATTAATTCAATTTCACTTTTAAATTCTTCCATGATTTCTTTCTACATATTTTTAAAATCATTGGTCAGTTTGTCTTCTACTTCCCTAATTTAGCTTTAAAATCCTTCTTGACTTTTTCCAAGAATGCTCTTTGTGCTTGAGACAAGTTCATATTCCCTTCTGAATTTTCAGATGGGAGTGCAGTGTCAATGCTGTCCTCTTTGGTATTTATTTTATGGTCCTTGTCCCCATATAATGATTTTATGATCTTATCTTTTCTGGTTTCCCTCTTGCTCATAATGATCACCTTTTTTTCTGGAATTTAAAGTGGATCTCTTCTTCTTGGGCACAGGGGGCTCTATCCCACCATTCTTGTGTTTGAAACTTGAGGTTTTTTCTATTGTGACCTCTGGTTCTTTCAGTTAGAAGTTAGAATGCTGTAGCTTACCTGGTGCTGAGCTGGCTGATGTATCAATGCTGAGGCCAGGTGAAGTCTTTCTGAGTTTCCCTAGAGTTGCCCTGGACCAAACTGCATTTAGTGGGGGGTTGGGATGGTCTGGCCACAGAAGGTCTCCTCTCCTGAGAATAGGCTGTTTCAGCAGTTGGTGAAATCCATTTGCACTAGTGTCTTCTCTATTTCCCTGGTTGTGCTGTGGCACACCTGAGGTGTTGGGGTTAATGTTTGTGAGCTCCACCCCCTGGGGCTCAGTATATCCTCCCAGTTCACTGAGGTGGGACTGTCTGGGACAGCTCCAGTCCTGCACTGGTCCCTTTCAGCCCCCAGCAAGAGGGATGCCCCTTTGCGATTTTCCTAACCTCACAGGCTAAGAGACTGTTTGTCCCTTGGATACCACTATTTCAAGATTGGCCTTGGGGAAATATTCTCTGAGATTTTCAGTGTCAGCAAGGGGAGGGGAAGAGTATTTACTAGACACTTTGCCGTCTTGCTTCTGGAAGTACAAGTTTCTATGCCTAATTTTTGCCATTTTCGCAGATTTGCTAGCAGTTTTTGTCAAATAGTGAGTTCTTCTCATGGAGGCTAGTGTCTTTAGGTTTATCAAAATATAGATTTCTAGTCATGTGTACCAAACTATTCAATAATTCCTAATCAATGGTGATTTAGAGCATTTTTTTGATATGGTCAAGCAA